>VXBO01002119.1:93039-162512 GCA_013400135.1 Rhinoptilus africanus | reverse complement strand
AGATCATCTAGTCCAACCCCCTGCCAGAGCAGGGCCACCTTAGAGCAGGTTGCACAGGAACTCGTCCAGGCGGGTTTTGAATGTCTCCAGAGACAGAGACTCCACCACCTCCCTGGGCAGCCTGTGCCAGTGCTCTGCCACCCTCAAGGGAAAGAAGTTCCTCCTCATGTTTAGGTGGAACTGCCTGTGCTCAAGTTTGTGCCCATTACCTCTTGTCCTGTCACTGGGCACCACTGAAAAGAGCCTGGCCCCATCCTCCTGACACACACCCTGCAAGTATTTATAGGCATTGATAAGGACCCCCCTCAGCCGTCTTTTTTCCAGACTAAAGAGGCCCAATTCCCTCAGCCTTTCTTCATAAGAGAGGTGCTCCAGTCCCCTAATCATCTTGGTAGCCCTTTGCTGCACCCTCTCCAGCAGTTCCCTGACCTTCTTGAGCTGGGGAGCCCAGAACTGGACGCAGCACTCCAAGTGGGGCCTCACCAAGGCAGAGCAGAGGGGGAGGATGAAATGGTATGAACTTCCATCATAATGTCAAATCGCATGAGCTTTCTTAAGATGGATACATATTTTAGCTTGTCTAATGCATAATCATGGTTAAGTCAGCTTAACTGAAGGGCTGCAGCTCACTGGAAGGAGAAGCAACCTTGCACAATGGGTAAACAACCCCACTTTTGGGACAACAGTCAGACAGCCCCCACCTTGAAGATAAGGATCTTTTGTTTCTCGAAAGATTAAAGCCATCCACGAGCAAGAAAGGATACCCCTGGACTGCCAAGGTTGCCAGCATCCCAGCCCTTCCAACGCCTCTGTGAAACCCTCCCGTTATCTGGCATCACAGATATGTAATTAGCAAGACCAACTCCAGGGACGCACAGATCAAGAAGGATGCAGGTGGAACCACAGAATTATAGTTATTTTTCAAAATAGTAGTACGTGTGTGTTAAGTAGTAAGTGGTCGAATCGTGTTGTTATCTGAATGCTTGAAAGGTGTAAGAGCCATGTATAAAACCACATTCGGTGTGCTCCAGTTTGCAAGGGACACCTCATGCGCATGAATAAATAATTGCTCTTGTAATTTAATACTGTGCATCCTAGCCTCTCTTCCTGATCAGCACAGGCCAGTTGGGAAATTGTCGTGACGCTTGGGTCCCTTGCTGTGCTGTGCCCCTTGCTCACAGAAGGGTACATGGACACAGAAGCCAGTCTTTGTTATTAAAAAATAATTCTGACCCGTGAGGGATTAGCAGCAGCTAAAAGCCACAGACAGCTTGTAACAGACAGCATTTCGGTGTTCCCAGCTGAGAATTGTGCCTTGAGCACCCATGGCTGATGCACATACATGATCTTTCAGCCACCTGAAGGTATCCCCATCTGTCTGAGTGGCATGGTTCCCATCATAAATTGATGGGCTCTTGCCCTGGAGCACTTTTCCTACAGAATGATGGATTAAATGGTGATCATCACCCATACAGAAAACTTTTATTACTGATAACATTCTGCCTAAAACTTAATTCATAGTATGATTATTCTGAAAAGAGAGTACCCAAAAAGCCAGTTTGGTGTTTAGGTGGATTTCAAGCTTTCGTCAAGACTGTTGGACCTTGTCCTGATTTATTCTTCAGTTTCCAAACTCTTCTGTTATACAGGGCAATTGTTAACCTCTCAAGCTAAAGTTCCTCTGACCTGAAAATGCATATTCTTATCAGGAACTGTGGAAAAAGAAAGAAGCATGTTCCAGGTAAACTAGAAGATACCATTTCCTCAGGAACAACCTACATATGCCCCGAGGAACGCGTAACACTGAAAATAACAGGCTACTGGAAGGTTGCTGTAATATAAAACAGCCTCTGCCTCTATTCCATGACAAGTTTGACATATAAATTTATGTTTTTATGTGAAGACATCATAAGCCGTGAAAACTTTTTACTGATTTGAAGAATATATGTAGATGAAAAAAAAACCCCAAAACAAACAACAAACCAACAACCAAGGAGCAGAAACCAAGGATTTGTGAAATAAAATGGAAAGATAAGAAAAGAGGGATAGTATGATCAATGAAGGTTTCTTGTAGAATGAAAAAGAATCAGTCAATAACATCATCTTCTAGTCAAATAGCAGGTATTTGCGTTTCTGTAGCGGTACACTGATAATGCCCAGTCGTTAGATCTGTAGTCCTATCAAACCGATTGTATTTTACTCTTTTCTACTCATGGGTGTGCAGAGTAAACACATGTGGAACAAGGGCAGCGGTCAATTCTGGCTCAGTCATCAGCACAGCAGCTCCCATTTACTAATACTTCTTTTGGGGAAGGACAATGCAGGAAGAAAAGCAGGCAATCCTGTGATGGGCTTCCCAAATGAACGTGCAAAGGCTCAGACTGTAGAAATTACCTGACACTTCCCAGAGTATCAAATCCAGATAGATAATGAGTCTGTGGTGACCTCCATTCTGAAGGAAAAAAATACACCTAGGGGAAATACTAACTTTGCATAATACTTCACATAGGGTCCAGTATGGACGTATTACACAAAGATTATTAAAAGTCTGCAAAATTAGAAAAATACCCACATTCTTCTGTGCTGAATATAGCACAATAGCGTAGAATTCCTCTTGGAGTTTCTGATGTCTGTGTTGTGTTGTTGTTGCTGTTTATAAATTACCACAGGAGCCACCAGCTGTCATCGTATAAATTTTATTGGCACTCTGTAAATATTAAATCAGCATGCTAAAATCAAGCCATGTGCAGTAACAGCTGATGCTCTGTTATGGAGAGCACACGCAAGAGAGAGGTGATGCACTGCGACTCCCGTGGCTCTTGCTGCTTACAAGCCCCTCACTTCATGGGACTGTTTTCCCGGATTCATTTTGAGCCCAGTTCTGCCCCTCCATCGATGTGCACGGGTATCTCCTGGGAGGAAAAAAGCAGCCTGCTCAACAGTACTCGTCTTCCCGGGTCTTTCTCAGCTGTGCGTGTTTGTTACCGCCGCTTCTTTTCTGCAGCACCGTTGCGTTGTTCACTTCCTTGCAAACCTTGCTGGTGTGCACAGGAGACACTCGTTTACTGTAGAGTGGAAGCCAAACTCTTCACGTCTTGAAGACGGAGGTCCGTGTTAATGACATGCCGTGCTGCAACAAAACCTGTCCTGGCCCAGAGGTCTTCTCAGTCACAATGTCACATGCTGAGGATGAGGCAATAGATGTTAGAGTAAAGGAAAATGTCTCTTGGGCTCCATTTTCTCTCAGACCTAATTGCCAGAAAAATTGAAGGCAAGGTGATGTTTTCAGATCTGTCTGCCTCAGCAGTAAGCACAGTGAAATCTACAGGTCCCCAGCCCAGACAGGTTACGCAGGGGCTGAGCTAGACGAGGCAGTAGTCTAATTTAGGGAGTTAATTTTCACCCAAGGTGCTTCAGTGGTGTGAGGAGCTCTGCTCAAATAATGTCCAGCCGCAGATACTCTAGCATTAGGCTTTCTAACACCTCTCTCCCTCCAGGAGCTGCTGCCTGAAACCCAGGCAAAGCAACAGACTGCTGAACACTTCCCTATCCACTGCAGCATGAGGTGAGTTTGAACAGCTTCAGCAGAGGGCTGAGCTGAGATCCTTGCTCAGGAAGGCAGCTGAGGAACATGCCTGCGCTGCAGCCACCAGCACAACGTCAGGCTAAATGGCTGGTAATAAGCAATACCCTAAACCGGCAAAATGAAAATGCCTCAGAAAAGGCCTTAAAGAAGCATAAGGCTGGCCCTGACTTTTTATTAATTTTTATTATTTTTTATTATTATTATTGTTGCAGTTGTTGTTACTAATTTTAGCTTTTGGTCCATTTTGTGTTTCTCCGGTTGAAGTGCATTTTGCTGGTGCCATGGAGCACAAGGCATTTGTCCTGGTCTGAGGACAGACGAAATTTCTTTTCAGTAATTTTGCTTCTCAGCTAAGCCTTTTTTAAGTAACCGTGCTCTCTGAAATTAACAGCGTATTTTTCAGAGAGTTGGCTTCTAGTGGAGATAAGGCCTGATATTTACAGTGAAAGCCACGGAATGGTATGCAGAGAGGCTCTTGCTTATGCCTATTGCTGTAACACCCAAGGTCAGCTCACTTTGTTGTTTGCCCCGCTGGGGAGGAGCGGACAGGACGGGTGACCCAGAACTGATCAGCGGGGTGTCCCATCCCATCTGCCCCATGCTCCGTATGAAAGCTGAGGGATCAAAGGCTCAGCCTCTTTCTTCAATGGCTGGTCTCTGAGGAGGTCTCTGTCTGTTCGCCTGCCTTTGATCCTGATCCCTGCGTTCCTGAATCCAGGTCTGGAATCCAGATCCATAATCCAGTTCCTGTCTGGGAGTCCTCCAGTGCCTGCTGGTGATGTGATGAACATCATACGGGGAGCTTAATACAGTTTTATATGTATTGTATATATTTTGTTATTTTCTTATTAATATTATTGTCTTTTCCTTGTTATTATTCTATTATTACATTTCATTAAAGTAGTTTAGTTTCTTTTCAACTCAGAAGTCTTTCTCTCTCATTCTTCTCTCTTCTTTTGGCAGAGAAGTTAGAGAGCATCTGTCATTTGCTTTAGAGGCCCGTCCAGCCCAAACCTCAACAGCTCTGTAAACAGGATGATTTTATTCTCAGTGTGGACAATTAACATTTTTATCAATATTCTTGCAGTGAGCCAACTAGAGAGTCTTCTCATCCCCACTTTTTTGCATCTGAGCAGAGAGAGCGTGCGCAGCTGCCAGGGGTAGATTTCAGGGGAGCTGAAGTCCAGTGGCTGGATACCAGATATTCAGGGAGTGAGGTTTAGTGAAACAGCAAACGCAAAGTATTTATAATTCAGTATCAGTGTTTCCTGCTTCCACTGGCAAGCTGCCTGGTGGAGGGCCTAAGGCAGCCTCAACCCCAGGCCTCTTCACAAGCACCACCCCGCACAGCCCACGCTCCCAGACGTGATGTGATTATGCAGCTGTACAGACTGGCAGGCAGCATGTCTCCGCGTAGGGAATCTTGTCGTCTTGCTATTGCAGTGAGGAGCTGGTAAATTTAGGAGACAGTACTGTAAGTACCTGTCAGTAAAACATGCTAAAGCTTGTTAGCTGACAGCCGTGAGGTTAGCTGTGAATATTTCATAAATGGTGATCAAAGTACTAAGCACAGCATGCAGTACTGAGTGCAAATTCAGAGGCTTTTCCCTGGAATATAAGGTTGCGCAGCATTTGATAAGGGTTTGGTGTAACTCTAGTGTTTGATGTAGTTACAGGCATTAAAACTGGTTGCATAAAATCCTGTTTTTGTTTAAGAGAACAGGCTGTACTGAAGATTTATTTTGCTTAAGGAATTAGAATAAACAGCACTTCTCTCCAATTTTTTCAAGGTAAAGCACTCCCACTTGGAAAAGATGCAGTAGGTCAAATAAAATGGCCAAAGCGGGCAAACTCCACTTGAGATTGAGCTGAATTTTCAGAGAACTCTGCAACTACGGCTTTGTCTTGTTCTGTAAGATAGGCTTGCACAAGGAGTGCTGCGAAATAGAAGAGATCACATTAACAGCCCTTCCGTTGTAAGCACAGTTACATTGGAAAAGGTTTCATTACAGAAAGCATGCAACCTCTGAATGGACATAACTAAATTAACAACCACGCAGGTTGTCTGCTGTAATGGCATTACTCCTGGGAGCATCCGTACAGCGATATGGATCACACCCCTCACCTCTCTGACCCACATCATTATACTAGTAGAGGCCATCACAGTTGTGCTGAGAGAGCAAAATCCTGTCAGCCCCTGGGCACAACTTATTCCTAATACGGAATTTTTAAAGGCTGAGAAATCTGATCCAATTAACACATTCTTGATTTTGCAGAATACTGTGCTAATTACATGCAACCAGTCATTGCTGGGTTAATTAAACATTCATCCAGAAAACCTACAGCACTAATCTAATTAGCAATTACTACAGCTGTCATTACCTCTTTTCACCTACTTTTAAGCTGTGCAAATTCACACTAAGAATCTGGTCCTGCAGACTCTTTAAATGAATAGCTATCTTTGGCTGCAATAATGCTTCAGCACACAGAAGGAACTTTAAAAATTCAGCTGAATACTTTTCAGACCACAATATAGCTTCAGTCCTGCCATCCTTATGTGCAAAGGTCGCAGTTTAGCAGTCAGTCATGTCAAAATTACAAGACGGGGAGATTTCTCTTCTTAATTGACTTGTGAACTTGCTGGGAGTGTATGTAGGTCCTACCTTCAAATGGTTCTCTGGGAGCATCAAAGCTAAAACACGCTTGCATTTCAGAGAAAAAAAAAAGGAAATGCAAACATTCACACAGCTTCAAAACATTAGTGGTTAGAAGCCTCAGAAGATTTAGCTTTTTCAGATTAAAAAATAAAGCTGCAAACAGAAAAAAGTTGGGAACTTTAGTGCTTTGTGTGCCTTTCTTTCTTAGGCTTTATAAAAAAGTAACAATAATGTTTACAGTAACTCGTAAAGGTTCGAAAAGGTGCCGAGGTTTGAACCTTATGGCAAGGCAGTGAATTGTTTTTTAGCTTTTCCACTTGCATGCAGCATGCTTTAACAAAGCACCAGTCGTTAGGGCCGACTGTGCAATTGGACATGCTCAGCGAGGAGGAATCACTACTGGAAAAAGCATGGGCCCCAAAGAATTACTTTGTTGTCTGGAACTGTAGGGTTGGGAGCCGGTGCTACTTTGCCTGTTAGAAAAGCTTTTCTTTCTTTGGTCGCAGCCTGAGCCCATGCTCAATGCAGCTCAAAAAGGGAAGCTGAATTTCCGAATCTGGGTGCTGGTTCATTGCACTAGCATCCTGAGAATACTGATGAGCATTATAAAGTTAGAATAAATATTAAGTTAAAATAAATATTACCTTTATTGCAGTCCATACAGGGACAATAAAACCTTGACAGCTTGTTACTTGGAATGACTTCATATATCATGCCACAACATACAAACAGCCATACACAAGTTTACACATCAGTCCTTAGTGTAAAAGGACAGAAAGAAGACTTTGTTTAGCTTTAGTATACAATTTTTATTATTTAAAAACAGGCTTATATATAATGAATGATAACTATACATTACCCTTCAGTTCACTCACTACAAGTGACCTGCAGGAGCAAAAAGCAATTGCAGCGGTTCAGAGCCAGTATCAGAATTATCATTCAGATGCAATTTTGGGTAAATATTAAACACACCTTGCACTCCAAAATCATATTTTTTAACAGGATGTTAGAGACTTCTGATCACAGTGAAGTTCAAATACAAGGAATCATTTACCCAACCCTTGAATTGACCAGCTATATCAATACTGATTTCCAGTGCCCCAAAAAAAGAGCTGTGGCTAGTTCAACAACAGGGCCCCAGGTCTGAGAGTCTGGCAATAGCAGTGGAGCAGATTCCCAGAAGGCTGGAGGAGCTGGCTTAGAAGCAGGCTGAGGTTTAGTTGCTGGAATCTGGTCACTATCTGTTGTGCCAGGTCTGCAAGACAAATCCAGAGAGAAGCAGCTGGAGAGAGCAGAGAAGCCAGCAGTTCGGCTGACAGCTGCTGGTGCTGTGTTGGACTCAGACTTTTCCTAACAGAGTTTTCTTGTCTGTTTCTGTAAAGCTGTGCAGGTATTGCCACACTGATAAAATCCTCCTGCAGATTTTCTATCACACAAATGCCTTTTCTGCTGTAGTTTAGGTATTGAGAACATTACTTAAACGTTATCTTTGTGTCACTGACAACATTAAAATTCATCAGACTGGAAATATGTGCATTGTCTTTCTATAGTGAACTTTAATAACAATAATAGCAATCGACTAATTTATGATGTTTTCTGTGGGAGTATACAATTTTTTTTTCCTACTTTCAGTTAAAAAAAACTGCAGGAAAAAAATGCAGGAATGTAGCAGGAGAGTAATTGGTTTCTATGGCAAAGTATCCTTTGCAACCACTATCTAAATGTGTAAATTATGAGATATATTAGTTTTCATGGGGAACTGAACTCCAGCTAGGAGCAATCAGAATGACCTTAACTAGTTGCAGCTCTCTATCTGCCTAATGTCCATTTGTATTTTACACTGTCCAGCCACTATCTTGATGTAAAAGTAGACCTGTTTTAGCAAGGAAGGGACTAAAGCCTCATCTGTGCTGCTGATAGATTTATATTGGCAGTCCCTGCAAGCAAAGACAATGTAAGCCAGCCAATATATTAGGGTTTTGCACAGATAAATCGTGCTAGTTCTTCAGCTGTTGTTTACTAGCATTCTATGGACAGTGATAGGAAGGGTGGGAAAAATTTTAAAGGTTTCCCTTGTTAAAGTAGGAAGTCTACACATAAGTCCAGTAATTTCATCTCCATTTCTTTAACAGCTGCAGGGAAACATCCATTACATCCTAGGTAAGGTTATGGTTGAAGTAGAGAAGCATTTCAAGTTGAAAGTCTACATCTTTAATATTTTCATATAGCGGTGTGATGAAAGTTTTAGTTCTTTGGGGTTTTTTTCATTAGCAAATTCTTATGATGAAGCAGCTAAGACGTACTTTGCACTGGGTTAATTGTGCTTATGTACATTTGCATGCAAGTCTGGCAGTAGAGATCCAGTCACAGCATCTTTGATCTTCCGAGTCTCACATTTACACTCTTCTACAATCATGACTTCTTTGACCACTGGGACAGAACTGGTGCAGTTGAGATCCAAGCGCTTCATGGAGAACTTGCTGGGCAAGCAATGAGAACAGAAGGTGTAAAGACGATCTTCTGGACCAGGAACACGAAAAGAACTACATTTTCCAAAACACAGATTATTCTGTATCACCACCTTCTCACAGCTTTCATGGGTAACAGCCTGAAATAGAAAGCAGTTTCAAGTTCCTGGTAGATGAACAGGCAATGGACTTTGCTACACGGCATGAAAGCAAAAAAACCCCCAAATACTATATTTTTTCTTATCAGAATATTTCCATCAACCATTTTTTAAGTCAAGCAAGTGGTAAAACATAACAGCTTGTAAAAACAAACTTTAGCACTCCTATTGGCAATTCTTGGATTGAACAACAAAGGCAAAATCTGCTTCACCCAGAGCCTTTGTGAGCCGATAGGTGGGTTTGTCATATTTACCTTTTAATTGCTCTGAGTTCTACATTTCTGACATGGTTAAGCAGTCTTACACACTTAGCAGGGCTTAAAACATTATTTTGGCCCAACATTCTTGTATATAAACCACAAGCTAGACTCCACTGTAATCTTTAAGATTTGTCCCCATGTGGAAGAGGCATAGTGTTCTTTATCAGGTTTTTTTAAAATGAAAATCTTGAAAGTACAATGAAGTTCTGTAATTTTTTGGGTTTGGAAGAATAACAGTTCCTTGTATCAGCAGAGCCTATCTCAAATCCCAAATCATGAAAAGCTAGACTGAAGTTAGCACTATTATAATGGCCTAACTGCAGCCATCCTGGAGAAAGCTTGCCATACTACGTGGCACAAAAAGTAAAATGGTACAAGTTTCTAGGCCATGTGTCTGCCAGCGAGATAAATTTAGTGAGGGATGTGAAAAAACACGGTCCTTAAAGGACTGTGATTATAGAAACACTAAAATGTTGCTTTATGAAGAATACTGCACCTTTATCTGTACTATTTGCTTGTCTTGATGCTACAATATGACAGAATGGCTTCATCTGTGCATGGGACAATTTACCAATTCTCCAGCATTCTTAGCACAGAACTAGATGCATGCATCACTCATGATTAACACAGCAGAAAGGAACCCTTGCTTAGCTCTAAGAAAACAACCAGCTTTTCCTGCAAATACTTGCCCTGGAACTCTTTTTTTGTATATATGCATATATGTATATGTATATACTTATATAGGTAATACATGTATACAAACTGTTCAGATGTATATTCATTGAGTAGATAATTACTCACCACTGCCCTGCTTCCTTAGGCTAGGTCAGAACATCTTCACATTAAAAAAAACCCAATAACTCTCTGAAAATTGAACATGTGGCTTTCCAGTGCTGCAATTTAGCAGTTAGCCTTATTAGACTAAAGCTTTTTCAGCCTCTTCCAGCGGTGTTTTTCAGCTGCTTATCACATGTGAGCATTCCTAAGTGGCACTGTGACTTAGGAGAGGAGCTAACCCTTATGTCTTTAGGTGCTAATTACAAGGGGCAAGGGAAAGGACACATTTATTGATCTTGGACACCTGTTCTTACCTGGGAAAAAGGCAGGGTTCTGCAATTTTCTTGGTGCATTTCATTGGTCTTTATTGGCAGGACAACCTCTTCAGATGCTGAATTTTTCTTTAACATGAAGTGGTCCCAGAATTTCTTGGCATCTTTTCTATAGGGAGGTTCAGCCTCCCTGTTGCTGGAATAGTGGGATGGAGAGAAGTTTTCAACAGGAGAGATCTCTCTGGGTGCTGCCCAGGTTCTCAGGTCTTGATCTGCCTGGAGTTCTGCATTGGGAAGGATGAATCTGGACATTTTTTTCTTCTCTTGCTTCTGACTTTCAGATGCTGTCTGTGGAATTGCTACAAAAAAGCTTGGTTCTCCCAGGGTTTCCTCAACATCTACTGGGTTTTCCCCTACCAGCTCATGAAAACTCTGACTTTCAAGTGGATTGTTGTCCTGATAGAAAAGATGATGAAACGGCCTTCTGCTTTTCCTTCTCAGTGAATCAGCCTGCGGCTCTGTGGCTCCAAGACATGAGAGCACTAACAGCTGAAGGAGGAGTAGGGACATGATCCTGTAAAGTGCAACCCTGTAGACCTGCTGCTGTTGCAGTGACCATAGTGTGCTAGCTTTATACGAGAGGCTGGTGTCAGCTTATGGCTGCCACCTGAGTGCAGAGGAGGGGAGGGCTCAGGGGAGACCCTGGTGTGGCTAATTGCATTCATTTACTGTAGATTACAATTATGATAGGGGAGTTTGTGCTAATGAAACACTGCTTTCAATCTGGAATATGTGTATTAGAAGTTGCTATCTAAAATCTAGTAACCCAGGATGGCGTGGGGGACAGAAGGAGTCAGCAGGAGGAAATGTTTGGATAAGCTGTCTAGTTTAGGCCTAGGAATTAAGGAAACATTTGGGGTTGTGTATTAGCATGTTCAATGTGGGCTTCATTGTTTATTTTGACTCTCTATTCCACAAAGCCTGAGACTGTCAAAACAGGGAGTGTTATTTCATCACAACAGGAAAAGGCAAGCTGATTAAAATTTGCTAAAACATGAAGCTGGATCTGGTGACATCAAATCAGCCCATGTTTTCAAAAGATGAGTCTTAATTTTGGTCTTTCAGATTTGGAATATGACCCAAGGCCTGCAGCAGCACTGCTGCAAACAGGCAGACTGGTGCTCACATGCCCAGAGGAATCTGGCAGATTTGCCCTAGACTAGCCCTTGCTTTGCCTCCTTCACAGCAGGTTACCAACTGCTGGAGTGCAGACATATCACTGGCCCAGAATAAAAGGTCCCAGGGTGAAGAAACTCTCTGTTCCAGATTCTCAAAGTTTGACTAGCACTGCTACATCCTGTTCAGGCACCAAAGCTACTGTCACATCCTATAAAGTTGGTAAATGAAATAAGGATTTAAGCAAAACATGTTAGAACTGACATATTTTATGATTTAAACATCAATATCTAAATACTACTAGACCCTAAACTGGAGGTCTCTTTTGCAAAATTATCATGCTGTGCAACATGTAAGAAAAAATATCTGATAGAACAACACACAGAGGAAAGTTTTGGCAGAAGGAGAATATATTTTCAATAAACATCACAAACATTGATCCTAATCTGAAAATACTGGAAGGAAATGCTGCTTTAGATAATTTGCCATTTAGGTATTCTAAGCTCTGCACACTCCTGTTTCTACCAGAACGAGTCTATCAATAGACTTTTAAGTTTGTAGCTAATCTGTTCATTAGTCTTGAACACTTAGCCAGTCTGTACTAGATGTATGGAGTTATTTGGCTTTCATTTCTGAGGAATTAGTTTATTACCTGATAATCAAACTGAACTAATTGCCTAGCAACATCCTTGTGAGACACTGACTTATAAGTTTAGCACAAAGTTGGTGGAGATCTAGGGCTTTTCCTTACTGCATAATTCACTTGAGTTTAAATTTGTTCTAATGTTGAGGCCCATCCTGAGACAGAAGTGCGTGGAGCTCCAGCAAGAACAGGATTCACACACCAACATCAGAGTGCATTTGTGCCTTGACCTCAGTGGGATGATCGCGTTAAGGGAAGCACAGCCATCATGCACAAGCTTTATTGCTCTGTAATTTCAGCTGAGAGCAATTTAATTCTGCCACTGGTTTGGTGCCTTCCTGAAGCGTCAGGTGTGCCCCGGGGGGGCAGATTCTCCCACAATATCAGGAGTAAAATCATAGAAAATACTGGCATCTGCCACAGGATTGGCACTGCGGTGTGCCTGCAAATAGTCCTTGCATCATATTTACACAAGCATGTACAGCGTTAGGGTGGAGCAACGAGTCAAGATGATTAATTTGATTAAGTAATTAATCAAGTGGCCTAAAAGTGCAATTTGAATCCTCTTTATTGGCCAAAAAGTCGAACTCAAGCAGCTGATCTTTGGAACCACAGTTCCTTGTATCAGGTTTGTGTTGGTAGTAGTCATTCAAAATTATTCAGCAAAGTTAGGGTTGTTACATTTGGAGTGTTCCTTCTTTTTTTCTTCTTATTGTAGTTGCTCAGGGAGCTACAAGGCTGGTCTGATACTCAGACCTATGTATTGTATTGTATTATAATGACACAGAATGGTCCAACGCATTTGGCAATGTCTTTCAAACTTTTCACTTGACAGTTTGAAGCAACATATATTTTTGCAGCTCTTTGCTTCAGAATTTAAAAATACAATGCTAACTTAAACAATTTAAAAATTATTCCTTATGGATTATAGCAACAAAAGAGGGGTGTTCTTTCTGCTTGTTTTTGTCTGCTTCAGCTATTTTTCACTTCCTTTGCCATCAAGAGCTTTTTCTCAAAGTCTAGACCAGTGTTATACCACCTCTTTCTGTTTAAAAGTTCCAGCTGTGGTCTTGATCCTGTAATGTCTCTATTTAACGTTATCCATATCAGCAAAATTGCATTAAATTACTCACATGTTCTGTTTACGGAATTGAAAGTTAAGTGCCTGAAAGGCCCAATTTACCTCCCTTCAAAGCCTCCTTGAAAAAACCTCACCACCTTCAAGGTAAAAGAAAAAAGGCTTTTAAGTCTCAGTTAAAATTTACCCCAGTCTGCCCTGAAAGAAAAAAACGTGTATGTGAAGGGGTGTTCTGCCCTTCTCATCTGATGTGGCTGAAGTCCAGATAGCATCTTAGTTTCTGCCAGAGGGTTCTCTTCTTTGTAGCAAGAATATAAGTAAAATCATTTTATTACTGCTGTTTACAGAGGGTTCTTTCTGCAGCTCTTCGCAAAGAATAAATGATGTTGCAAGCAGCAAATATGGTGCAAATTATTTAAGGATGTCTCTGTCAATGCACAGATAAAAATCAAGTAAATTATAGTACTGGAATGATTGGGCTGTGCAGAAACTTCTATCTGAACTAAACTGGTCTGGGTTATTGGTGCCATGCAAATGTTAACAAGGAACATATAAAAACCTCAGTTTTGGCATGTATGTGTAGATGTTCATATACTTGCAGTGCAATGGCACTGCAAGAAACCTGTTCAAGTTCAGCATCCATTCATGGTACGTACAGTTTTATCCTCTAACATACAGCAAGAAAAGAGGCCTGCCCTACAGAGCTTGAGGTGTAAAACCTCATAATGTAATTTACAGAAGGGTAGGAAAGGAGGCTGAAGGAAAGTGGTGTCAGGATGTCACTCCACTCCGCCACCCAAAGGCAGAAACCAGAGCTCTCTTCTTTTCCAAGAGACAAAGTTGGTAAGAAATAGGACCTGTTACATCTGGGCACAGTTTGTTCTGTATTTACACACAGTTTAAATCTTTTTTTGAGTCTGCTGCCTGTATTACCGTGCACAGGTAGCAGATCTATCCTCGGCCTCTTAGCTCAGCCAGGAGCCTCCCTACATCTCGGGAAGGCATCCCAGCTCAGGCAGCGAGTTTGGAGAATCATTCTGATGTTAAAAATAGTAAGTATTTGTGAGTCTCTTTGTGGTGACATCAACTGCATAGACTAATAATTGACAACAGAGATTGGACTGGGTGCATTATCATTATGTTCCAAATACAGCTAATCTCAGATTTCTACAAAAAGCAATGCTTTATCTTTTATAAAAACTTGTTTTCCTGCCTGATTACCCTTTCATATAAGCATAGCACATGTTTTCACTGTTATTCTGTTTGTTAAATCTTGTGGCTAAATGCAGTGGTGTCTTTCAAGCAGGCTTTGATTTGCCTTCATAGTAGCAATTTATTCAGGACATTCTGTTTTCACTAGAAATAGTCACCGTGAATATTTGCCCATCTTTTTAAAACTGTCAGGTCCATAGATGACAAGTGCTATGCAAATGCAAAGTGGTATTATTCATTTGTTTCAGAGCCATAGTTTATTCAGTCATTATGGACATAAACTGAGTAATTAGTTACACTGCCAGTTGATGCCTAAAAATAATTCTTAGGCAGTGCTTGAATTACTTGCCTTCTGTTGAGCTAAATAGTCTCATCATAGCATGATTGATGATTAAATCATTAAAATTGATTTTATATATTATAGCCCAATTCAATATCCTATCATTTTCAACACACATCCTATGTAGATAAACTTGTGTCCAGATATATCTTTTACAGAACCCTTATGAAGACCTCAGAACTAATGAATTAGCACTATGCAGTTTGTTCTCCAATTATTGTTCTTATCAAAGAAAGCCATCTGTGGTCTTTGTTTTACTGAGTTTTGGGGAAACAGATCACATACAGGCCTCGTGGGAAAGTTATAATTATGAAACCAAAAGGCTTTTTGCAAGGTATGATATGAAAGAATAGACAATAAATCTGTTTACTTTTGTATCTTCAACATTACATCCCCCCCTTCGCTATTCAGTTTCAAGACTTCTGTTGCACTCTTTCTTTCTTCACTCATTTATACCCTCCTGCTCTCATTTCTCTCTTTCTTTTCTCTGTGCTGCAGCAGCAGAACTGGAGTCTTAAGTTTCAAACCGCTGCCAAAATGTAGATGCTCACACTCGAAAATATTTGGGAGTGCATGTTCAGCTGTCCAGCAGGGCTAGGGCTAGTGTCCTTTCACGTGTACTGGCCCATGTTCCCGTGGATGAAGGTACGAACACATGATGCAGGGGATGGTTTTCTCTATTATAATTCTCAGGTTGGTAGATTTTGGACAGGTGTCCACCTCCTGAAACATCTCCTGAATGGTACTGGCACACACGTACTACCTAACTGAGAGTGTGCCCAAATCCAAACCCAGCCTGAGGAGCTGCGTTCGTTATGTGCTTGATTGCTTCAGCTTGTTAAACTGTGGGACAGTGAGCCAGGGGAGCGAGTCTGGGCAAAGAGGCATTTCAGTCTTCATACAGACACCTGTTTCTTAGATTGCCCTGAATAATCTGAGCAGTGGTGATCCACTGAAGAGTCTGACAACACTAAGAAAATGTTGCAGTGTAATCCAAGAAAGAAGATGCAGATAAGGTTTCTTTTATTAAGGTAAAAATATATTTAGACTTATCTGAAAATTTCATCTATGTGAATAAAATTATCTATTTTTGCTTATTGTGCCTATATTTAATACTGCAGATTCCTCTTCATTAGGACTACTTCTGACCAAAAAAAAGAAACCCATTATCTCAACACTCTAAAAATAACCAAACAAACCCTATTGAGTTCTTGTTTTCTAACTTTATACTGCTACTGTAGAGGATAGTAGTTAAGCAATGGAATTACAGTAGCAGAGTTCTCCATATTACAATCAGCACAGCTTCTTAAAGGGTAATAAGAAAGGAGAACTGACCTGCATGTCTTCCATGAAGATAACTGAGGTTACTGAGGGACATAGACTTTTTGTTCCACATTCTGCTTTAAATCAAGGGTCATATTAAAATTCAGTTTTATGGACTGACATTCTTTCTTGAATTCATTTTTCCTCATGTATATCTGTTTGCAGATCTGTAACTTTTCTTAAATCTACTCCTCAAAATAAAACCACTTTTTCTCTTTTAAAAAAGGTTTGCTCGCAATGCAAATGTCCTTATAGAATTAATTCAGGAATAGGCTCATGCAGAAGAAGAAACAGAATTCAGAAACTGCGTACAGTAAACAGCAGGTATATTATACTTAACTATAAGTACATTTCTACTATACCCAACACTATGGTTTTTATCACTAGAAAAAAAGCTTTTGTGAGATTATGAAACTGAAGAAATATTTATTTACCAAAACATGTTTCAGTTTTGTATTAACACGTATTACAAAGCTAGGAATAACAACATATATAGTGTTCTGAATACAAGCATTACAATAGCACCAGTCTTGTGATGTAAATAATGTAGAATCACAGTATTCACTGAATTATATATATAATTCTCTCGAAGTTATTATTATAAATTTAGAATGAGTGAATAAAGGCTTGAAGGCATTCAGTAAGTTTCAGTGTGTACAAAAGAGATGTGGAAAACTTTTCTGATTTTTTTCAGATTAAACACTTGATGTCCATGAAGTTAATTAACAACACAGATGTTTTTGAGTATTTTGGTTTGGAAGTAGTGCTGCTGTGGCCAGTTGCCTATCAGTTTTTTCGAAACTGTTGAGTCAATTATTTCTCTGTCAATTTTTTTTCAAATAGGTCAACAGATTTTAAAAATACTTCGCAGGGAAAGAAAGTGGTTAAAAGTGACAGACACACAAAGAAGTCATATTGCCCATGCTTTTATGGAAATCTAGGCTAACCACTGGGTTCTTTTCACTGAGCTATTACATCTCGGTGCTGTTGCTCTTAAAAGGCATATGGATAGTTCCGGTGAAATAAATTGTCTGTCTATCTAGGAAGGTTAACATCCACAGGTGAACACCAGAATTTATATGCTCCTTGTTCTTACTTTCAGCCTCTTGAAATTCCCCTGCTGATGCTGATCCTCTGAATACAGATTTTCCCTGGCTTTGCTTAGAGTCTAATTCAAAAGTATTGAAGACTGAGAAATTCCCAATGACTTCTTAGGATTTTAGGCCTTTTCTTTACTAAACCTCTTAGAGACAACAACTTCCTGTGGCAACAGAAAAAGTGATTTATTTGCGCTTTCCCTGATTTAAGTGTGTCGCATACTTTGAACTCCAGTATTCTAATAAAAGATGTGAAAATCTGTGAAAAAATACTTCATTTTTAATGACAGACAAATTAAATTTATGAATAAATGTTTGGAACAGTTCATGGTATTGAAAATCAATTCAGCAGCCTTTCAGGGCAGAAATATCCTCACACTGAAATATAAGAATTTTAGCTTCATTGGAGTGTAGTATTAGATTCAATGAAATAAGTAAACACATACAGTTTGCACAACTAACAGTCTATTGTGTACTGAAATCTTCGTACTCTTCAATCACTTTAAAGTAGTTCAAATGAAATACAGAAAAGGTAACCTCTCCCCTCTTCTTACAAAAGCCAACTTCTGAGATCACTGCTGTCTCAGACAAAGCATGAATCATTTATTAGTTACTGATCAAGTAACAAGCACCTTGGTCAAAATTCCCTCTCTGTTGATGTCATTCATTTATTAAATAATTAAGAGAGGTATTTAAATAATCTTGACAGGTTTTATCAAGATAGCACCAATAAACCGATCACTTTTTTATAAAAAGAAAGCCCTAACGAAATAAAGTTTGTGCTTATGTCTAAGCAAGCTCTCTTAGTCAATTTTCCCTGGAATTCCAGAACACAACAGCAAGAGATCCCAAGAGAGCTTTTTTAGATCCTTTTTATTTTTTTTTTTCCAGGGAAAACTATCAGAAATAAAAATGGGTCTAGATGAGTACTCAGAGGTACTTGGTTTGGGGAGTTCTTGAAACAATTAGCCTATCTATCTAGATATTGATCTGGAAAACTCCTTAAACTAAAGTGTTAGTGTCTAGCAAAAGTGTCTAGAAGCTTGGCATAAAGANAAAAAAAAAAAAAAAGAAACCCTGGAGATATTTTTGTCTCTGTTAATCCCAGTAATAAGAGAGATGAGGTTCTGTCCACAGTATTTTACCTCTACTTTCGCAATGCACTCAGGTTTATCTGCAACAGTCCTTTCAGAAACATTCCTTCCTATATATAAAGTATCTCCAGCTACTCACATGCATATTCATTTAACATGTCACAGGCAAGAAGGAAGGATAAATAACCCACACATGCCAAAGGCAAGGAGGAGGGATGAATAATCCCTGGAACAGCATCCCTCAGCCCAGAGAGGAGAAGTGATTCTGCTGCATCTGTCCCTCACAGGACTGAGAAATTGCTGCAAGGAACCCCAGAAGGAGGGATTTTTTTCCAACCAGAAGGGTGGAATAGCTTACAGATGCAATTGATCCAAAGGACAGGGGAGAAGGGGAGAACCAACTGCTGGCAGCAGGCAGGCAGATGGGAGGGGTGAGAGTTCGTAAGGTACAGGGCACATTCCCCCTGCGCCGTGCCACACCAACTGTCACACACTCATCATGGGCAGAGGGAGGCTTTGAGAGGAGCTTTATTTTTTTTTTGAGGGGGAGGGGGGAAGCTTATGACTTGTTTCTTTTTATAATTTTAAGGCCAGCAGTAAGAAGGTCCCAAAGCAAGATTTTTGACAGGTCGAATATAAAAATGTCACGAAACGGTAACACCGCAACTGCATATCGTTAAAGCGAGTCAAAATTAGTGATGGGCAGATGTTTTTCCTACTAAATGCTGATTTTTAAGCTTTTCTCAGAACTAAATCTGGATTTTTTATTATTATTTTTGAAAACCTAAATCCCTAATAAGGACTTAGATTAATACTTTTCAAAACCCATAGCTGCTTTAGTACAAAATATGTCTCACGATTACATTGGTTTATACACACATATAAATCCTATTGATGTTCATGTATCACTGAATATCCCAAGATAATATTCTAGGATTAAGCTTCAGTATTAATTTTTTTGTGGAAATCATCCTTTGATATAGCATTAGATTTATAGAGGTCCCATTATTTAATTACACAAAAAATTACAGCACCATCCTGCAACTCTAAAAAAACAATTTTGGTTAGGAATGTGAGACAACATGCAGGTCTGTGTGAGCAGATCCACAAGGATCTGAAGCAGGCCTTGGGAGGTAGAAAAAGAAATAGAAGGCTTTCCTCCTCTCGGTACTCTGTCACTAAATCCTGCCATTCGTATTTTTGTACCAGGGCAACTGCCAAAGAAGCCCCAGTCTCCTGACGTAATGTCTCTCCCCTCCTCACCCAAGAGGACCTGTTTTCAGTCAGCAGAGTTTGCCCTCATTTCCAGCCCAAGCAGTCTTCCTCTTTTTGCAACTGCAGGGCAAAACTGCAGTTTTTATTGCAAATGAATTAAAGCAACAGCCAATTCACAACCCTTCTGAAGAGCAAGGCAAATCAACTGATGTGCTACTTAAGTATTATTTTTTTAAAAGGTATTTTTACACAGGAATGTGATGAAAGCCTTCAGGCCTAGCTCTTTGGTATAAAAATACATATGAGCATGTGACAGATAAAAGTCTTTGGGGAGAGTTCACAACCTGGACTTAATCTTTGCAACTGACCTCTATTCCTTGGTTAGAGTCCAATGCTTTTCCACCTCTGGCATCATATAAAATAAACCTTGCTGATAATTAGGACAGTTTTCTAACTGCGCACCCTCACATGTCTGCAGGTAAATAAAACTGAAACAACATGAACATCCACATGGTTTCACAGAGATCCTCCATTCTTTACAGCTTTCTTGAACATATATAGCTGTTCCGTTTGACCTTCCTGCAGTCAGTTGCTTGCCATTTTCCTCGCTTCTGCACCAATACGCAATTTCTACCTCTCTTTGGAAAGTGGTAGGAGCCTCTTCTCCAGTTTATGTAGGTTACAGGTTCTCCTCCATTCCACTCCCAACGTCCAGGATTGACTTGGTCATTCAAGCCTGTGTGAAATCGGTAAGACCAAATCAGTGATGTTTATCATCTCTGGAGCCTGATGCCAAAAGAAGCATGTTATTCTATCCCTTTGTTTAAAAATACATACAATATTGTACTGAGAGAAAAAACCCATCTGGAAGAATACAAGTGATATACAAATTAATATTTTGTAAGGCAATTAGTGACATCTGAATAAGGGAAAATATACTTTTCCTCATTTTTGCTGATCTAAAATGTTTTCTCTCTTTCCATCTAATGCACATCTATCACCTCCCAGGTTTCCCTTTTGATACCTAAGATGACAAGCAGAATGTTGTATTCAAGTCTGGGCAGCCTCAGATGCCTTCAGATTCCTTCAAAAATAAATTCCTGCAGATCTTTGTACACCTTGTTTACACTGTTGGGATCAACAGTTGTAAGATTAGGTCATGTTAACTAATACAAACTAAATCATGTCTTTTCACTTAGCCCCTGAGTTACTAAAACCAACATGAGTGGCACATGTCTTTTTAGCTAGAAGAGACCAAGATCAGAAAATAGACGCAATGGTCTTGTAGTCTTTATTCTTATCAGAGGAGTTTATTTCTCTCAGGTTAACAGAATCATGATACCATTAAATATGATCTGAAACTAACTGTAGTTTTTAAAGTTAATTTAAAATAGCAAGTAAATCTATCTCAGAAAATCACTAAGAGTTGAAAATTGCAGCTCATAATTGGAAAAAAGAACCTAAAATGTGGACAGTATAGCACAGACAAGATAGGTTAGAAGAAAGCAATAACAATGGTCCATGAGCTAAGGTAGTTCACAGAAAGGGATCAGGAGGCAAAGAGAAGGCCCATCTGAGTTCTTTCCATTACTTGTGAAGTGAAAGGTGCATGATAAGAAATAGCTGAATCTAAAATGATGTGATGAAATCTTCTTTAGCTGATCATCTAGTTAATTCACAAGATTTCTGATACAACACCATTAAATTAGCAGTAACGTAAAAAATTATTCCAAGTTAACAAAGGGTAAATTAGAGATAAATATATTAAAAGTCAAAAGAAAGCTGAGGTAAACAAAAGAGTAGGAGCTCCACCAGAAATTATTTTCCCAGCTAGTATTAAAATGGGAAAGGTTGCAAGGCAAAACCAACCCAGCAATAAAAAACATGCACGATAAACTCCTCTTTTTGATAAAAACTTACAAAATTAGCCAGTTAAATTATGGCTTTCATCTTAACGCCTTGCTCTGAAATAATAAAAGCAGCAGAAACTTGAGGATAATGCAACATTTGAAAACTGGGCTGGAACTGCTGCGGCAGTTTCTGCTTTCTGAGGTTCACAGGAACTGTAATCCTCAGAGGGGACAGGCAGCTGACGTACTCACCTATCCAAAAGGGCTTCCTCCCACTGAAGTCCCACAGCCACTGCATGTGTTGTTCATTAGCCACACTTGCTAGACTCCCCAGGTATCTAGGCTCAAGGAGAGAGGACAGAGTAATTAGCATTCCACAGAGTGACAGACATCTCCCATCGACTTATCAACAAGGGGCACTGATTCTAGCATAAAGCATATAACTAATGTTTCACCAGAAGACCACTACTTACTGGCATGAAAGCATAATTACAGGAAGATAAAGTCTTAAAATTCTGGATTACTTGGAGAAGAACTAAAGTCCTAGTCTGATTCTTCTAATGGAAGAATTAAATAAACTGGGCAAAGAAGAGTATACAGGAAACGTGTACCTCATACTCAGAAACTGTGTTTTAAACCATTGACACAATCATTGATACATTCCTTTCCTTGAAATAATAATCTGCCCACACTAAAATCTGAGCCACAGAAAGATACAGCTTCACCCATTTGGTAGTAAAGCAGACTGTATCTTTTTAAAATCATGTTCTGACAAAACTAAAGCTTTGAATAACACAGTTAAAATCTTGGCCATGTTTCAAAACAGAACTAAGTGCATGTAATTTAGGGGATCTGGCTTAGAGTGGTAATGCGGTTCTGAGAGGTAATGTCTGCAATGACTATGCATTTGGTCCTGATCAGAGAGCAGTTGTGGTGTGTATTAACCAGACTATTTCAGAATGAAGCCAATGTATAAGCTCTGCTCTGTGTTTGTACTTAAACTACAAACCGTGGAGTCTTCCAAATAGTAGCAAGCATGCAAGCACCACCAGCCTGCTCTTCAGGTGTTTAGAGATCAGGCTAAATCCTGAAGCATGAAGAGATAAATGGTGTCCTTCACATTTGCCAGGAACTATCAGACATCGGTGGCTTCACTTATTTATCCGTCTTTTTGCCTGCCTTGATATCACGTCACACACCTGCTGTTGCCTTCCCTGCAATGCTGAGCCTCCGTCACTTCTGTTGCCCCATATTTCTGACTGCCACTCCGTCTAACAAACAGTGATGCCAACTCCTGCAGCCTCCCAAAACATCCTGGGTGATAGCGCCCAAGCAAACAACACTCCTCATCAAAATATGTTTTAAGAGATCCAAAGACTTTTCTAGCAGCAGAATAAATCAATGGCATTATGATGATTTCGCTGATTTCATGACTGTTGCCAGATAACGGAGACAGAAGATTGGTATTGCTCCAAAGGAGATAAAGACTGTCTTCTTTAAGAGCTGGGACAACAATGAGACGTCAAGGGTGGCATGGCAGACTTGAATCCACTCTAGAGACCATGACCAGATCTTGAGGTGCAAGCCCACCACCAGCCCTGCTGCCCGGTTAGAGACCCATGCCTGGAGCTCCATTCCTGCTTCCTGCCTTGTACTGGATTCCCATGGAATCCATATCATAACACCACACAAGATAGGGAAGTAGGCAAATTTTACATCAGGAAGAATTCAGAGTAGTAGACCACAATAGCCCACAGTCCTTGCTGCACAAAATCTGGACAATTCCTTAATCTGGGCAAACAGGGGCATGGTATGGAACAGATTCATTGTAGTGCCGATGGGAGGCTCCTGCTGGAAAGGCCTCCCGCATTACCCTTGCAGTCAGCCACGGCAGGAGTGGCTTTGCCCTCTGCTCCGCTCTGCACGCCGGCCCCACGGGACAGCCGGACACTAGCCCTCACACTCGATGTGATCGTGGCTGCCCTAGGACAACCACCACACAGCAACGTAGGTCCCATCAAGGGCCCCCGAAATCCAGGGGCTGCCAAAGTGTAGAGGATGTCACTGACAACTGTGCACGCTCCCCTCAGGCAGAGGGGTGGCAGGGCGGCCTCAGAAACACCCATCACCACCCTACAAATGTCAGAGTGTCCCAGCACAAAGTGGTTAGCAGCTGTCTGGTCGGGGTCAGGACTGTGTGCCTGCTTATGGTGCAGGCTCCCAAAACTTCACCAGGGACGCTCCCAGCAGAGGCTCTGACTGTGCTTCTCATCAGGGTAAAGTTTTGTGCGTGGTGTTGGTGCCCGTATGTCCCCAGGTTGTCATGCTTCCACACCTCTGGGCACACCTACCAGGCACCAAATCTTCAGGGAACAAGGAACAAAGCTTTTACACTGACAAAAGCTCTTGGAAAGTTTTGTACTCCATCTTCGTCGTCAGACAAAAGGCCCAGGAAAGCAGGCTCAGTTAATTCAGGATGCCCTTCCAGGGAAACTGATTCCGTGGTGGGATGCCATTCCCCCTCACAGTGACCGTGGTTGGCCAGTGACCAAACTCGGGGCTCAGAGAACTGGGCAGCAGTTTCTGTGGTATCACTACTAAACGAGCAAGAACAAAATCACAGCATTTTATCTGGCTTCTGCTTGAGGACAATCAAAGCCCCGGAACTAAGTCCTTTACCCTAAGTAGGCACAGGTTACTCCTGTTGTTTCAATTGTTTTAGAAAATGTGAAAACAAAAAGCATCAAGGTGTATCAGTAACTGCTATATCATTTATGACATACAGGGGTGGTCTGAGCAATAACAGTTCCAGACTTTTGCTTCAATCCAAGTACCAGGGAGAGACTTCAGCGCTGTGAAAGGCAAGCACTGCAATAATTACAGTGTTATCTAATCTTTTCTCCATAGGAGTGCTTTCTAAATACAGCCTGGGAAGCACACATGACTGAAGAGAGAACAATTGCTCTAATTGTTACATCTAGTCAGGGATTTTGATGTATTGTAGGGAAATGGGGACAGTCCTGAAGGAACATACCACTTACCATAATATTGCTAACTGTACCTCCAGGCAGAGCAGTAGACACAGGAAATGACAAGATAATGTTATTTATGGAGTTATGTAAATCCAACACTTCCTAATTTAAATGAGTCTAGAGAAGGAGTCATAATGCCTTATTGAAAAAGAAAAAAAAAACCCAAACCCAAAACCAAACCCAAACAAATCAAACCCCGCATCACTGATTACGGTGCTAAATAAGTCCATTCAAAATTATTCCTGTGTGCTTTAAAATTGTTGCTATCACATCAAGAGTATCTATCATCTTAGAGCAGTTGCCCAGCTAAGGAAATATTTTGCATAGCCATTGACCTTGAAGTATTATATGCAGACACTTAGCACACAGATTTTGCCAATTTTACATTAAATTATCCAATACATTTAAAGGAGCTTTGTCCCATTCTGATAAATTTAACTTCAGCAAAAGCACACTTGACTAGCTATTAAGGTCTCTGCAGCACAGAAGGACATTTGATTTGAACCACTGTAGTAAATCCATGTCCCATACTGACAGTGAAGGTGGAGGTCACTTAGAGGCTCTGCTTATCCCAGGCTTTTGTCTGACCACTGAGAGAGTAATCCTGGTGCCTTGAAAGAGGTGTCTGGTGTTGCTTACGATGCCTCGCGGTATTCACAACATTCAGATGAGGCTGGCAGACATGATGCAGAGCTTACCGGAGCCCTGCACTTCCAGAGTGGCCACTGAAAGTCAGAAAAGATACTCTGAGCCTTTGAAATGACTCTAAGTACCTGAATCTCTATGTTGGAGTCATTACCAATAATATAAGTTAAACCAGCCACTTACAGAACTGGCACAGCATTAAGAGAAAAGAGCAGCAGGGTCCATCCTGCTTTGTGCTAGGCAACACTGAGCCATCATGAACGTTCTAACATATTATTTTGGATGTCGTTCTGCCTGCGACTCCCAAGGACTGACGCCACATGCTGCTAATACACAAAAACTGAAAAAAAAAATAAAAGCCCCTGCCTTACAAAGCTGGCAGTAAAGGATCTGGAATCTGACCATATTTAGGCTCTAATTAAATATCCAACTTCAAGTAGATGAAGGTATAATCTGACAAACAGAGCAAAAGATTCAACTGTGGGTTCTGTCTTTCCAGTGGAGAGTCCCTTCAGTGGCAGCAGTGAAACCATCTCACATGCGAGTAAGCCTGGCTGCACTGACCCTTGGGGGGGACGTGTTCCTATGGGATAAACACAAACTGTAACATAAATCACCAAAATTGCTGCTAAATCAGGCTGCTGTGGGATCACTCAGCCATAATATCCCCCAGATGCTTCATGTTGCCAAGGGCCTCTTCATGCATACAAAACAAAGCTAGAGAAAGGAGTTCTTAAACCACCTTTCTCTCCAGTGTATTGCAGAAGGCTTAGAAATGGTGCAAGATTTTCACAGCAATCAGCTGAGATATTTTCCACCCATGCTATCACCGTGGCATACAGCAACTTGTGTCAAGACAAGCGTACTTTTGTGTCTGCTTCTATCCCTGCACATGGAAACTGAAGAAAAGTTTGATACACCACCTGCAACAAATGGGTGTAACGTATGACGAAGCTCATTAGAAGGCCAAACACGTTTGCATAAACCCATGTACATATAGTTATGTCCAGGCAGCAATTGCTTCCGCAATAAATTGATAGCATTGTTTTGATGGAATAGCTTGGTCTCAAGTCCATCATCTCAGGATAACAGTCTTTCCTCTAAGAGGTTAGGAGGTTGGTTAGTTGGAGACTGTCAATGAATCAACTTTAGCAATTCTTGTGCTTTTTTCCTCTTCTATATAATAGAAAAAGTGTAACAAGAAAATTGAACAGAAGTTTAAAATAATTCCACTTTTTTTGGTAATAAAATTGATTCTTATTTTTCAGTGAAATTGGCTGATTTACTGACAGTCAATTCTAATATTTTCATTTAATGTCTGATGTTTGTTTGATCTATTAAAAAACTGAGGGTGAACCCCTGTGCTGGTTTTATTTGCTTGTTGGAAATATCAGCTACTTAAATGTCAACAGTGACAGTATTAACAGAAATACCACAATTGGTGGACATGGTGATTGCCAGTGGGGAACTGGGCAAAAGCACAAAATAAAAATTATTAAGTTATCTTCTTGTACCACTTTTAAGTGTGTGTCTGGGGTCATACGTTTGTAAATCAGTTCCAGATGAAGGCCAGGAGTACTCCATCTACCAGGATAAAGCTTCCTTAGCCTGTGGTAGTCTGACATTAATTGAATCATTACTGCCCTAGCGTTCATTTGCTTGTGGATTCAGTGATATGCCTTGACTTTTTGTGTAGGTGTTTAACACTGTCATTAATTTACTGTTATTCAGTTTAATTTCTACATTGCATACCGTAGTCTTCAGCAAGAAGTTACTGCCTACAAATATTATAGGTCACCAGGAGCACATTCTTTTATGAAATGGGGAACACCTCCCAGCAGTGACAAACCTTTCCAAGGGATCAATTAAATGTTGAAGACTTCAGAAAAAAAAATCAGAATATTCACAACTTACAGCTTTTTTGGGGTAAGTAACAAAATACAAGCAGGTGTAGGAAACCATTTCAGGACCTGAAAATTTAAGTCAACCTAGTAACAATGTGAAATTTGTGGTGAGCTCACAAGAGCAGGTAACATTTTTGTTTTAGGAAAGAATAACTTTCATCACCTGGAAGGTACTAAGGCTTCCCTTTTGTGTGTTACCAAGACAACATAATCTGGCATATCTGAGTGGAATGAATCAAGGTCTGTTATGCATGCTTCTCCATGTTTCATGTTTCCTGCTTGTCCTTCAACCACTTCTTGAATGTACTCTGTTTCTTTCATCTCTTCCGTGTTTCAATTTGCATTTCATGGAGGTGTCTGTTAAACCACCTCCTATTGTTCAACTCTAGTCTTCAACCTGGTGCTGACAATTTAACACCAGATACAGAACATATGCGATTCCAGGGCAAGCTCCGTGTTACCATGGTTCGCTTTTCTTCCAGTTCTAAGCTATCACTCCTAAAACCAAAATCACAAACCAGGCCTCTGAAGAGCAAGACTGGTGGATTTCCTGTTTATCTCCTACTTGGGGACAACTATTATTATTTAGCTTCTATTTCTCCTTCAAAGTCAGATATTTACTGTTAAATTGAACCTTAAAGTTTTCGAGTTGTTACAGATTCTGAAGGGCTGCATCTTCATAAGAATATGGTGAGGCACACAGGAGCTGGCGATGTTGTACAGTCGCTATATCAAGTGAAGGTAGAGCCAAGGGAGTGGTGGGTCAGAGAGGATGAAAGTCTGAGTCTTTGCTCTATTTCCCTTCTCCCAAACTATCTCTCCCATTAGGAAAGCATCCTCGCTGCAGATGGGCAACTTCAGGAATTCACGTTGTGAGTAAGATAGTATTAGCACCCGAAACATTATTATTATAAGACTAATAATATTTCTATCCTCCACGGGGTCTGAATCACGGGGGTTGTTTCTATGTTTTGGGGAGCTGTGCAGCACAACCAAAGTGGGGCTTGTCTGAACGAACGTGGCCTCGAGAGCAGCATTCAGCTCGGGGCAGGAGCAGTGCACAACAAAGGCATTCGCTTGGAGAAGTCTCTTACTGTTCTCTGCAATCCCGGGCAGCGGTGTTCCAGCTGACCTTGCGATCCACTGCCAGGAAGTAGCAGCTGCCCTCATGATGACTCCACCCAGAGGGACATTTCTTCAAGCTTGCCTCCTAAAATAAAAGGGGAAAAGGCAAAACAGACTCCTGCTCACAGTGATCCAGGTCTGTGCGCTATAATCGGACTGAAGTCTGCTTATGGCTCCCCAGAATTAAACTGAATGTGAACTTCGGTGTGAACTAATAAAGCTACAACATTGCTTAAAAGGTGTAAAGAAATAAATGCCTGCCAGAGAAGCCTGACATTTGTAATGAGTAGCTTGAAAGGCGACATGAGGTTTCAGTTCCAAAAACCATCTTAAGAGACCATATTAGTTTGGACACAATTTTCTGTCTCCTGCAGCCTGTGTAGGGAATGCAGGGCAACAAAATTCAGCGTGACATCTTATGTGCCGGAGGGAATGTATGTTTACAGAATACCTAAGTGAGCTAATTTTACTCCCGCTCACTCTCTCAGACTTCATTCGCTGACTGCCTCATGCCCGCATCCCCTCAAGTACCGCTACATCAGTGCTTGTGTCCTTTGTCCAGGAGCGCCTGCGGGTGATAGAAAGCAAAGGCAACCCCAGCAATCAAGCCCTCATCATGGCTCTGGGAATCTTTTCCTCTGGTGGCAGCAAACTTGACTTTGGACAACTCTTTTAGTCCTTGTATGGGTCAATAGTTGTTACAGGAAGGTCCTTTGCTTGAGGGTCTTATTCATCATAGACTCCATGCTCCGATTTAGATGCATACTCACGGAGACATTTTTACCTTGCTTTGGGAATTCCAGAATTTCCATTTTATCCCATCACACTGAAACAACTTTTGAATGCTTTCTTCATAATGCAGGAGCCCCTTTAACTCTGGTGTACAGATCTTTGGAAAAGAGTAGAAGTCCTGGAGAGAGAAATGTCCTTTGAACATTTGAAGGAAAATAATTACACAAAACAAACAAGCTACAGGAAATAGATTAAACAGGTCTTATATTAAAATTTTATGACATGAAAACTCTTCAAGGGCTGAGTTGTTAATTTGTCTGTGTATTGGTTAAACTCGGCTTTGGAGTGGGAGGATTAGGTGGCAGATCTCAGACGTGTTAAACCATTTTGGAAAACAGCATGACTGAAAACAGATGGTGAAAATGCCTATGAAACAAAAGGTTTCCTACCTGATGTCTTGAGCTTGCTTCAGATGCCAGTTCTGCCTTATCAGCTTGTGGGATTTCTGTCTTCCTGGTGGAGACGACATTTATCTGTGGCTGTGCTTGGTTAATTACTGACACTTGAGCCTTCTTGTTTGCTTTAGCTGATGAGGTGTCATCCTCTATTTTGAGTGATACCATCCCGTGATACTTCATTTTACAGTATCACACACACACAAGCAGAACAGGAGAGGGAAAATAGAATGTTAGCATGTATAGCACGTACAAGTGACACTTAAACAAANAAAAAGGCATTATAATATAAACTATTGCAAATCAAGGGGAAGTGACACCAATGAAAAAAAGAAAGATACATAGGAAAATAAAGTATTGGTCATAATGAATTATTAACAGTGATAAGCCTGGAAAGAACAGAATCAGAAAGAAATACAAATGTCTGAGCAAAATTCATAACACTCTTACTTTAAAAACCACATCAGTTCCATTTCTAAATACAGATGAAGGATGAACCTGAAAAAAAGTAGAATAGCAGAATGGGGTGGGCATATTCATACATTGTAGGAAAAAAAAAAAAAGAATTTACGCAAGATTAACTACAAGACCTAGGTTACAAATCATGCAGAATGTATCTTGGGTTTAGTTCTTTCTCCTTCAGAATGGAAACGGATCACCTCTGAAAACAGCCATTAAAAATCACACATTAAAAGTGTGTTTATAAACAGATTACATTAACTTGTAAGATCACAATAGTGGAATCTTATTAAACCACCTAGTTAAACCAATGTAGCTTAAGCAGGAAAAGCAATGGGCAAGTTTTAATTAACTCTTCCATATTTAAGCTAACAGTATTTTCAGCTTTACAACTTTAGGAGCAGATGCACAGCTTCTATACATTGGCCTGGCTCTAGTGACTTCTTTCTTCTAGCTGACCCATAATTTAGACAAGATTAGAAACTGCATAATTACTGAAGTTTCTTGATGCATGTTTCCTCCCACAACCTTGTTTTTCTTCCTTTCTTGCACACACGGATATTCAAAATCAGGAAATTTTTAATAATTTTTTTTCTCCCTACTATTTTTAAACATCTCTCAGGTCTGACTTAAAGCAAACTCAGGTAGTTTATGGTTATAGTATGGTCAGGTAGGATCACTACAAAAATATGACAGCTGAATGAAGATATCAAATCCCAGTGATTTCACAAATTTGTCCATCACTGCATTACAGAAGTATCTTACTATTCTGCCATTTCCCGTCACTCTCAGCCTGGTCCTTGACTGATTTGCCAAGCTGTGTTCCTGCCGCGGGTCCTCTCCATGCTCTCTCATCCCTTTGGAAGGAGGCAGTGGGATCCCTTCCAAGGGAGCATTGCCAGGCCTGGGAGCTGATGGGGAGCCCGAGGAAACTGGAAACAGCATGCCTCTCCCCCAGAAGTCCTGCTTGCTTTGGCCAGAAGAATGGGAATAGCTGCATTGACCTGAAAGCATAAGAAATGGCAGATGGTCAGTTCTAACCGCGTGAGCAGATAACTGGTCACGTTGACATGGGCACATAAACAGCTTGTCATTAGAAGTTGGATAATTCTTTCCCCTGATGGGGTTGATTTGCTGTTCATCCACATTTATGGGGTTTGCTATGACTGTGACTGCAACTACTACCTGTGTATGTATGTTTTTATACAAAATGCATCTGTCTACCCACAGATCAGAATTTCAGTCAAGCATCTGCTGAAAATACCTGGTTTCATGCATAGATTGGGGGTTGGAGTGCTGTTTTTTTGGTCATGGTATTGGACAGGTATCTTTAAGTAATAATGGTGATACTTCCATCATGCCTAGACAATTTTCTCTTCAGAAATCCAGGACAGTCTTTTTCCTACAAACTAGTTGTGGCAATTAATTCCTAGTTTACATTATGAGTGTTACAGAGAAAGCAGATCTGAAATTTTAAAAGTAATTTTTGTAAAATGAAGCCTAACTCATTGCAACACAGGTATTTAAAATACTGTTTCACTAAGCACCAGAGGAAAAAACATTCTTCAGGTTTCAGAGGACTCAGCTGCCTTGCTAGTTATTTGTATTTTTGTACAGTTGCTTCCTTTTTGGTGTGATTTTAGGCACACCACATTTGATCACTGAAAAACACAATAATAATGCAGACATAAAAGCCTAAACTCTGTAGTGATCACTGCTGTGTGCTGTAATGTTACAAACTGTGTTTGTTAATCATTAGAAAATGTATTTCTAAGAGCTGGGTTTAGTTATTAGGTTCCTTTTTTTTGAGAGGAAAATAAATCTTTTCCAGAGATGTATAACAACTGTTACACAATAACTGGGAAAAAAATTCTAACGAACCTAAAACCATTTTTTTCCCTACTTAAATAAATGAGAACAGAATTCGTGTTGTTATGAAAAGTGGTTTCTTTCCTTGAACACTCCTCATTTTGTACTTGTTGCTTTCACCATGCTGTGTTTCCTAAGAGGATGAATATGGCTGTGTGAGAGTATAAAGGGTCTGCAACTGTCAAGCCTGTTTTCTCTAAAAAGAAATTAAGCATTTTGATCTGAAGGTGAGTGTTAGGAGCTACTTGTGGTTGAAAATAAGCAGCTACTCAGCCAAGATTGTCCCACCTTCTTAACGATGAAGATCAAAAGAGAATACCTCCTTTTGAGTCCAAAATTTTCACTACAGCTTTTGTCCGGGTGCCAAGAACAGCATTCACAGGGGAGTTCAGAACTACTTCAAAGACTTCATCATCTTCCTCTAATCCATCATAGGTAATTGCTATATTCCACGTCTTGGTTGACATTCCTAACAGAAATAAACATTTTAATTACTCTTTAAGTGCTATTTCAATCAATCAGGGTGTCAAAGAAATATATTAATTAACCTGTCTGCAGCTAGAGTGGAGTAGCTGGTGTTTGCTATTGTGCTCCTACCAACCGGCTGAACTCCTGCTGTTCTCTCAAATAACATGAAGTTCGAATTTGTTCCTGGGCAGTGATGATTCAGTTCGAGTGCATACATTGTAACAAAAAGCTGCTGTAGATGTGGGAAATGGCATAGATTTTGGACTTCCATTGCAATTTTTGAAAGAAAATGTATCATGTGCTATTTATCTTGAAATGTTAATTTTAGAGACAGAACAGTTATTTAAAATACCTGCAAATGGATCAAAGACTATGTTAGATTCAAGTACACCCTTTTAGGCAGATTTTATACTTGCTTAGAAAATTTTTATTAGGTTGCTTGCCTTTACTGGGTAATTTCAGTCTTGCATTATGGGGAATGAGAAAGGATCATTCCAAGATAAAGGACTAGGCTGGTTATTACCCGAAAGGCTGCAAAATTTGTTGAGGAAAGTCAGAGGCAGCAGGACAGAAACAGATCTCAATGTAAACATTGCTGTCAACAGAACATCTTGGGAACGGTTTCTGCCTCACAAAGTGCTAACATCCAAAATGAATATCAAAGCTACATGTGCAACATTATCAAAAAAATACTACGTTGTTATGGCACTTCACATAACCTCTATTTCCTTGCTTCTTTCCAGTATGAATCTTCTAGCCAAGAGAAGCTGTCAGCACAAACAGAGCCATAAACTAGGATAGGGTCTTCCTCTGCTCCTTTCCACTACAATTTATTGATTGCAGTCTAATGTGACAATCCGCCCAGTCAATTAGCATAGTTGAGGTTTGTTTGAAAACCAAACCTATCAGCCTTACTCAATAGTTAATAAATACAAGTAATGAATACACATCACACATCTTGAATTTCAAGCTAATAAACTGATGCCTTGAGTGTAATAGTTTGGAGGGTCCTTCCCTAAGGGTAAGCCTAAGCAAAGTGCTTTTGAAGAGAGACACTCAAAAAAGAACATGTGAGGGAGCTCAGGTGGCTTAACTGAGAAGCTGGCTAGCAAGGGGGAACAGTGTGGTCTATCCTATCCACCTTCACAGTTACTGTTTATGTGGCTTACCGCCATACTCAGAAAGATATAACAGTTACTCCAAATTGTCCATGCTTGGAGAATCTGCATGGACCAGCAGAAAAAGAAAACTCTAGCAAAGAGTCTTGCACTAAAAATCTCTTTGCAATGACATCTAGCCATTTCAGTTCAGATGATGATAAGCTTGACATAGAGGAAAGAGAGCTGGAATCCTGGGTAGTACAGTATGAAGAACTTTTTACGCTGATTTCTTAAATCTTCTTCCATCTTCTAATTTAAAACTAAAAAAAAAAAAATTTGATAGCACATGGGGGGTTTTATTCCCAGATAATCTATTTATATGGGCAAAACCAAGTTTTTCAGGTGAAGCAGAATTTCTGAATGGCAAATTGTGAAACTCTCACCTGGACCAATTTTTCCCTTGACCTAGGGAGATACCCAAGGCATAATAATAAATTGTGCAGCAAAGAGGAACCTTTTTTCAGTATCTTCACATCTGTATTCATTTTTACTATTGATTTCCCCCAGCAAAAAAAAAAAAAAATTAAAAAACAACCAAAAAACCCAAGCTCCTTTTGATAATACAGTTACTATCATTTCTTCCTACTTAAAGCCTCAGCCAAGGTCAGACTGCTATTATGATTACAGTGCAAGCAGAGATGAGGTCTGACAGTTTTCAGTTTCTTTTGCACCTTTCCGGTCTTGGATACATTGCATAACTTAAGATGTACTCAATTTTGTCTAAATTCGACCAGCGTCTTGGTCAAATCTTTAAAGCTCACAGCTCAGTTCAGGGTGATCCTTCCCAGCTGAGCTGTGAGGAAATTACTAGACAATATTTCATCACTTTTGATATTTTAATTATGTAAAGGTATCTTTATATACACCATCTTACGCTAAGTAATAAGGATACTAACTCAAAAAGAAGCCCACTGCCCTTCTAGAAAATGAGCCCAAATATATTTAATCCTATTTGTCTCTTCTAGCTACAGAAACGTAATAGGTTTTACTCTCCAAAAAGAGGATTTACATTTTAAAAATCAGTGAATAATTTTTAAAATCATTCAGTGCACTGGTTCATACCTGGGTCAAACTGCACAAGCTTGGAGGGAGTCACTGTAAAGTCTTTTCCCAGCATAGCAGATATTTCATTGACCTGAGAAGAAATCAAGCAGTAAATGCCATGCTGTGATGTATTATTCTGCAGTGTGCTGAAGCTACTGCGTGCCTCTCCATGGAGTCTCAAAAAGGCATGCCAACCCATACCTGTGCTTAGGCTGAAAAAAAATTAAAAGGCCTAAAGAATAAACCTTGTGATGCGCAACTGTCATTCTGTCCTTGCTCATCGTTTAATTCTCATAATCAAAAAAATTTCATCATCTTAAAATTTTGCCTCGTCCCCTCTCAAATTGCTACTTGACATCACCAGTTAACACTGCTGTTCACCGTGGCTGGGGACCCAGCCATACCCGGCTCCTGGACAGGCACATCATGGTGTCCTGGAAGAGCAGCAGCAGCAGCCTGGCCACATTTGCCCTTTTTCGAGGTCTTGGAATAAACATTTGCCTGCAGAGCTGTCTGTCGTCCCCAATGACATAGATATGAACCCATACATACGTAAGTATAGGGACTCCAGTGACTCCCTGAACTTTCAAGGGAGATTGGCAGAGGACAGAAGCTTCCACACTGCATTCTTGATGCTGGGATCAGTTTCACTGATGTTTGTAGCCAAGTGACAACCAGAGTAGAGCCACTGGAGTCCACGAAGTATTGGGCAGCATGGCCTCTGATGAACTCAATAGCAAAATTCCCACTGACTTCAGTGGAACAAAAATCAAAACTATGTTTCCAATTAGGGCTATAATCCTGAAAAACTGTGAGAGAAACTTTGACTATTTTTCTAACAGGGGGGATGGTAAAATCCTGGAATTTCCATTTTACAAGAAAAGATAAAATTTATAAAGGCAAGTTGCACAAAATTATGGCCTGCAGCTTTCAGTCTAATTTTTCTGACATAAGACATAGGCTGCTACTGAAAATACAGGTGGTTCCTTGGGCTATTTCCTAGCTGATGGCAGTGGGTGCCGAAATAGGGCAGGCTGCCATGACTGTGGAGTTGAAGATCCCATAGCTCCTGGGCTCCTCCAGCCTAAGCAGGGAAATGAGAAGTCCTGTGGCCCCAGGTTGCCCAAAGCCTGGATTTTGAAGTGGCAAATGTTTGAATCTCAGCTGCTGAGCACAGCGACAGAGGAAACTGCCTGCTCTCTCATAGAAGGTCATCAAAACTGAAATACTGCTCTGAAACATTCCAGTTTTGGTTAATCAGCATTTATACTTAAAAATCAGAAAGTTTTGTCAGAAATTTTTCAACCATCTGTGCTAGCGATGGTAAGTCTGGTTTGAATTGCATGGCTTCTTTGTTGATTACTGAAATACCTTTTAAGTCTGAGGAAGAAGTTAACAGGCTTCGCTACTTATTGTTAAGCTTCCAGTTCGGAGTTTGGCTTTAACTTTACCTTGACGGCGATAAAGGCGGACTCCGCGGAGTGTCCTGCCCTGGTGATTTTCAGAGACACCACTCCCATGCTCTCACATACTTCATATTCAGTCTGCTGCATTTCAATCCGAGACCACTGTAGCTCCAGCCTGCAGGAGGGGAGGGAAAGCCCCTGTGAAGTAACTTCACCTCCTCTGGTGCCCCCACCCCCTGCTGCGCCGAGGTTCAGTGAGGAGACATTTCTCTCCTGAATGCTGATGTAGCCAATACACATACTGAGGCTTTGTTTCCGAATCAACACATCTATGTTTTGATTTGGCTGATTAGAAAGAGCTAGAGGCAGTTAATAAATCTTCCAGTTGAGCCCTGGTCTACCCCAAACCAAGCCTCAACCTTGTTTCAGAACCAGAGGGGTTCTCCAGCAACTCTGAGGAGAGCAGAGCTTGTTCCTAACACCAAATAAGCCAAGACAAGCTATTACTGTTTCCTCCTGGTTTCCTTTATCCTTGTAGTTTTATTTTACTCTCAATCCTCTACATTTTCCCTTTCTTCCCACCTTCCTTCATCTACCCTGTAACTCTCCTCCTCTAGTGTACAGAGCATGCTCCTGGACCTCACTGCCTCTGTGTGAGTGCCCTCCCCACTCCCTTTATTTTAATACTCTGTGTACTTTGCTCTTCAGCCATAGAATTGGCTGAGTTGTCATCTCATACACTGAATTTTAGAATTGTTTGTTGGGGATATGACCAAACCTTGAAGAATCGCATGCTGCACAAGATAAACAATGAAGATCACCCTTTTAAAAGCTGTGATAAAAATTAGTGAGAGACAAGAGAGGAATGGAAGAGAGCAAAAAGAAGGAAAATGAGCTGTCCTACTTACAAAACAATTCAAACTTTTCTAAAACAAACTTCTAGACCCTTCAGGGTTGACTAACACTAGTGGAAGTTTACTCCTGTCCTCCAATATCTTCTGATACTCATGGTGTGGGCAACCCATTTAGAAGCTGATTTGCTCCCTTTTTGCTAAAGAGGATGCATGCCAGATACAGTCCAGCAGCATTCAGATAAAAGCTGGGATTCAGTTTCAATAATATCAACATGCAAATCAAACTTGCATTTTGAACCAGTGAGCATTAGGTGATAAATAGTTAAAAAAAAAAAAAATCTCAAAAGCTTTTACATCCAATATTAAAAATACTATCTTTTTCTTATAAGCCAAATTATCCTTTGTTCTGAGGTCCAGTATGTCTAACAGACAAACTCGACTTCTCTGAAGCTCCTGCTTTCCATACAAAAAGTGGCACTTCTTCGTAAAGCTCCGACGTTACGCGTTGCACTTTACGTACAAGAGCCCACACTTTCCCAACCAGGATCGGCAGCGTTTTGATGGTGTTTTTATTCCCAGTGCCCCTACAAGGCGGCAGAGGGCAGCCGGGGCTGGCTGGATGCAGATGCGTTTGTGGGGACAGCTTTTGGCACAGCACGTAACTGCCGAATCGCTGTCGCTGCCCTGTCTCCGTCCCTGGAGGGAAGCCCTCTGCTCCTTTTCCCTCCCTATGAGTCCTGGCTTGCGGGAAGCTGGTTTAGCCCAGGAAAACAGCGTTGGTTTTTATTCTCAGTGACTGCAGATTAAATCGAGGGGTTGGACCTTCAGCCCTTATTTTCAGAAACAAAGAGAAACGTTGCCCCTGCTGCAGAGCTGCTCCCGCTTTTGGCTTTTATCATCAAAGCACGGTTCAGATGATACCCCAGTCTCTAATTTTTTGTACATTAAGCTTATCATATGTCACAAGGAAATTTTGATAACACGCCTGGTATAAATTTTGGTTGTGGATAACAAAGAACACGCTGTGTGCCCTCCGCCTTCTTTCACTTCAGTGTGCTTTTGCAGAAGGACGGCTCTCACATAGCTTTTACTGCTTGAGACCATCCCCTCTGTCGTGATCTCAAGCTTGTGAAAAAAGCATTGCCGTCAGCACAGGGCAAGAGTGACCTCCAGCTGCAGGACCATGTACATGAAGTGACAGTCCCTTTGGCACGCAGTATCTCAGGTCTCCAAATACCCAGCTCCCACATAGAGTACTAACTCCATTATGTTTTTCTGGGAGGCCCTGAAGGCCCTTGAGAACTGTTCCATAGTTTGGCCTGGAGCTAGCCCTTTGTATTTCACCTCTCTCAGGGGAAGAAACCTTCTCTACCCTTCAAAAAAAGAAATGTCAATTTGAGCCATAGCTATGTTCACGTCCGCAGGGCTTCAAGCCCAGCATGTTCATTCACCCCGGGGGGGGCAGCACGCACTACAACACGCTCCACCACAGGTCCCTGTCACCTCTGGGGCACTGCAGAGTTTCCACTGGCATCTGTGACTTGAAACTCCAAATGGTCTGAATTCACCTCCTGCATCGGATTGATGACATACAGTATGATTTTGCTGTTTAAATCCTTTTGGGTAAACCCTTCTTGAATAAATCCACCTGGGAAAGAAGAGAAACATTCAGGTGAATCAAAAGCCTCTTAATAAGAATCACATAGCTCATATAGAATGTTTTCAACTTTTCTTTTTGTTGAACACTTAGAAAATTTGAACTTACAGAAATTTGGTTTTATAGCTAAACAGCAACATCCCAGCTTGTTATAAGCCCCAGCCAATTTCTTCCTATGCGACCTGTTTATCAAACGGCCAAGTTCAATATTCATCTTTTTTTTTTTCTTGACACAAACAAAAAATAATTTTTCAACAGCAGCTATTAACAATCATCTCAAAATCTTTGAGGATTCATGATGAACATCAGTCTCAGGTTTTAGTGTAAAAACTTTCTTACTATATTCAAAGGTATGTCCCTAAATACAGAGTACAGAAGACAGCACCTGTTGTTATATTTTCCAGGTAGCCATAATGAGGACCTCGTAAGATCTTAAAAAATATTTTGTCATCTTCTGTATTGGGGTCAGATGCCTTCAGGGACCTGGCAGTAATATAGATCCCATAATTGCCATTCTTCAGCAGTTCCACATCAGAAAAACAACGGAGATGAGTAATTTTTGGTGCCGTTTTGTCCAAATGATCCACCTAAATCAAAGTTAGACAAACGTATATTCATTTCACAACATCAGGATATTCTCTGTCCTAATTTAGCCAAAAGCACAGTAGCCTGCTCGTGGTGGCAATAGCCACTTTGACTTGCAGTCTGTGCCAGAAGAAGTCTGATCTCCAGTTAAGTACTACTTCCAGCCCCAGACTGCCCAGTTTCTTGCTGCATTCAGCAAGATGCAGCACACATCGGGGAGGGCAACATAACTTCTCTGTACCTCTGCCCTGTTGTCCCACATTCCCCATAGTCCTTCTCCTTTTTGATGTAATTTTCTTCATAGCAAATGAAAACTCCAGCAAAGGTTTCTCTCACCTCTGTTTTACAATAACAAGCACGGAAACCTAAGGTTTATGATAATCACAGTCATAGACCTGGTCAATAGCTCTCCTTGAATCTGTGCCACCTTTCACAACTTTTGACGAATCTTCTGGCACTCAGCAACAGCTGTTGTTGTTTCTATCATATCTCTTCTGTTGAAATGGTACTCCTCACTCGTCATATAACTTCAAACTTTGTCATCAGGAAAAGTTAGGAGTCTCTTTGTTAGCATCAGCATTTTGAAACATACAAAATTTTGACATACAATGCAACCAGGCCTACTTTGCATACTGAAACAAGCCAAATAGATACATACAAGAAATCACAGCAGATGTGTCTGAGCCTATGACACAGTGGGAAAAACTTGGAAATGAGGGAAATGGGAAGTAAACAGAAAGATACCAGTAAAGGAAGGAAGAATCAGAGCAGGCATCTTACAAAGGCTCCCAGATGGAAGAATCTGTCCTGTTGTGGGAGTGAAGTGGCTGTAATTCAAGATTCCTGTGACATAAAGATCAACTGTCATCCCAGCATCCCTCACATGCAAATCAGTGGGTCAGATACCAAGTGGGAAGGCTGAGCAACAGGAACCTCATTCCTCCCCATAGCTGGGCTCAACTTCAGAGAGTGTAAGTACAGCAGTATATACTTGCTTTTATTTATATAAGCAGGATGTCTGTCTTCTCTTAAATGCAGCCTCTCTCTTTGCATTCTGTAAAATCCTTTGCCTAAGTAACGCATTGTGGCAAGTAGTTAAATCTTCAGGTTAATTATTCATGGAACACAGAAAGCAAACATTTTAGCCGATAAATATCTGTTAAATCATAAACTGCAGGAAGCACCATTTCTCATCAAAATTATTATATTTTCCACCTTATCATGCTATATATCTCTTTTAAGTAGGCCTGTGGTCACACTTGCCTGAATGGTGAATGCCACTGGCTCGCTCTGCACCCTGCCATTCACGATGAAGCCTTGATTAGTCCTATCTGTTGCAACAAATGTAAATCTGTCAATCTGGGAATCCCCACCTCGGTGCTGGTACGCAACATCCCTGTTGTCCACATCTTGCTGGGTGAAATTGTACTGCAGTAGCACAGCCCCCCGGTAATAGAGATGACCGTACTGGGGGAGCTGAGCCAAGAGGAAGGTAAGGTTTTCTTTGGCAGTGTCTGGGTCTGAAAGCTGCAGGACATCAGGAGAAAGGAGTGCCATGGCGCCTTCCACTAATCTTAACCCTGTGTTCCTAGATAGTGTGGGCAAAGCTTGGTCGACTGCCTCCAAGGAGATCATGAATGTCCCATGCTTAGTCCTCAGTCCATTGCTGATGATGAATCTGGCAAAGAGAGGCAAGGTAGTCTTCAGCATGTGTTCTTGATTCACCATGTACTGAAATGAAATGATAATACACACCTTTACTACAGGACTTGCCTGTGTTGATACTGCAAAAGTAGTAGAGATGGTTTGAACTAAAACCCAGACTGTGGGTAAGGTGGATATATAACTTAAAAACCTGAAAACAGATGGCCAGGTATATGGCAAGAGTTACAATGCATCTGCAGGAACCTGAGTAGATGCCAGAGGGATGGCTTTAAGGATGCGCCCATCAGTCTCAGCAATGATAACAGAGCCAGTCTAATCTTCTTGCTCAGATACAGATGGGGCAGATCCAAAATGATGGGCTGACTGGGTGGCTTATTGCATGCTGCGGCATACGTACACCATTTTTTACACATCCTTAAGTATTACTTGGTTTGGTTACCTGGCAGTGGCAGCTGCCAGTGAAAGTGCTGTCTTTGTCTACAACTTACAGAAAGAGGTGTGTAAAGTGCTTGGTCTGCCTGCACAATGTTTTTTTTATGTTCACTTGTACAAGCCTTTTGTACCCAATAGCCCCTCAACTATCTAAAAAAGCAAGCTGGAAAAAGATCCATCCTCATGTCCCTTTATGGGTTTCTTTAGGCACTAACTGTGTCTGTAAATTGCTGTGTATTTAGAGGAACTGATTTGTGTTTCTTCACAAAACTCAAGCAAGATTTCACTGCAATGCTAAGATTCTGTGGGAGATATTGAACAGAACTATACAAGTTGCTAGGGTAATTTTAAAAATGTGGATGTCCATACCACGTATTTATCAAAGGGTCAGATCTGTAAAGTTCTTATTCCACGCTGGGAATTTCTAGCAGCACAGTTTCTTATAGTTCTCTCTCAGGCAGTAATATTTCTGTAGATATACTAAAGAGTACTACATTATGCTCTATTTCTTTAGATAAACTAAAGAATACTAAATTACGCTCTACAGTTAATTTTCCTTTCCTAAACAAGAGAAGGATAAAGGTGCCCAAAGCTGGAGAGAAAATCTATTGTAAGCATACCAGCTTGGTATGGGCTTTTGTCATACAAGTAACACCATGCTTTCCAGAATATTTTTATCAAATTTAGTTGTGGATAAAAAAAAAAAAAGAGAGAGAAAACCAATCTTTAGCCTCCAAAATTAATCCTAGTTTTCTCTGCCAAGTTTATTACTTAAGTAATTTTTGTGAAGGCAATTACACTGCATATTGTCATGCCTGTAACAAAAACTTTGAGATTATATGAAACTAAAAGTTGCTTTGAAATGTCTCATGGTCTTTCACATCATATCACCATATAGTACGTAAGAGTCACCTTTCTTTCTACAAAAGTTTCTTTGCATAGTACATGCAGAAGCATCTTGGAGAGTGGTTTTCACCCAGGTTAGTTCTGCCTGTGCCAGAGCAGAGTCTGCTTTGCAAAGAAATTTGCCTGTGGTAGACTCTTCGCATTCCCTGACCTTTCTTTTTCTCCCACCCTCCAATGCCCAGTGCTTTGAATTGCACATGTAGCTGCACTTATGCAGTTGATCTCGTATGGGACCGTATCATGGCATGGTTGTTTCAGACAATAGGAGGGCCAGCCTAGCTGGCTGCTTTCCATCTAGCAGCCTTCTACCATACATAAGTGAAATGGGGACTGGTTGACATTTAGATCATCTGCCTCCTCTTGCTCTCTTGACTGCAGACCTCAGAGGAGTATTTAAATAATTACAAGGTCAGAACCTGGCCTGTTGTTGCGTGCCTTGAATGTAAGTGACTTTCAGTAGGTCATGGAGTAGCGTACCGTGTCACACAGACTGTCCATCTAAAACTCCTCACTGCCTTCACCAATGCTGGATGATTAGGGCTTGATCAACTTGTAATCTGGCAGCATGCCATGAAACAGATGGGAATGAGCACAGGCAGACCAGGGACTATATAGCAGTTAGAAATATGTTTACTGAGGATGGTATTCCCAGCTGGGAACCTAGAGACATCTGTCTGCGCTGACCTAATGCTATTGTGCCAACGGTAAAAGGGTTGTGCTATTAGTATCTAACTGAAAGCAAATACAAATAATGATGATTAATACTATGCTAAGGAAAAAAAAAAAAAAAGGCAAAATGTTCAGCCAAGACCTTATCTGTCTCTCAGAAAGTCTGTAAGATTGCAGTGGAAGTGAGTTTCCTCTGGTTCTTGTGGTGGCTGTAAAATCATTTGGAGGATGTGTCAAACAATACTTAAGTGAAAGACTTAAATAATTCAGTTCATGAAACTGATGATTCTTCCAGTCTTCTACAGAATACCAGATAGGAACAAACCTCCTGGTTATGTACATCAGACTGAAGTTTATGATGCAAATGGCATACACCACTTGATTTCCAGGTGATGAAGCTGCCTGTGTCCAAGATGTCCTTTTTCCTGCACTTTGGGAGATTTTGGTTGTTGTTTATTTCTGGTTTATGGCTGTTTCATCTTTCCCTTAGGAATGGAGAGCAGCCAATATTCTTCTCACTCTGATGAAATTTAGGGGACAACTCTCAGGCACAGTTAGGAGGACATGTTGCATGGTTTGATTTCACCATTACCAACATTTCATGCTTTCTGCAGTTTGATGGCAACAGAGTTGGCTGTAGGACCTACCATCTGTCATGGCATTTAAAAGATAAAAATGGAATCATAAATAGTGCCAGCTCATTACAAAATCGAGCCAGCGTGTCAAAATGGGGGACATTAGCATGTTCTTTTAGTATCCTGCTGCCAGCATCTGATGTCAGGTTGCTAATCACTTGAAGTCATCTGTCCAAACAAGCACTGCCAAATCTTTCTTCCGGGCCAGCAGCACCAAACAATACAGGCAAATTTATGTCTAAAGTACTTTGGTGGAAAGTGAAAATCTGATCAGTTAATCCCCCCCCCCTATAATTACCCATATAATTAATGTAACCATTCCTTGTTTAAATAATAACAATATTCTGCCACAATATTTATACATCTACACAAAACCAAATTCTTTTCCAAATGATAACATCAAGGAAGATCAATTATTGTGATTAAAATAGTTAGTGAATATCAATATTCATTACAGCATCATACCCTTACCTTTATAAGGCTGACTTCCTACATTTGTTCTAAGCCATTGGCCTAAACTGAAGACATTGGGTTTATCCACATGCACAGTTTCCCTATAATTGTTTGGTCTGCTTTCATTAGCGTGATATAGAAGCCATAATGACGCGAGCAACTACTACACTGCCCAGCCTAGGGTTGGCATGACTGCAACTTTACTTGTCTAAGCTAATCAAATTTTGGTCATAGAGTTTCACAATGGAGAAACATAAAGCCAGGGAATATTTGTTCACTTTTTCTGTTATGACTGCAAATGCATCAGACAAATCTCCTAACTAAAATTTTCACCACATTGAAATTATTGGAAGGGATAGTTTAAAATGTTTCAAATTAGGAAAGTCCCAAAATTACTTTTGGTTTGTCTCTAAATAATGTCACCTGGGCTGTCCCAGTGTCATAAGGCAGTTCATTTTATGTCTTCACATCCTGCTTGCTTGAGTTCCCTGCAAAAAATCTCTCAAACTGGATGACTCAACGTGTCCTTGAATCTTCATCATGTAAAATGGAAAATGTCATTCAGATCAGGAATCTATTCATAATAGAATGTGGAAAGGGCTCTTTTCTGAATTTCAGCTCTTAAGACCTAAATTCTTCATTTTTGTTAGTCACAAATGAAAAAACAATAAGCTTTCATTTTTGTGTGGCACATTTGAATTTTACAGAAAATCTGTTTTCTGTCAAAAGCTATTTTAGCAGGAAACTGCCAATGCTAGCAAGAAGTTAGCTTTCTTCCTTTAAATCTGAATTTCCTGAATTTGCTCTCTTTTACAAAACTGTCCCTGAGACTTTGAAGAACAGCATTTCCATTCTGTCTTTACCTGAGGATAGCTTATTACATCATTCCACTCTATAGCCAAGGGAGGTTCATTTAAGAGCAAAATAAGGAAATATTCGGTTTAGGCATACACCTAGTCTAAGATGGTCTAAGACGAAGGTTCAGAGCCAGGTAAAAGTAAATTTAAATATCGCTAGGCTAGTGAACTGGGCCTACAGGTAATCTGGCTTTACCCAAAAAATCCAATCGTCTACACAAATTTCTGAGCTATTGTGGTGTCTGAATAGGTAAGTGGATTGATTTTCAGTATGTTCAAGAAGTACTTATGGATTCAAAAAGCCTGAAACCAAATGAATATGAAAAATAAGGATAGACAAGAAAGCAGTTATTTAATACCTGGAAGGACCAGTTTTACCACATCCAGCTGTAGCAAAAAAAAACAAAGGAAAATTCCACAAAGTACATTTTTAGTCCTTCTTCCCTATTAAATCTTAGCAGCTGTGTATGTTTGGGTTCTATAACAACAATGAAGCTAGTATCATTAAGTGAATGTGGTTCTGGCTACATTTTTAGCATCAATGAGAAAATGCATTTATTACCAAAGCAGTCACAACTGTGTGTATTATAGCAGAAATATCTTTGCTATATAAATACTGAGAATTCCCACAGAACTTCCACCTCTTTTTAATAATTTGTTTTGAGGGGTGTTCTGTTTTCTTTTGTTTTGTACTATGGGTTTTTTTTAATACCAAAGAAATCCAAGGGGAAAAGTTCTGGGAGTGCGGTGTTATGCCTTACCTGAAAGTATCTTCAGGAACACCAGCCTCAGTGTTGTGAACATAGCAGACTATCTGTCTTGCTACATCCATTTGACTGAAGCTTGTAATGGGGATGCCAGGATAGCTGACATACTCTATTTGCCCATACTGGGGTGGGGAGGTTATCACATAGAGGAGCTCCTCCGGCTTGTCAGTACCATCCAGTGCAAGGAGGACATTGGTTGTAATGTAGCCCCGATCCCCTTTTGGCACTCTAAGAGGCTTTCTGAAAACAGCAATGTCTCCTGCAAGGTAGACAAAACAACACTGAAATAGACATATTGAATTGCAAATTGGTCTCTTGTGCATTACTTAGCCACATGCAAGCCATTACCAGTAGAAGAATCGTAGGACTGTAGGATTATAGAGAAATTCAGGCTGGAAGAGACTTTGGGATGTGTCTAGTCCAACCTTCTGCTCAAAGCAGTGTCCGCCATGAGACCAGGCATAACCAGGTTGCTCAGGGCTTTATCCCATGGGGGCCTGAAAGCTCCCAAGGATGGAGACAGCACAACCTCTCTGGACCCTTGTTACAGTCTTAGCAGCGTCAGGTTAACTTGGTCTAATTTAGGTTTCTAATAGGGATGCAATAAAGGAAGAGAGACCACAAGACTAGAGCATAAACCTGGAAGACACAGCTGTTTTCTGAACAGTGTTTTGCCTACCGTATTACATTCTTGCCATTTTCCTGAGCTTTGATTTACTCAGACATAAAGCTAGTTTCAGAATATTTTAAACTCTATTTTAAAAGTAGCTGGGAGTCCTAGGAGGCAAGGTGCAACACATTGCCTTAGGCAGACCCTTTTCAAATCCCAGGACCACTTCCTCAGCAGCAGCATCAAGGCTATAGCCATCAGTGAAATCCAAGCAGATAGACCTTTGGGGTCTGCAGGAAGACTTTCCAAGGGTCTACATAGTGCTCAGAAAAGGATCAGGACATGCACTTAGATCATCTTCGTTTCAGAAACAGGCAGTGTAAAATGTCAAGTCTGGCAGATCTTTACCCTTTTCCATGTCCTTGATATTTATGTAGAAGTCCACAGCTGGTGATCTGTTGTACCCATCCCACAGATAAAATGTGAAGCTGTCTTGGTTCTTGGATCCTATAGCTCCTGTATGGACGTATCTCACAAGGTTCATATCCAGTTCCTCCTGAGTGCACTTCATTCCAGTTTGCAGAGTCGTCCAGCCTTGGCCTATCTAGAAAGAATAAATGTCCTTCAGTAAACAGTCTCCCATTCATCTTCCCCAGTTAATTGCTTTTGTTTGCAGTTCTGCAGACTGTTAGTGGCAGCTACCTGCCTTGCCTTCTAAGCTATAGACTCTTTCCTCACAGTATGTTTTGAAGGGCAGTAAACAGCTGGAGTTGTTCCCAAGCAGCTATGAAGCTGCAGAGGATATGGTGATCATGAGTGAAATGTATTAAATGGAGTTCAGCCACTTTTACTGCAGAAAATAAATTTCTGCACACTTCTCAATGAGACACCAACAAGATGAAAATGAAATGGTTCCTGACCCAGCCTATGTTTTCTATTTCTCAGTTTCACAAAGCTGTTCTTGGTTCTATCCAAAACCACACCTAAAGGGATATCAGAAATGATAACCTTTGGGGAAGTTTGGAGAAGAACAGAAATTCAGAGCCTCAGAGGTCCTCTGATGGAAAAATATTAATTGCCCACTAAAATTTCGTGCTTTTCAGAAGGTAGCATACTAGCCTATATTGGACTGTGTGTTTGACATTTAGCCTGCAGTAACAGTGCCACTGTCTTTGGAGAAAGGTTATCAAAGACAGAGTGGGTTATCAAATACACGTGGGTACCCTATATGTTCAAACTGTCAGACTCCAGGCAGTAGCTGTCTCTCGCCCCAGTGCATGGGACCCCCTTAATTCACAAGTCTCACGTGATCGACAAATTCTTGCAGGGATGCAGTACTGAAATACTTTCCAGGCTCAGAGGTCTTAGAAACTGATTTTTTTTTTTTTTAAATTATATCTGTGTGCAAGTAAAAAGTGGCATTTTTTCTATCTTTGTTCCTGTAGCTTATCTTTGGTCAATAGACGGTCATCTTTCCTTCCATTCGTAATAATATTTTCTGTCTTTCCTCTTGCTATATCCTTTTCCACCTTCTTCCTTTTTTCCTTCCTCCCCCCCCCCCCCCCCCCCCATAATTTTCTTCTAACTCATGATTTCTTACTCACTCTCTTTCATACATATTTTCCTCCATTCTTTCCAAACCCTGAAGTAACTGAAGTAATGGCTTATATGTCACTTTTTTTTGATCAAGGACATCCTCCCCTCCCACTCCCAGATTTAACAGCTGATTTTCCCCCTCCATGGGCTGATTCTCACAGTATCTCTCTCCATTGTCACCGCAGATGATCTGCCATGTTTTTCACCCTCCTTCTCCTCTGATCTTTGCCTTTACTGTCAAAGCCTCTGGGACAGCATCACTGTTTGGTTCACTCTTTCCACAATTAAACTGGCCACAGCCATCTACTTCAAATCATGACAGATACTGGGAGAAAAGAAAGATGAACTTCATTCTAACCTAAAAAGAGAGAGTTCTTTTCATGCCTGTTTTTTTGTTGAAGTACAAAGACTAACCTTGAGCTGAAGCTGGCCATTTTCTGGAATTCTTTCAAATAAGTAGTAAATTCTCTCCCTGGGGGTATCTTTATCTTTTGCTGACAGAACAGCACTAGAAATTATTCGAGTTTCACCCATGTTCACCTCTAAATCATCCTTCCTGCAAAAAATTAAAAGTCATGTATTGATGCAATAAGAGTAACCTTTCCAACACATCCAGGAATATGGATTACCCAGATGCTGACAGAAACGATAACTGCAGAAAGAATGGAAGGAGGGTGCCTATTTCTGTTGAAAACAGAAAAAAAAGCAAACACGGTAGACCACCTTCTCCTTACAATGGTGAAAAAAACCAAAGCCCATACCTACAACAACCTGGGATTTACTGCGTCTGTCTTCTTTCCTTGGGCCCTATTCTACTTACCTTCATACAATCTATAAGAAGAGGACAATGTAAACAAATAGGCTGTATTATATGTTCCTGCTACTGTAGACCATAGTAATACTGGCTCTAATGAACTGATCATTCAGCAGAGAAAAGACTGCCTTTCAAATGACCAGGCTGTCACTGCTAACCTTAATCTTTAATAAGAGACACTACAAATACCTAACTGGCTTCTTCTTCATGCTCCCCATTGCTGAATATTCCTGGGCTCTTGATTCAGAGGAGCAGGTTAAGGCCACCTTTTCCAGAAATGGCCATCACTAGCCACAAATAAAATCTGAGGCAGCTGTTTGCGAAAAAATCCCACATAGTTTGAAATTCATGCAGAGTCTTGCTCCAGAATGATTCTCATGTAACGTCTCCTCTGCTTCCGTTATCAGCTAGTAACCATCCTCCAGTTTGCCTCTGCACACCCTACTTCATCATTTTACTCTTAGCTGTCCTACATTTTCAGTATTATTAGACTATACAAAAGTTTCAAGGAGATTAGGATTCATCATATTCAGTCACGCCAGGGATGGGACTTGCCCAGGGGCCACAGAGCAGGCTGGGAAAGGACAGACTCCTTAGGCATTTGGGCAGCTACGCTCTGGCAGGACGCAACTGAGCATGTGCAAGCCACACTGCTTTAAAGGCCAAATACAGATTTTTACAAGAACTGCTAAAGGCACATTCTTCATATAACAGCCCTTTCCTTCGCCGAGCTCTAAGTGCCTGCTCCAAAGCAGTGCGACAACTGAGATTTCCAAGAAGTACTTGTCACAATTACTTAGGGATTTTGGAAAATACGTTTATTATTCTCAGAAAGACTGGATATTTTTTTCCCGACGTTTCATATTCAAACTGATATGGATATGAGGCATAGAAATTTCAGGTTTGGCAAAATGAGAAGCAAAGAAAATGGAGTCATATGACAAAATATATCAAGTCATATTAATGACAGATCAAGCAACCTTAATGATTTGCTCATACCAGCAATAATCGTGCTGGGACTACGTGAACAGAAAGACCAGGTGTCTGACTCAAGGACTGTATGAGCTAGGAAGAGAAGATTCAAACAAAAGAATAAATGAATATAAACACATTTAGCTACGCCTTCAATGCTGTCTAATCCCAACTCATTTTTCTGTGTAGTAGTTATCTGGTTAAGTCCTTCTAGCACCCACACATCTCACATTGAGAAGAAGCTTTCGAGGGGAATGTGTGAGGGCCTTACATTCCCCAAGGGCACTCCTTGCTACAGGACGCAATCCAAGAGGTGACAGATTGAGTTTTTGGCAATCACTGTGAATGAGAGCCACTGTTTGCCAGCCAGAAACATCCCGTCCCAGATTCTTCAGTCTGTTGACCATAGCTAATGGAGATGAGAACTGAAACTCCCTGGGATGGAAAGGTGCCCCCAGATTAAAACATGAGAACAAGCTTACAGGTATTGTCACATGCCCACCTGTAAAACACTACAGTGGCGTTAAGGGAGCACCTACAAAGATGTGGTGCCTGAATGTGGCAGCTAAACCACTTCAATTCCAAACTAAATGTTTCCTCAAAGCACTACTGGTTTCCTCAAAGCTCTACACTGGCAGCATACTGCATCTCAGTGGAAGAGTAACAGGCAAGAAACACTAACTTCTTATAATGAAATAGCTATTTTGCAAGTAGATGGGTCACAATGTGCTACTGTTCACCATAGGAACGGCAAATGGTGAGACCTAACATCACCAGACAAGGCAGCAACAGTTTCTGGGTCCAGTTGGGCAGAGGTAAAAACTTCTTGCACTCCATCACCTTCCTTCAGAAAGAAAGGGTAGAAAATGACATAGCAATCTTTACCATGTGGGGCACAAATAGGCAATTATCAGCAATTATCAGTACATGGTGTGAATACATAAACTATACCCTTTATTCTGACTAGAAATGGTCTTTCTCTCTTGTTACCATTATGTGGTCCTTGATAATCTTTCAACTGTAAAGCTAACATTTGTTAAAGCAGGAAGCTCTACATGATAAACAGAACACTCAAAATTCTCTGCAATGGGAAAAGTAGGTCTGATCTGAAGGCAGGCCAAATATCCTGAGGGATCAGAAATTCCCACTGTAGTGGCAGCCTGCTTAACAGGCTGTGAGTTGTTTCTGAAATGCAAACTTTAGAGGTTCGGAGCTATACCCCCAAAGCCTTCAGGCCCCCAGCTCCCCATCTGCCTGCCTGGAGCTGGGAAGCAGCCAAGAGGACAGAGGCCCTGATGCTCTGTGGCAGGTCGCCCACTAAAAAATGGAGATCCCAAGAGATGAGCTCCTCGTTTAAATGTCCAGGGGGTTTGGCTCTCCCACAGCCAGCTGCCTATCTGCAAATGGCAATTTCTGACTATATATCTAATTCATTCATGGCTCCTAGTTTTGGACTGTAAGGAAAGTTAGTGTGTGCCTAGTTGAATTATGGGTGAGCAACAGAGTTTTTTTAATAGAAAAGAAGGCAATCTTTAACCTGAAAGGCTTTCCCCTGGGAGGCAAGGAGGCATCAACCTTGTGGATTCTCTCATGCTGAAATTCAGAGCTGCTTTCAGAGAGGTGTTTTAGACAGGCAGTTGCCCCAGGGAAGGGGAAAGCAAAGTGACTGCAGTCAATACCATGGTACACAGTGGCCAGCAGAAGTGTGCAAAAATCACAGTTCTCTGCCAAACATCTTGAAGTAAGTTGTGAAAGAAAAACCAAGCATGTTCGCCCCTTCCCCCTGCTTTTTCTCTGTTCTTTTAATATTGAGCAACATTAAAACATGGCCTACTTTCACTATAAATGGTTTTATTACAGAGGCTGATAGACACCCACATGGAAACATCTGTATTGACATTGGTCTGTGACTAGTTATGGCATCCTCTCCCCATCAGTCACCGGTTTGCTGTTTTGATCACTTTTGGGTCATTTTGTCTGAACTCTGTCAGAAACAGGAATATGTGGCTTACTTGCTCAGCACTGGTTTCTCATCATTAACTGGAATGACCTTTACTGAAATGGTTCTGAGGACTTTGTGTTTCCCATCTGATAGCTGGATTTTAAAGCTGTCAGTGAGGTTTTCCGAATTGTCATGCATGTACATCAGCTTCATTCCTGTGCAGGGGAGAAAAATAGGAGAAAGAAAGAGAAATTGAAAGAACAAATAAATCTGACTCCTGCAAAAATCTCTGACATCATTTCACTCTGCTTCCATCACCTCTCTTCCATCTCCCCTCCCCACATGCCCTGGTCACAGCAAGCTTGTTTCAGCTTGGTGAGCCACTGCTGTTCATTAACCTAACAACATAGTATTGATTCAAAGACACAAGCCTAACCTGAGTAACGAGTGACTCCCGTCACAAAAGGGTCTCTGTCAGTCTGAAAAAGGCACATTTCTTCTCCTCTCCTCATCCCGATTCACTTTAACAGTGACCATATAAAGGGTGAGACTATCAGGCAACACTTTTCTGTGTCAGGAGGACACAGGACAGCTGGCCTTGTGGCTATGACCATGGACAACCAGAAGATCTGGGCTGGAGGTGGCTCAGTCACCATGGTGGGTGGGAAAAGAGAAAATCCGAGCAATTGGAAGAGAGTCAAAATCAGGACTGGGAAAAGCTGAGGAATTTGAGGTGGAGACATGATATTTCTGAAGGTTCATGTTAGACAGGCAGAGAAGAGAAAAATCTTTCCTCATGTTTTGAAGGCACCTGAGTGGCAGGATTGAATTCACGTCCCTCTTTATATTGATAGATCCCATACTTCACTAAATGGGCACAGTATGAAAGAATCCACCGTATCCTTTGCAGTGTTAAATATACTTTTTGATTACAGTTCAGACCTTTAGGGGATTTTTTTGTTTGTGGTTTTTTTTTTTGCAGCCTTCCGATATATAAAGGGGGGTTTATAGGAAAGATGGAGAGAGACTTTTTTACCAATGCCTTTAGTGACAGGACAAAGGGCAAGGGTTTTAAACTGAAAGAGGGTAGGGTTAGATTGGACATAAGGAAAAAATGTTTTACAGTCAGGGTGGCAAGACACTGGAACAGGTTGCTCAGAGAAGCTGTGGATGCCCCAGCCCTGGAAGTGTTCAACGTCAGGTTGTATGAGGCTTTGAGCAACCTGATTTAGTGAAGGATATCCCTACCCATGGAAGGGGGATTGGACTAGATGATCCCTAAAGGCCCCTTTCAACTCAAACCATTCTATGATTCTATGATCTTGTGATCATTTAGAGCAATATTTAACACCATGATCAGTTAATGAGTTTTTAAATCCATCACTGTCTCTGTTCTAGGTGCTGTAAAACATTTTGAAATCTGTTTGCTGATGCGTTAAAATCCCCTTTATTTCTTCAGGGCAGATGTACTCCCTAGTCATATTACTACCCTTTCTGACATGTAGGCCTCTCAGGGTGATTTTATTGACAGTTCCTAAAATCAATATATAACATTAGCGTTAACTAGGTTCAATTCTATTCCTAAACATTGTCTGGGAAATACATATAAGGCAAGTGAATAAATAAGTGGTGAAGGTTTCTTACTGTGCCCCCTTGCCTCATTAAAGAAATGAAAGATCGAGGTAAGAAGAATGCTGCACCTACCATTCTTCAATAGCTCCATGGAAAAGTCATGAACAAGCAACCCATGGCTGTGGTAGTGGTGGTTAATTAACTGTTTATAGTGTAGAATATCATTGCCGTGAATTCCATTAATAAGGAACCCATGCCAGGGCCTCTGCACAACCCCAAATACCAAACTGTCTTGAGGCACATCCAGATCAACTGCGTTGATAACAGAGAGATCCAGCTCTTTTATCTGCCCCTCTTGAACCTGAACATGAAAGAAAAAAATGTCCCATTCTTTTACATGCAAAGAAATGATAGAATTTTAGCATGGTTTCCTAAGCAGGGTACTTTTGTGTATATCTGTTTCCTCTACTCCTTCCCCAATAGCTTTGGAACCAGCTACTGATTTCAAGCAGTTTAAGAGACATACAGTAGTAAATAGTTACAATGATGAAAAGAGATGGTGAGATAAAGAGTTCAGATCTGCCCCAAATAATAGAAAAGCTGTTAGATGAGTAAACTTCAGATTAAGTCCCTGTGAATGCACAGGGTAGAAAGACTTTAAATACATAAATACATATAAAAATATGGATGCATGTATATTTATACACATACATGCACTTTTTAATTTACAATAAGATAAGTTTTCACTGCCCTAGCATGTCGGACACAGAATTATTATTTATATTAAAAGCAGTCTTCAGAAAGGGGAGAGGCTATGCCAAGAACACAAAAAAACTCCACAAAAAAATTATGAAAGGCTTTTGAGAAACCAGAAGCAGCATAAAGATCCTTCTGCTTTCTAGATAACTCAGTTGTTTAAAAAGTTAAGCCTTTTTTTTCACCTAACTGCAAGTTACCAAACAGAGCTGTGTACTGCCCAGTCCCACTGAAGCTCTGTCTTAGAGGTTTACGTGGGATTTAACTGGGCTGTTTCCTGAACTAGGCTGAACTACACAAAGTAAGGGAAAGATGCAAAAGAACATGTGTCAGAACAATGTTCTTATTTATATTAAAGAGTGTTTTCTGGTATAAAATAATTCTATGACAGGCATTTTGATTCTTTCCTTACGGTAATATTCCTTGCTATGAATTCTGGGACTTCATCATTGATTGGGTTGATCAGCACGAAAAATGGAGTCTCTGCTGAGCGATGCAGCCCATCGGTGGCATAAAGTACAAAGTGGTCTGCTGTTGGCTCCATTCGCACATGCCTGGCTTGTACATAGTTTATGTTCAGAGCTTTCAGGTGCTTCAGCTGAAACGAAGCTAGAGATTTTAAAGAGATGATGAGTTAGCACAATTTTTTCCCACCTTCTGGTCTCATGTATCATAAAAAACCTTGAAACTATGCCTTTCCTCAAAGAACAAATAACTTGGACTTTATAAGTTGTCTGTCCTTTTTTGGCTGAAAGAGTTACACTGCATATGTTACCACAGGACACATGCCCTTAAGCAAAAATGCATCTTTCTGTTTCTTGTGGGACTGTGCAACTTCACAGTTCTCAGTTCAGTCTGCACAGCTGAGCCCAAACTAAAAGGCCCAAACAACAGGTGGGGAAAGATCCAAGATCTAAGTAATTACACTGACTGTTATTTGACTGACAGAGGAGGAAAATGTCAACCAAAAGGCTCAGCGATTCTGGGTGCCCAACTGGAGACAGGAGTAAAAGCTGGTGGTGATACAGAGCATGCCACAGTCTGTCCTGCTGAGAATGAAACTGCCTTACAACCTTTGACGGTGGACAAGCAAAGAGACCTGGGTCAGCCACCATCTTTATCACTTTTGTAGCTTTGCCTTGGATACTAACATGGGGCCCAGGCTTTTCAAATTGTCAGTTAAGCATTTAATTGTCAGAAGTGGAGGTGAAGGGGGGGAGCCTTGCCTGTGAGAGTGAAGGGGGAGGCAGAGAGAGCACATTGATGTCTCATATCACCGCTTCTAATAGATTGCAGCTGGAATGCATAAAACAAGGATTGGCTTGTTTGCTTCAAGTGCCAGTTCTTCACATTTGCAGAGCTGTGGTCTCCCTTTGAACTCCTCCCACACAGTCCCACTGCTCTTCATTTGCTCATCAACACCTGCCTTCCTCAATAAGCCCGTACTAATGCTCACACCTGCAACTACTTCACCAGAGCCCACCCCACAGCCCGCCGCATTGCATCTGCTTGATTACCATCCCTCATTTAGACTTACCTACACTTACACCAATGTTGCTCTTCTCAAACCCAGGAGAAGGCAGTATATTTTCAATGTAACCAAACTGGGGAGGAGAGACCAAGACAAACTCTAAGTCATCTGCAGTGGTGTCAGGGTCAGTGGCAAGCAAATGGTTGGTGGTAAGGGCTGCTGAGGAGCCCTCCTCCACCACAAACCTTGCACCTGCACACAAACAACACAATAAGCATTATTGCTTATTTAGTTCATTTTACTGTCGTTTTTGTTAACAAGAATGGAAATAATAACTAAGGGGGGGAAGGACAAGAAATACTGTGTTACTGGAGGGGTGTTTGTTTAGGTTTTTTTTTCTCTGCTTACACCATCACCCCTATTTTTGCCATCATGTAAGTAGAGAGGAACAGGAACATTAAATTTTTTTACTGGTAAGTTATTAGGTATGGTTTATGCGCTGCTCAAAATCAGTTGTTACCTCTGTTTGTCAGAGCATTAATTATATGAGAGCTGTTACGAATTGCTCATAATGAACAATTTTTCATGCATCACTGCTTAATTTCCCTGCTGGGACAATGCTTCCTTTCCAGAACATTACTTGGGTGAGAGCCTGCAAATTACAAAACTACTCATACATATGCTTAAATATTCCCTAAGATACATAGCATATACGTGATACTTACAAAAAAATGACATTGGAAAAGACAAGCATACAGAAAGGATACCTTTGATATGTATATTACAGACCTCATCCAAAGCCCAGGAATTCAATGGAAATTTCACACAATGGGCTGTTGTTCTAACATGACTAAATGTACATTACAAGCACTATTTCCATTTTAACTGAGTATTTTTGATCCTGAAGAGTACTACTGAAAATGTGGCTTCACATCTATTAATTTGATCTGTTACATAGATAGCCTAGATTTGTCTTTATTCACTAACAGAATTAAACAGAGGTAATAAAGGGCCACCATATAAGGGCCAGAGTCTAAATTTCTGTTGTATACTTTGCATGCAAATGTAGACAGATGTTTATGTTTTTATATTGTATAAACATGACAATTGTCTCGTTCAGGGACAAGATACTCATCCTTTTTACTGAGACATAGGTTACACATACTGCAACAGACATCTATAGAGGGAGGGGAGCAGATTTGAGCACTCTAATCTCAAACCACATGATTTAAACATGCAGCTGAAGAGCAACTAACAGTTACTCATACTTGCACCTGCAACTGAATTTGATGGTTGCACCAGAAGAAAAAAAAAAATTGATGGAAATTCTGATCTAAAACTGTTGTTTGCTGATCTCAGCTGACTCTTTCTTATGCTGAAAAAACAGACACACAAAACCCCTGAGCCTTTAGCCATGACAGTACTGCATAGCCCATATTATAGTGCTGTAGTGAGAGGAAGCTTTCACCAGTTACAATTGATGGAGGCTGGTTGTCCACTGGAAATATAGTGATGTTGAGATCATATACTGGAAATGGATCATGAAGCGGAACTGGAGGAGGAGGAGGTCCATCATAACAGCAGTCTTTCACGTCAAGGCCAGCCTCACCGTCAGAGACAACGAAGGTTAAGATCTCAATGGAAGGCGTCAGGCCAATCTCTCCACCTGGAAAAAATGTTGCAGTGCAGAAAAAATGTTTTTACAAAACTTCATGAAGAATAATTTTGTATCCTGCAGGGACAGTCTGCTGTATTCAAGGTCAGAAGATGAAGACAGACCAAAACAACAGCAAAACGACTAGAATTCTTAATTCTGGCTGATGGTGGTGCTGTTTGGTTAGGGATTTGCTTTGTTGTTTGCAGTTCATTTTAACCAGCCTACTTCAGTTTTAGAAGAAAAGGTTTTAGAGAAGTATATAATTAAGTTAGTATTACTTAGAATATTATTATTGCAATGTTATACTATTACATTGTAATTGTAATAAAATTGCTAATAGTCCTCATGATTCTGTTCTTTGTGCACTAATGCACGAGCAAAATGTATGTTTGTGCAGAAAGGGAGGATTTTTCTGCATTCCTTCTTGAAGAATGTAGGAAAATATCTTTCTTTCATATATGTATTCACTCTATGACAAGTGGTAATATCCATGTGCTTCCAGAAGCAATTATTTTTGCACACTAAGAAATCCATGTATTCCTGTATGCCTCTTATCCCAACAAAATGGACCATGACAAGGGCTGTGCTTTGTTACTATACCATATATTAGGCCTATATGTAATCAAGTTCGAAATGTGGGCTGATACAGCACAGGACTGGGAACTGCCACCTGGAACAGCCACGTCTGCGGCTGAATGTATTCCAGTTCTCAGCATTTCTGTGTCTTGCACTTCTGCAAGATATTGCTAATAAATTGCCTGCAAAGGAAAGGCAGTGACTCCCACCCTGCCTTGCAGTATCTCCTGGGAGCACCTTTAACGAGTAGAAATTTAGATATGGAAAACACAGGCACTGCACCCTTCTGCCCTTCATTGCTTCTGCAAAACACTGCCATTGAAATAATGCTCCCGATATCTTTAGGATGCTGAAGAAAAGTTTATAATGGATGGCCATAATCAAGTACTTCCTTCTCTTCTCAAATACCAGCTGTTCATTTTAGACAGTGCCAAGCCTGAAAATATCCCATATATTCTCTGTGCTCACACAAAATTACGGACTAATTACACAGAAACCCAGAGCCTTTAAAAAAAAGACTAAAGCTGTCATCAGAGATGTAGGAAACAGAACCTCTTTAATGCTAATGAAAAGACCAAATTAAGTAGGAAAGGGGGTTAACTGGTCCTTGATTTCTGTAAGTAATAAAAAAAAAAAAAAAAAAAAAAAAAAAAAAAAAAAGAAGAAGTTTTGGATTTGAAATTAAAAAACACAAAATAACATCTTTTAGCACCATGGTTCTCTTGAAGAAAATCTGAACATAATTTATGTTGTACAGAAAAACTGTAAGCCACCCAAAAGTGGATATCCATCTAGATTGGAGAGGCAAGAAAGAAGTACCCTAGGTTGTTAGCAGTTTTCTATTAAAACTAGGCATCCTCATTAGCAGTGTTACAGGATTTTGTCTAAACATGACTATGGAAAATGGTTGAAGGGTTTTTTTTAATGTCATAAATCCTATAAAAGTCTTTATTTTGTACCTAATTTAATTGTAATTTTGCCAAAAAAGCACAAGTTATTTTCCCAGCAACAGTGAAAGAGATCCTCCACAATTATGATGTTTTAATCTACTCATTCTAATATAATTTTGAGTTCAAATAGGGATTTGGACAACACATTAAAACATTTTCTGGTTGTGTATCATCAGCCCTATTTTGAAGGCAGCTTACTTTTTTCCGCAGTCACAACACATGTGGGTTTTGAGCAGTTCCCGATGAGTTTCTGTGAAGATTTTATGGATTCAGGTTAAGATTTTGTGCCAGAAACTCTCCGACCACCTTCCAGTCTAATTGTGTCCTTAACTCACTTACTAGTGTGCTTATACGTAACTAAGCCAGAGATGACATCAGCTTGGGAGAAACGATCCACAGCAATACCAGCTTTCCTCACGATCCCATGGTAGGGCTGGTGAGCCAACATAAACATCAGTTTCATGTCATCACTGTCTGCATCCGTGGCATAAATGTTCTCTGAGGAGAGGACCACTTCTTCCCCCTCCAGGCAGTGGAGCACAGGAACAAGGCCTGTTCGCATAACAGGGGTCTCGTCATTCACAGGCAACACCTAATCAGAAAAAAAGTAATTAAGATTCTTTATTTTTCATTTTGGTGTAAACCTGTTGTATTTAATATATTGCTTTCCAGCCCAAACCAGAAGCATGGTGTCAGTGTCTGAGTACACTGAGCTCTCTCTGGGGACAAAATGAAACCAGCTGAATTAGGGTCACTTTTAGAGTTCAAAGACAAAAGTAAACCAAACTAGATAATTATAGCTTGAGAAAGAATATTCACTTCCCATATTTAAGTACAGAGAGAATGATTCCACAGAAGAACCCAAGCTAAGGAAAGCACGAATGCCTTTCAGCTAGTACAAGCTCCCCTCAAATTTGCCACATAAACCTGAAAGCTAGGGTAGAAATAGAAATCTGACAAGTCCATTATCTTCCAATTTGCAAAGAATAGCAAAGACTTTCAGAAGTCAAGCTTTGCACACTTCTACACACACTGTTTTTCTCAGAAATATGCAACACACTGACCTTAACCTGCAGGATGAACTCTACAAAGTGGATGCCATCTGTGGCTGCAAAGAGGACATCATCAGTGAGAGTCTCAGATCCATCATGCCGATACCTGTGGAGGGGGAAAAAAAAAAAAAGAGAAAAGGAAAAAAAAAGCGATCTACACAGATTTCACACAGATAAAGAAGCTGTGCTTTCTGATCATGCCAGAGACAATGAGGGTCTCTCCCAATATAAAAAGGCAATCCCTGTCTATCTAAGACTGCTGGTTGTGGCTCAGAGTGTCTTCAGAGGGCCTGTGGGCTCTCTTACAAGAAGAAAACCTTCAAGATAAACCAGACATCAGCTGGGAAAAAGGTTTCACTGAGGCTTTGTCAGCTGTGTTCTGGCGGGTTGTCAGGTATCTACCAAACATGTATGTCCTTGCTGCGGTAGGTGCCCTCTTTGACTAACAGACCGAAAGAGTCAGGGAGTTCTAATTCTGCATGCATGCAGAAAGTCAAGTCTTGTTCTTGCCACAAATGCAGCAGTAAAATTTTCATCTCCAGGCTAAACAGTGTCAGTAAAACTTTTGTTCTAGACTAAGGAGGTTTAATAAACAACTTCCTTAAAGAAAAAAGCTGGCAACCATTGCCTTTTTCACAGGAACTGCATGGCTGAATACAGAATTTGCCTCCTCATGAGCGTGGGGCAGTGCTTTACTAGAGACGCCTATCTACATCAGACATAGTCACGAGCTCCTGTCTCACGGCCACACAAGAGCTCAGTTTCCACAGTGACCTTTGTGGCCCCAAGGCTCAGCTGGCCACCACGGGCTGGAGGAGCTCTGCCAGAGCCGTGCTGTGGTGAGCATGGCCGGCTGCAGCCTCTGCACCTCACACTACTTCACCACAGGGCTTTCACTCATCCAAGAGACACAGTCACCCCAAGAGGAGAAGGCAGCCGCTCTTCTAACCTGACCGCCAGGGTATGCAGGTCCCCACAGGAAAGCCTGTCACCTTCATTCATGGGAACACCATCCAGCTCCAATGCCCCGTGCTGAGGCTGTCTCTGCAGGAGGAGGAGGAGATGCTCCCTTTTCGTGTCCACGTCAGAGATGAGAATGTGTCCCTCTGTGACAGGACTCAGGCCACCCTCTTCCACTCTCAAATGGCTTGTAAAAACCTGCACAGAGAAGAAATGCTAAACTCAATCTTCTACTGCACCTCCAAACATACACTGAACAGGGCAATTTCAATTTGCTCTGGTATGAGGACGTGTGGCACCTTAAAAACCAAAATGCCAAACGGTGTACTCATTTCTCCTGTGTTAGGAAAACTAAGAAATTTACTAATGGTAGGCTCTAATACATGCAGCCCAGTCCTGATCCCATTCATGGAGGCAACAGGAAACACAAAGAGGAGGGATGCAGTTTTATTAACCAGGATGTGACATACATATTTTTGTATGGCCACTCAGNCCCTCCACCTGCTGGCCACACTCTTCTTGATGCACCCCAGGATGCCATTGGCCTTCTTGGCCACAAGGGCACATTGCTGGCTGAAGGTAGCCCTCAGCTTATTTAGCACAAAGAATCACCTTGCACGCACACCAAACTTCGCCTTCCACTTCAGTCACAATGCAGGCTGCATGCAAGACACTGAAACCCTGATGCCATGAAAGATTTATTTTTTATTTCAGTCAGATCAAGACATCTCTGCATTTGTATTTTTACCCAAAGCCATTTCCAAGTCCTTCCCTCTCACCCTCACCACCACCTTACCTCTGGGGCTTGATTGTCCACAGGAAGAATTGTAATATTGAAGCAGATCCCATGCAAAGTGCCACCATGCTGATTGCTGATGGAAAAAATAAACTGGACTTGCTGAGGTTCAGGCCCAATATCCTGCAGTGGCGGCATGTAGGCAACTTTCATATAGTTCACAGCGTGCTGCAAAAAGAGAAGAGGGGTGCAAGTAAGAAGAGACGATGGGAGTAGCCCATGATTCAGGGCATTAGGGACCTTTCTCATCCCCTGATTAGATGTTATCTGAACTATCAAAATTAATTCTAGAAACTTTGCCTGTACTCTTTAGCTACTGGCATAATCTTGATTAAGTGCATCTTTAGCTCCAAATCAGGTGAGTACAGGTTCAAATACTCAAACTTGTAGCAAAAAATACAGACTTGGTTTATAAGTGGTAACACAGGCAATGGCCTTACATTCTTGATTAAGTCCTTTAGGAATTCTGGTTTGCTTTGGATGTAACATCTCCCATAGCAGCTGAATTTGCCCTCACCAGAATGAATAAACTACACACTGTTTCCCCAGGTGAGGGCAGGCCAGTCAAAGAGACTAAAATAATCACCAAAATCTCGAATCCAGACACCCACATTAGGCACATGATTAAAGATTTGTAGGCTCGGAGCTCTCTTTATGGTACTGCAATGATCACCATTATGAAACCTTAACCACACAGCAGGATATAAAACAGGGCACTTTACTAATATTTGTAAGATATCCATCAAACTACAGAAACACGAAAACTGAAAAACAAAATCCTGAAAAAGTCCTGGTCCAGCCTGTACTATATCAATCAGTGGAGACACCAAAAAGAAGCAGGAAACTGTCACGGCCTTATTTCCACATTTTTGTATTTTTTCCTTCTTCTTAACATCATACTGGAGACAAATTCAGCCTACCCTATGCAACTGCAGCCCCTGCTGGCTTCAGGAGGAGAGCTGCATTTACATATTGCAGAACAGAAGCATGACAGAAATTTGCTTCAAAGGCCAGAATTGAATTAGCAACGTTTTGAGCTTCTTAAGCAGGGCTCATGATAGTACTGCTCCTCATTTTCCCCCACTTTTCCTGTCAAAAAGAAGTTGTACACTTGTAACATTTTAAAATTGTGTAGAACAGGTTATGGTATCAGGTAACAACAGACCTGAGTAAACGACCGCAGTGCAAGAGCAGCGGGATCCTTGACCAGCTTGGGAATGCTGTCCACCATAAATAACTTCCCAGCATCGGAGTGGCTGTACAAATATATGCATGTCACATCCTGGTTAGCAATACTGAAGAACAGGAAGAACAAGTCACATAGCTCAATATTGCATTTCAAATTAACTTCCCACTCCCAACTGCATTGAAAGAAAAAACATTTTTCTTTCTTGTGTCCTTACTATTCACCTAAAAAATTGATCACAATAAATGTTTTTCAGGATTGTCTAGTCCATCACATTCTTACTACTCACACACCTGCATTTATCTTTACATAGAAAAATAAATTATATCGGAGTTTCGTGCATATTATAAACTTCTGAAATAAACCACTTTCCAGCAAGCCAGCTTTCACACAGCAGTAACCAGCAAACTAGTTAACCATGCGGCTATTTGGCTGAACAAGGGAACATCCAAAACATCCTTCTCCCCTAGCCGCATACTGATCCTGAGTTCCTTGAGATTAGAATTGGAAGTATTAATCTTCAGCTTAAACCATACAATAGCTGGATTTTAAAATTTTATATTCAGCAAATTGTTACTGATGCTGTCATGAATTTACCAAATGGTGAAGCAGCATCAGTGACACGCAAACTGCTACTACACTAATTCATCCCATACTCCTATTGCTCCCAAAACCTGTTCTGTCTGCATTCTGCTCCACAGGTTCCTGTTCCAGGACCAGAAGCCATTTCACAGTGACATGGTAATAATACATAGACTAGAAAAAGCTGTAGCACCTCATCTTCTGAGTATGGGGCAGGCCCAGGTCAGCCCAACTCCATCAATTAGGAGATGTGCTGTGACTTGTGCTAAGGGCTGCACGGGATCCCACAGGCCGGTGTAAAATGCAAGTCCAAGAAAAGGAAAGAAAAGATTACAGGTGCTTTCCTCTTTCGTACTTCTTGCTGAACTATGCATTATTTTTTTATCACTCTGTGTATTGTTCTTTCAGCTTTCAGCTCTAGCTCACCCTTAATCATAAATGGGAAAGTGGCACACAGCTAATGTCACCTGCACTTTAAGGAACAGATGGTGAACCTGAGACACAAGCATGCTGCTGCCACCAAGGCTGCTCCTCTTACATGGGTCACTGCCCCATCCCACCTGGAAGGTATGACAGGTCACACCTACCCGTGCGTGCACGAGAAAAATGGGGAAGTGGTTACGGTGTATGTGAGTTCCCTGTCTTCCTCTTCCACATCGATGAAGTGGAGATGTTTCTTAGTTAGGTAAGCAATCTCAGTTTCCTTAACAACCAGATGACGGGTCACTCCTGGGGCTTCTCTGGGTAGCTGATCATCCACAGGGATAATGTGCACCATCATCACCTGAAATTAGGAAGACAGTAAAACCAGCAGCCATTCCTCTCAATAAAAGAGTGTCCAAGCGGCTGTTAACACGCACGCACAGAAGTAAGTGGATCACTGAAATATGAGGTGTAAGATGTGGCTGTTGTGACTTATCGTGTATACAAGAGTAATGGAGGTATGAAACAGTTAAATGCAATGCCTATGAATCTTTGTAGTTTCCCTTTAAATTTAAAGCAGAGTTAAATTCAGTATGTTGGACTCCTGGGTGAAATAAACAGTCTCTTCTCAGTTGACTTTAGTAGGGCTGTTTAGTGTGTTTGTACTGTCTCCAAATCTAATTTGTTTTCCACATTGTCTTCACAGTCGACTTGCCTCTGCAGCTGGGCAGAGAGAACTGCCCCACAGAAAGCAAGAACAAGAGCTACTCTGATGAACGTTATTTGTGGTGATGGCTAGCAGAGAAGATCTATCCCAATTTGGTTTGAAAGTCTGTCAGAAGTTGTAAAATCATGAGCCACTCTAAGGAAAACCACAGGACTCTGCCAAAGATGCTTCAGTTTCATACCTGTGGCTCTGAGAGGTTGGGAGGGTCATGGCTATCACACAGCACAAACTCAAGGGAATCTTCAAATACTTCTCCTCCCAAATGATGGTAATAAATTATTCCATTAAATAGATCCCTCTGAAGGAAACTGCTGACAGAATACCCTGTTGAATTGAAGAAAATATCTTCTATTGAACAGTGCACAATTTTAGTAATTCATTAAAATTATCCCTTAGCTCTGAAAGTTAAGTAGTGAACAATAATGTCCTCTTCCTCGCCATAACTAGGGCAAGCCCTTTGAAATGTTGTCTCATTGTCTTCCATCTTTCCTGAAGATCACTGACTTCTTTTCAATGTCACTTAAAAATCATTCAAAAAAATGAAGCAAAAATGGGCCTAAAGGCCTGTTCAGAGGACAAAAGAGAATTTGGCAGGACTAGCAGCCTCTGCAGTCTAGCATAAGGATTTCTGAGTTCAGTTAAATGAAAGGAGAACTTTTTTTCCTCTTTTAGTACCATTAGAGACATCTACTATCTCTGAACTTGTTAGGGATCCTTGCAGATAAAGTAACTCCTGACTAGCCCAAGTTTTCTGGAGGAAAAAGGTACAGTAAGGAAACAGACTCAGAATTTTAAATAAATAAAGTGGGATAAATTGTGTTCACAAGTATAATTAATTAATGATCAGGATTTACACTATCATGAAAGAAGTCCAAATTTGCCATGATTTGTCCTGAGCCAAAATAAATTGTCTAATTGTGACATTTAATGTGGCTAAAAAAAGGAGGATGAAGAACAGAGGGCTATTGTGGATGTATTTCATTACCTATCAAGTTTGGTCCCGGTTTCTTCATGATTTCTCCAGCCTGTGGTGGCTTGGTAATATTGAATAGTATGTAGTCATCACTGGAATCCATGTCAGAAGCATGAAGCATTGAGCCCTCAATCAGGATCATCTGTCCCTCATGAACTTCAATGACCACATTGCTGATAAGAAATGGAGGGCTGTCATCTTTAGGGAGGATATTGATTGGAAACTTATGGCGAATACTGTGGTGGCCATCGAAAATCCTAAATACCACAAAGTCCTTAGTAGAATCACTGTCATCATGATGGTAGTGAACAACTCCAGACTGAATGTCAGAGACTGTGAACATAAATCCCTTCCCTCCTGTCAAAACAGTGGAACAGAGTGTATCAAAAACATGGTGTTCAGCCCAGAGGAGAATCCTTCCACCAGTATGAATGTTATTAAGGGAGAGAGAAGGAGAATGCATTTCTAACTAGAAAAATCAAGCATAACTTCACCTACTGGGAACAAGATTGTAGAAGTTGGAATATTTAATAAGAATGAAGAATTTGCAACTCTAGTAGCAGAGAAAATCCTCCAAATGTCCATTGCACTAAAGATAATTGGAGATATTAAAGATTTTTAACTGTGACTGTTTCCACTTTAATTTCAAACTCTGCTTTCTTATCAGAACATTTTACATGTATTTTAAGCATCAAAGTGAATACGTTTTATAATTACAGCTCAGCATTTTGTTGCAATAACATTTGTGGGTCTCATTTTTTCTGCATATGGAGGTTACTGTCTGTAATCAGACAATTTCACACCTTTGCTTCACTAGCCATGTTATGCACACACGAATATTCAGGCAGGTTGAAGGTTTAGAGATCTGCAGGCTGGTGCTAGAAGAGATGATCTGCCCAGGGCTTCCAAGGAAAACTTTTTTCTCCTCCATGCTGTGTAACATCAGCAGAGGCACCCACAGCTGCAGGTGTACTCACACTCCCTTTGCTCCTTACTTGAAGAGAATTACAGGCAAAATTTAGGATGGAGAAATAACTGCCTCACCACTAAACAACAACCTGTTAAAGGTGGCAGAAGGCAGGGAACACCACATTCCTCTTTCTTTCAAGGCTTTCCTTCAGCTCTAGGACTGGCATTACAAAACTCGACAAAAGGGCATTTAAAACATTGGGTTGATTCACCTGTAGTTAGCGGGAAACCCTCCACTGATTCAGTGGGCAGTGTCTCAGACCATTTGCCAGCAGCATTAGGGTTATGGTGCAGCTGGAGGGCTAAACCCAAGCTCCCCTTTAAAGTTTGAACATCAGCTGGTGCTTGCTAGACAAAAAAAAAAAAGGCAACAGCCAAAAAATTGTGGTTATGTTTTCCTTTGCATGTGCCTATGCAGACACATAAAAAGAATAAGACATGGTCACTGTAGAAAAAATAACCACCCATGGGAGGCTGAGAAACCCCACAGGGCTATGTGTGGGGATGGGACTGCCACCAGGAGATGGGCCCTGGGCTCTATCTGCTCCTGCAGGCACAGACACACTGATGGGACTGCCACTAGGAGATTGATAGCATTGATAGTGGCAGCATCTTTCCACCCTGCCAACAGCAGAGGGACTTTTTTACCTAATAATTTTCCCAAAGAGAGCAGCACCTGTGCTGACTCATGAGATTGCAAAGCAAAATTATAACATTTACAGCACAGAAGGCTAATGAATCAGAAGTCTAATTTAATTGCCACTTTTTGAAGCAAACCTTAAAGCTGACAGTAAATATCCAAATGTTGCCTGTATTTGCCAACGAATCAAAATCACTTAGTATTCCTTAGCATCATCCAACAAAAATTAAAGAACTGAAAATATAGTGACTACATTTCACCTAGGTCATGCCTACTCAATGAAAGCATAGACGATTTCTTGAAAAATTCAGCTTTGGGATGTAAATATATGTTGAGAAGGTAAAAGTTTAGATACCGAATTTTTCAATACTCTTGTTTTAGTCGCCGGTTGTAGCAGGGGAAGCCGGTCAGCAGAGGGAGCAGAGCTCGCCTCTGTGCCCGCTTCCATCGCTGCCGCTGTGGTACTCTCTGCTCCAGAGGGGAAACCTCCAGGAGACGCATTTTCATGCCCTGGGTTGTCTTGTTTCCTTTGAGCGACAGAGCAAGTGGTATGTAACCAAAATGCCCGAGTGTCTCCCATTTAAGGATGTGGACAGCATAAATACACGATTTGCAAAAGTGTCTGAGCTGTGCAACCGGCTTCCTTTATGTGCTTGTGATTTTTTAAATTTCTTACTGTGCATCCAAGTATTTTGTTCTGCGCTTTTGTTCAGTTTTGAGTCTCTCGCTACAAGAAAGGCACTGAGATACTGGACACTGTTCAGAGAAGGGCAACAAAGCTGGTGAGGGGTCTGGAGAATAAGTCTTATGAGGAGCGGCTGAGGGAACTGGGGTTGTTTAGCTTGGAGAAAAGGAGGCTGAAGGAAGACGTTATCACTCTCTACAACTACCTGAAAGGAGGTTGGACTGAGGTGGGGATCTGTTCTTCCCCCAAGTAACAGGTGATAGGACAAAAGGATATGGCCTCAAGTTGCATCAGGGGAGGTTTAGATTGGATATTAGGAAAAACTTCACCAAAAGGGTTATCAAGCATTGGAACAGGCTGCCCAGGGACATTGTTGGGTCACCATCCCTGGAGGTATTTAAAAGACATGTAGATGTAGTGCTGAGGAACATGGTTTATGGGTAATTTGGCAGTGCTAGGTTAACAGTTGGACTTGATGACCTTAAAGGTCTCTTCCAACCAAAATGATTCTATGATTCTATGCTTCCCTCATAAATCTGTCTCTTAGGCTGTCAACCCTCAACAGGGAGTGACACACAACAGACTCTATCAGTGTCTTATTGACTGTCACGTTATCATAGCTAGTTATCACTGTAGAACATGTTTCCAGGCCTTCAGGTTGAAATGATTTACCTCTTACTGTGAGCCGCCCATGCTGCAAGCCATCTACTGTGACCAAGCGAACATTTTGGATGTCATCGTTGTCTACAATTTGGAAGTGTTGCCACGTGATTGGTCGGGATTGCCCTTCCAGGAGGTTGAGGCCTGCAAAGAGGAGAGCATTATTTCACCAAAGCATCTGTGACATTAAAGGCTGTCAGCATCTAACCCTTCTAAAGATTTTTGCAGTCAGGAAAAAAAGCACATTTAATTCCATCTTCATACCTAGCTGTGACAGTGCTTTCAAGGCCAGTTTAAAAGCTTAGTATCAGCTTTTATTCTGACACACTTGCCTTAGTCAACTGTGTTTAAGGATTTTTTTTTCTGAGAAATAATGGATTCTGGTTACCAATTATCTGATTATTTAGCCAGGTACACTTCTGGACACTTGCACAATCTAGAGTGTTGAACCAGCAATCTCTCAGTGTCTGAAGTGGGGCCCTCAGCTTCCTTAGTGAGTCTGCATTTGAAAATATATATTGATCTTCATGACGGCAGACACTATCTCTTGTATTTACTCAGACATTCATTTCAGGTGGGACTTCTTATGTGGATGCCTCATCCCTGGAAGTGTTCAAGGCCATGTTAGATGGGGCTTTGAGCAGCCTGGTCTAGTGGGAGTTGTTCCTGCCCACGGCGGGGAGGTTGGAACTAGGTGATCTTTCAGGTCCCTTCCAACCTGAACCATTCTATCATTTTCTGGGAGACATGAGGCCTCTCCTTCTCAGTTCCTTCCCTTTTCTACTGTGAGGAGACTGCTCTTTCTATGTCTTTAACTTCAAGTGTTGCTTGACCTTCTACCTTTTCCTTTTGATGATTAAATATCAATATATGTTGCAGTGTAGATGGGAGAGCCTGTCCTCTCTTCAGAGCAGACATTATAAATCTTCTTGAATTAGCCTTAACCCTGTAAGTTTTCCAGGCTTCAAATGGCTCGTGGTGTATAACGCTCTTTTTCTAGTTGTTAATTTCTGCAGACTTCCACTTTAAACAATACCAACAAGCCTCGTTTTTTCCCTCACACTACCCTACTACTCGTTCCATTACATATTTGCCTTTACTATTTATATTCTTTTATGTCCCATTCATTCTTGAAGAAAATGCTATACACAGAAGTCCCAATTTTCCTGTAACTCCCTTTTTTATTTATTTTTCATTCCAGTCAAAACTTAAGGTTTTTTTAAGTTGTTGTAACGTGTACCCCCCAAAATGGATAAAGGGGAAAAAAAGATTTACTGTCCCTGAGTTTAATGATCACTAAATTCTGTATGTAAATCTAAATTTTAGACCTTTATCAAATGTCTGTGTCAAAGCGTTATAAATTCTGTAGCAGAAAAAAAAACTGAGGAAAAGAGGTCTCACCTGTGTTCCATGAAACCCGAGGAGCATTTGTATCTGTTGTTCTGATAGAAAGATGCACAGTAATCGGTAAACTCCTTTCAAAGTAGAAGTCGTGAACCTCAAACTCCACCTGTTGTGAAAACAAAGTATTTATTGAAAAAAAAAGAGCCCGAAAACGATCTGTACCTCAAAACACACATAGCATTTTCTTACCTAAGAGATCTTGAAGTCTTTTGAAGGTATGTTGACAAATGAAAACTTGATTTAGCTTCTAAAAGGAGGCTTTGAGGTTCTGCACTAAATTAAGTATCTGCCTTCTATGCCCATCACAGTGAATGCTGGCAATGTTAGTTTGTGATGTGTGGAAATTAATGGGAAAGATAAGCATTTTCACTGTTTTTGGGGTACAATTAACTCAGCAATTAACTTAAGGCTTTTTTTCTAGTAATAATAAGAGGAGGAAGGGGGATTTCCCTCTCTTAACATATGTAGGACAAAAAAATTTATGGAAGAATAGATACAGATTTGCATATAAATAA
>VXBO01002119.1:57192-83215 GCA_013400135.1 Rhinoptilus africanus | reverse complement strand
TAAAAAAAAAAAAAAAAAAAAAGAGTATAATAATTATGAGGAAAATTTAGTGAAAACAAGGAACAAAAGATAATATGAAAATAAAATTACACAAGCCCCTCATGCCCCCCGCTAATCTTCAACTTTCATGTTTATAAACTTGTAAGAAAAGCACAGTTCTTCTGATGCTGAGGAAGCACTGTTGAAATCCTTATGAGACCCTAATTTCTACAACCCTCCAAAGTAACTGAATCTGTGACCCAAAGAATAAGCAATGGTATTGATTCAATGAAATCTGATATGATCATAACTAATTTCAAGCTAGTAAAGCTGCAACATTCCTTTGGTTTCTTGTAAATTTTTAGTGCCTTGACTACTTATTTGCACTAATTTAACCACAAAACTACCACCAACAGTGACCTTTCCTGAAAGTGCATAAAAAAATAAACCCAAGTTTCTCTTTATTTCCTTCATTATTGTTAACAGATAAGCGTTCACTCTACTGCTTCCAGCAAGATGACTTTCTGAACAGCCTATAGTTGTATGCATGTGTCTGCCTGGTTTTACATTTAACTGACCAACAAACAGCAGCTAAGAATTTCTTTTATATTGTTCACTTCCTAAAGAAACACAAGACAGGTCCACTCACTTCATCACAGATTCAAGACTGAAGACATTAGGACTAATGTAAGTTTAATGTGTGTTGACTATGTAGTCTGGACCGCAAATCTTAGCTCCGTATTTTCCATTTTGGTCTAAAATTAGGCAGCCAGATCAGTCTGAACAAAATCTGAGAGAAAATGTAGATTTCTAGCCAGAGGAAAGGGAATGAAATTAATGGTTGAAAGTTTTTTAACTTGTTCCAGAAAAAAATCAAAATCTCAATTGATTAAAAAAAAAAAAGTTCACTTATACAAACAGCTTTTACTTAAACTAGGTATCTAAGTATATTTTCTAATTCTTGTTTCTTTCTACTGGGATGGGTATGCATCACCCTTCACTGAAATAAGCACATCGGAGACAGCACTCCACTTCCTAAAATTCACAGTTTTGAGGCAGTCTGCAATCCTATAAAGCACAACTTGGAAAAAGGGGGAGGAAAACAGATTACACTTCAGCCTTCAAGTGAGAAAGTATGGTTTGCAGCAAGCGCACCCTTTTAACCTGAATGTCTGACTGGCATTTATCACATAGTGCACAGATTACTACCATTTATCAAATATAATCCGTGTTTCCTTAAAACACCAGCTGTAAAGCATGGGGAGGTGTTCTGAGTAAAAAGTTTCTCCATCGCTGTGCCTTCTTCCCACTTTCTGACTCTAACAAAGTGAAGATAGGATGGAGGGTAGTGAAATAACTTCCTTGGCATATGTCTCAGGAAGATGCTCTGCCTAACGTCTCCTCCGACTTCAGGCATGTTGGGATCATAGAATCATAGAATCATAGAATCATAGGGTTGGAAGGGACCTCGAAAGATCATCTAGTCCAACCCCCCTGCCAGAGCAGGGTCACCTAGAGCACATCACCCAGGAACGCGTCCAGGCGGGTTTTGAATGTCTCCAGTGAAGGAGACTCCACAACCTCTCTGGGCAGCCTGTTCCAGTGCTCTGTCACTGGATCTGGGATCTGTCACTGTCTGGGCTCTGTCACTGTCTGGGATCTTTGGACAGCAAGAAGCTCCTGGCACAGGGACTTCAATGGATTTCAAATCCTTTAACTCCAGTCCCCGATGAAGCAGCAATGCATGAGTAAGCCACAGCCAGTTTCAGAGAAGATCCAGTTTCTCAAGCCACAGAGGGTCTGAGATGAGAATAAAATAATTAGGAATTTTAGACTCTGACTAAGACCTGGCAAAGTGCTAAGGGGCAGTCAACGACTCTGAAGCACAGAACTGGTGATTTACTGCTCATGACAATGCCAGTAACATCGTGCTCCATAATACCAGGCTGGGCCATGGATTTACAGTTCAAAATGGCGGGTTTGGNTCTGGCAGGGGGGTTGGACTAGATGATCTCCAGAGGTCCCTTCCAACCCTGTGATTCTGTGAAATTGCTTTTTTTCACAGAACACTGGGTGCCTTATGAGAAATTCTAAAATTGAAGCCTGGACAGTTTTGTCTTCCTCCACTCCCACCTGGACCTCTAGAATGAAAAGACGTTGTAGTTCAGGGACAGCCTAATCACCAGTTCAGAAATGGCACTGTTTGGGAAGTGTACTGTTCTCTTTACACCTTAGGTATGTGCTTACAAGAAGGGTAAGGCAGCTTCTCCAGCAGGCCCTGCCGGAGTCCTTCATGTGGAGACATCCGCACCTGGACTCTGACGAATCCCAGGTCCATCTGTGTCCTGGTGCCTGACCCATAAACCCCAGCACTGGGAGCAGGTATAAATCCCAGACACAGGGGGTGGTTTCTTTGCTGCCTTTTCTTACTCTGCATCAAACACTAAGGGCAGAAAGGCTCCAAGAGGAGCCATTTTGGCCAATTTCATGTTTATGTGAGCCATTCTCTGCTACAGAGTTGGTCCCACTGTGTATTGTGGCCTTGCTTTGACTGCTTTTGCTTGCAGGTACTGCTCCTGTGTCACTAAACACGTTTGCCCCGTATGTTCCAGCAGTTGGCCCCAACTTGTTAGCTGCAGGGCTGTCTTCTTACGTGGCCAAGTGAAGATCTTGGGAAGTATAACCTCACTTTCTCAAAGAGTTATCCAATGATAGCAAAATTACATGAGAAGAGATCCTTTCATGGCAATAAAATGAGAAGGCTTGGGAGCGAATACCACCAGATTAGCACTTTCCCCTCTGCATGAAGAAGGCCATTGCTCCAGCAAAGTCACGTGTACGTACCACACTGTACTGATGCTGGTGCGCAGTGACAGTGTGTTGCTCTCCAGCGGCTCTACAACCGCTGGTGATGCCGCTGACACATTTTGTAGCTGCTTCACACCCCCTTAGAGTCTCTGTATTTCTCTGCCCTGAATATCACCGCTGAGCCTGATCCATCCTTGCTCTTCCTTGGCATGTCACCTGTGTATCCAGAATGAACAAATGACTGAGGCAATACTTAATTCCAAATGCACCACAACATTGCAGATCTACTTAGAGGTTTAATGAAATAATGGTGTTCATGAACAATATGTTAGGAGAATTGGTGTTTTTAAACTAAGCTCTTTCTGCATTGATTTTCAAAGGGTTTGTCTATATGGCAACACACTTGAACCAGCTCCAGGCGCGCTGTGTGCTACAAGCTCACAGAAAGCTACTAGATTCAGTCCCAGAAGCAAAATAGCCGTGTCAGTTCGGTGATATACCGTATATTAGCTGTTACCCCTCAGTGGGGACGGAGCACATGATTTATGAGGAGAGGCCGAGACAGCTGGGTTTGTTCAGACTGAAGAAGAGGGGGCTTATTACTTTTTTTACACATCCAACAGAAGAATGCAGAAAGCCTGGAAGTGCACAGTGAAGGGACAGGATGCAAGCCACAAAATTCGCAACAAGGGAAATCCACATTAGATATTAGCAGGAAAAAAAGCCACAGTAAGCATGGTCAGTGGAAAAGGTTTCCCAGGGGAGCAGTGGAGTCTCCATCCTCAGAGATATATGAAAATACAACTAATATTGCCCAAGAGACCTGATGTAACTTTGAAGCTGGAGTTGCCATAAATGTCTGTGCTGAGAGCAAGGGATGGGAGCAGTTACCTGCAGAGGTTGTTTACACCCTAATTCATGTGATGATTCTAAGCTGAAATGACAGAGCTGTCTGGGTCCCAGGACCAAAGTTAATTACCTGGTGTATTTTTGCAAAACACTGCATTGTGCCTCACAAACCGTCCAGTAATTCGCACGAGATGCAACATAAAACCATACTAGTATAAAAAATGTGGCAACAAAGAAAAAGATTTCCTTTCCCATAATTAGAGGTAGGCTGGTCAAGCTGACCCTGAGATTTGGTAGCCTGGAAAAAGAGTCTACCTCTGGTTATTTGGAGAATAGACATTCTTCTTGGCCCCTGACATCACCTGAAAGATGTGTCCAGGGCCCTGCACAAGGGACACTCAGCAAGGAGCTCCTCATCTTTTGGCAGACCCCTGCCCTGCTCTGCAGATTAGTCCAGGGGAGAAAGCAGAAGGTGAAGTGGCCTCTGAAGAGGCTGTGGATATGACTCTGAAGAGTTAACAGAGAGACAAACCAGACTGGGGACAATTAAGGGGAGAGTTACTGAGAACTTCAGATGTGGTTTGTTAAAAATTTCCTCCAAATACCAGAAGAACTCAATTTCCCTCAGGGCTGCCTGTGCACATGTGAGAAACGATGCAACGGCTAATTACAAACATTAACGTTCTCACCAAATGCAACTGGGTTCCAAAAAAAAAAAAAAAAAAAAAAAGGAAAAAAAAAAGGGGAAAAAAAAAAAAGGAGAGGAAAAAATACCTGACAAAACTTCCCAATTTGTCAAGTGATCATTGCACCATTCAGGAATCTGGAAACTGTCTTAAGTCCCTAAAAGCATCCGTGAGTTATTGAAAGCTAGATTTCCTCCCAACAGCAGAATCTGGAGAAAATATATATCTCTACAGGACCCATCCAGACTACAAGTAGAAACTCTTAGCTGTGTGTCTCTAGATCCATGTCAAGTAGATCTGCTATTTTAGATAAGGTGGGTTTTTTTTTTTTGTCATTACAACTCCCACATGAATTAAATTTACTTAAGAGAGTGCAAATATTAATACATTGGTGGGAAGGTTTCCAGTACTTCTTTCTTTAGAAGTTATAAAGGTACAGATCCCCGAGTCTGATTCTGAGGAGGGCGAATGTGATGTAAATGAGAACTAATCCTAATGATTTAGATAGCTATCTACCACTGCAAAACAACTGAAAATAAAAGCAGAAACAACGCCAATAACTCTCAGTTGTAATAACTAAAACTTACTAAAAAATCTGTAATCACTAGTGACCTTGAGCCAAGTCTCGATGACATTGAAAGTCTTCAGTGGCATTTGACTTTAAGAGTTTCTCTGGGTGTGACAACATTTCTTCTTACCTGGGAGATTTCACTGAACAATTGGATCCAAAATTGCCCTCTTCTTTTGCCAAGCTTGAAGGGGATTATGGAGGTTGATTGTTGTGGGCTGGGAGTTGGACTGATTTATTTTAATGAACATCAGAAAAAGTTTATAAGAAACAGAAAGAACATAGGATTTGGTTTTTTAGAGGATGGGATTAAAGAAAACAAGTAGAAGCCTTCCACAATTTCTAGTAGACAAGATGAATATTATTACAGCAATTAAAACTTAGCCCAGGGCAATCAAAGGATCCTAGGCTATTAAATTAGGATGTTGCCACTTCAGAATGTGCAATTAACGCTTGCGCCCCTTGGGCTGTTTGCTATTTGATAGTTTTTTTCCATGCGCTACAAACAAGGACTGTGGGTCACATAGAAACTAGGTATTCAGCAAGGTATTTGCTGAGTTTAGGAATGGTAGATAACAGTTCCCATCTTTTCCTCCTTTCTCATTTTTGGTCTGTGAATGGAAGTCCCGTGCACTTTTTAACAAATCCTGTACACTTTTTATCAAAGTAAGGAAACAATAACTGTTTCATTGCATGGTCAATGAATACACCTTTCTTGAGGCAAAACAGTGAAGGATGTGAAGAACATCAGATATATCCAGGTTATTAATATTTCCTTGTTGTCCTTTGTGTCTTTGTTTTATGAAAGCAGAATACAGTAAGGTAGAAAAACCCTGTTTTTCTTCATTTTACACTCTTTCACATTACAGCTATTTTGACAGCCATTATGAGAGTCACACTTAATACAGTTTCAATTTAGAGGGATTATTTCTGACTTCAGTGTTCATTCTCATCATGATATTGTCACTGTTGTACATCAAGTTATGATTCGTTCAAGCTTAGGATATTAGGTGCGAAAACTAAGCACAGAAGTATCCCCATATGCTGACCAGCCAATATATGACTGAAAGCATATCTGACACTACACAAAGGCAGACAAGGAGTAGAGGAGAAAAAGCTGAATATAAAGCCATAAATATTACTGCTCTGTAATGCTAAGTGTTGCAGCTTAGTGCAAGGCTGACAACTGAAATGTTCTTTTCCATGGGATTCCTCTGTAGCCCTTGCTGAACCCTTTTAATTTCTGCTCCTTCTGAGACCCCCTTCCACATCAACCAGAACTTGTAAGGCCAGAGGGAATTCTGTCCAAGGAGTAGGTAACAGTTCCCTTCTTTTTGCTCTACTCTTTCATAGAATCACAAAATGTTTTGGGTTGGAAGGGACATTAAAGATCATCCAGTTCCAACCCCTCTGCCATGGGCAGGGATACCTCCAACCTTTCAGGTTACCCAAAGCCCCATCCAGTCTGACCTTGAGCACCTCCAGGGATGGGGCATCCACAGCTTCTCTGGGCAACCTGTGCCACTGTCTCACCCCCATCACAGTAAAGAATTTCTTCCTAATATCTAATCTAAATCTCCCCCATTAAACAGAGCTAAGCCATATGGGGAGCACAGGTGGAAGGGCTCAGACAGTGATGGACAACAAAATAAAGGGCAAGAGAAGCACTGAGAGGAAGACTTTCAATCAACCAAGAGCAGGGATACTTAACAGCCTGGCCATCAACCTTTACGCAAGTCAGAGTCCCAGACTGAGACCAAAAAAAAGGAGCTATTTTGTTTGTCCCTTAAAGATCATATTGAAGACAATGCATTGTTGCCTTTTAAGTGTTAAATAGATCTGCTTATATTGTTAGAAGTACTTTAAATTTTTACATAGACATTGAGATCGAATTGTTAGCAGATGCCTATTATGCAGAAGATAATTGCAAAAGCAACTAAAATCTAGTCTTGGCTCGGGTCGATAAGGGATATGATACTAAGAGATAAAAGATAAGACACTAACAGCTAAACTGCATTTTCTGAACAGGTAAGTATTTTCTCCTCAAAAACCCAATGAAAACATCTTTACCCTCTACTCTTCTAAGCCCAGAAAGCTGTCTCACATAACTGAACTTGAGAAAATAAAGATCAAGTGCTTTTTTTTCTCTTAGTTGGCCTTAATCTGTTTTTAAGATCATTACACGAGTAGGAACTGCTACCCTCTGACTACCCATTCTCCATCAGACATGAATAATGAATTGGAAGAGTGAAATGCGGAAATCACTCTGAAAAAGAAATAATTCTATTTTTCTCACAGCTATCTGAGGAAGTCCATAAAACACTCCAGCTCCCAGTAAGGTTCTTCCACTGATGCTATCCATAGGTTACTATCCTGCACATGACCCTTATCCTCCTGGGTCTCAGTACTCACTGATTTCCCACCCTCCCTTTGGGAGTATAAAGTTATAGGGGGCATCAATTTGCAGGAAAAGTCAAGCCAGCCTAGGATGAACAAACTTCTTTGCCATTTGCAGGACTAATTAACTTTTCAGAAGGTTTGAATATTTCCACTTAAAATTTTCTTTCAACCATTCAAGTACAGCAAAAGTTTGGTTTTCGGCAGTCAAAGGAAGCAGGCTACTTCTCAGTGTAATTGTTCATACTAACCACTATATATTTTACTGACGTGGTTTTGTAGTTTAATGTCATCCTGATACCTTCCTAAGAGCACAACACAACTGTAAAGGTTAGGACCATATTTAATCTCTCTTCTTTTCTCCTTTTCCTGTATGAGAAGGAAGAAAGATAATCTGGAGATTCTCAGTTAAGGAGGGAGGGGGAGGAGGGATATAAACTAGGGGGAAACTGGTGAAAACACTAACGTAAAAGGACTAGACTGGTGATACCTTTTATTTCATGTGTCATCATATGCACTGCAGAGAGGGAGTAAGACCTATTCTTCTTAAGAGAAGAGCACATGGGTAGCAAAATGGCTTCCCCAAACACACCCAGAAAATGACTCAAAAATAAAAATGAAAACTACCCCAAAAATGGAAACTGTGGATGGGTGAATGGAATGTAGTGGATAGAGAAATTCTCGCAAGACCATTGACTTCGAAAAAACATTTCATTTTATCAAGAAACTAGTAATGGATAGGATAGAAAAGAAACTAGTGAAACTCAGTAAGCAGCCTAGGATTAGTCAGTCGTGATTGTGCTTATGTTACAAGGACAAAATTGTTAGCTTCACCTTGATTCATAACTTCAGTGAGTGAAGACAGAAATGACAGTACTCCATTCAGTACCTAACATGAAAACACACGGCTTCCAGCTCTGGAGCCCCATGTTTTTTCCATGCCCTTTGCCAGCTATTGTCAGATCTCATGCCTGAGGTGCCAGATAAACTTAATTTATGCCAGAGCAGCTCTGCCAGAGAGTGAATACATGCTTGACCCACAAGTGTGAGGGTGTCAAAACCCATAAAAAAGGAGCAGGAAAACTCTCCTGCACAAGGAAGAGCAAGGTGAGGAGGCAGGGACAAGGAACCTGTGGCCAGCTGCCCAACAGAATTATTTCATTACACCATGAACAGCAATGACTGGTACTTCTGCGAGACAATAATTGAGCCATGGTGGTGAAACACAGTACCACTGACACATTGCACCTCCCCAAAGTGTTACGCATCTGCTGCTCATGTACTCAGTAAGTTGTATGTGGTAACACCCAACCCTGCTCTACATGGAACCACAGGGTGGTGGACCAGCGGCAGTGGACTTCCATCTCTAGCAGACTCCCTCTTACAGGTAGAAAGCTACCTGAAGAATTATTTTTAGAATAATTTCTTTATGCATTGCTGTTGTTTGGCTGGTTAACTGAGCGTCAGGGAGAAGGCTGAGCTTTGAACTGATGAGCCTTGAAGGTAATGGAAAAGGTTCTGACTTTTTGAGAAGGAAGACTTTGCAGACTCTTCTTTACAGAAAAAAGCTCAGTCAAGGGTGTTCTGCATCTCACAGTGCTAAACAAAAAAAGACCTGAAATCTGCTGCACATGCTACACAGGATTTTTTTGAACGCTTAAAATGTAACAGGTGTTAGATGGTATGCTTTACACTTCCCCACAAACACACTGTCTTTGTTCATCTTTTTGCATCTTAGATATGTGAAACTTTGATGCTCATTTGAGCTTTTTGCCAGGATATTCCGCAATCAAAAGACGTGCCTCCAAAGAGCAGTTCCTTCCTATTGATCTAGCTATGTAAGGGAAAGAGGGCAGATTTAGCCTAGGCACAAATTTAGGTTTCCAAAGGTAAGTGAGTGGACTCCACTGGGAGTTTGATGTTCCCTATCTACAAATGAAAAGAGATTTGAGGTTCTTCTGTGAAATATATAAGTTACTTAGATGTGGTATGATTGCCGCCTTTGAACTCTGTTGCAGGCTTCACAGTGATAGCAACTAGAGACAGAAACAAAACATTTCATTCGGGATTGTTCAACAACTTCCAAAATGTAGTTTATTCAGGTTTTTTTACCCAACTGCACAAAACGCAGCTGAATCATCCTGAGGATCTCATGTTGCAAGATGTGAAAGCATGAAGTTGTGTACAGACACCCTAGCTACAGTAACTGTAGCCCACAGAGCAGGAGAGAAATCAATCTGGGTTGACAATCTAACTGCCACAGAATCTCAAAAAAATGAGAGTAGCAAATTTAAAGTATTGATGACGACAGTCTGCTCAGTCTCTCTTTGCTGAACATGTAGAGTCAAGTGGGTTGCACTTTTATTGTATGGTTATTTGACAAGCATGTGCTATTTTACCATGATGATTTCACTACACATCTAAATTCACTCTTAGATTGATGAAGTTTGTGATAATTTCTTTTCCCTATGAATTTCTTTTCCCCATTAATTCCTGTTGCACTGTAACTAATATTATCATAGACATGTATTATCAAGACCACTTGTACTGTAACCAGTATTATCATAGACTAATATTATCAAGACCACTTCAAGGACTGCAGAAAATCAATGTAATGAATGAGCGGGCATGACGTGCTTCCATTTAAAAATCAAGGCGTTGTCCAGTGACTTGTTTAATCATACGTGCCTAATTCTTCTCAGAGCAGGGACCTATGCTGAAAAAAAATGTTCAAAATCTAAAGGTGCCCAGATCCAAACCAACATTCTCTAGGTCAAAACAATCTGCATGCAGTCATGTTGCATGCAAAATAAAGGCTATGTAAAAATCATGAAGAAAATGCTGGCAGGCCCACAGCAGTAACACTTGAGTAAGAAGAGAAGAGACGGGACAACATCAACAGATGTGTGTGCTTGCTTTCTGTGAAAGCAACTGGTGATTTACAGCGCCAATGCCTCCCACAGACACCTTGGACACATGTCAGCAGCAGAGATGCATTTTGCCTAGGGTAATATGCAGTCCTAAATTAGCTGGGATGATGAACTAGTAGAATTCTCTAACTAGCAAAAACGTAACTTGCAGAATCTCCTTTTAATAAGTGTTTCAAAAAACTGTGTATAATTATCTAAAGGATTTGTCAAAGTGTCTCAGCACAACACGGTGAGAGCAACTAATCTCTCGGAGGTGACGGTTTAGAGTTTGGTTCTAGGTAAATGTACAGAAAGCTATTAGAAATGTAAAAGCTGTGCAAGCATGTATGTGTGTGTTCAGTAACACACGTAAACATTTACACATACATAAGACCAAAAAAAGTTCTGTCTCATTCAGATGAAGTCAGATGCCTGAATGTACATGACAACGTGAAAACCCCCAAAGATCCCTCCTGCAAAACAAAAGTCTACAATTTTAAAACATGCATTTAAATACCAAATTCTCCCAGCTAAACGAAATATATCCTTTAGAAAGACTTAATAACATTGAAAGTTTCCATGATGTTTTTCAGTGTTTTTTATCACATTTCTGTCTCCCACTGTGTCTTACTAAAAAGACAATTTTAAAAAAAGAAATCTTGCTTAGTGCTTCCAAGCTTTTATAAAAGATAAACCCACAAAGTTTTGCTAGAGCTGACGGAAGAAAGCCAGCATAGTTGAGAAATTTTTATCAACTTGATCATTAGGATAAAATAAGTTGCTTGGAATCCTTAACTTGCAAGTTAAGTTCTGCTAAACTAGTGGCAAGAAGCAGTGCCTGTTTTCCCACAAAGTTAGAACTGAGTACAAAAATCACTGTCTGACTGCTTTGCTGCAACACTCATTACGCTGTTAGACACTCTTACAACCCCAAACACAACAGCATTCAGCGTATATAACGCGTTTGAAGCAGATACTTACAGGTAGCAGTGTTTCTCCAGGAGGCTGAACGCGAGATCATACTGACCCAGTAATCGCTGGTTTAAAAGGCTGGCAGAGAAAGAAATCCAATGAGTGGGCGACGGGGAGAAAGACAGAGGGGGCGGGGGGGAAGAGAGAGAGATGAAATTCCAGTCTTTCTGGTCAGCTTGGCGGTAGTTTTCTCCGTACTAAAAATCCACGATTAACACTCTCTGCTTGCAAGACTGCTCCTGGCCGCAGAGTCCCTAAGTACAAACACTTTCGGGCTCCCTATGATAAGGGCATTCTGAGATGCCTTGGAGTGTTTACACTCCGCAATGCTTCTCTGGCAGCCAGCCACAGATCTTCCCTTCCCCTTCTGCTAGTTAAGTCTGTTGGGACTGAAAACCGAGCTCCTGCTAACAAGGCTTGCTCATTTTTTTTCTCTCCACACTTTTGCTAGTTTATTTCCTTCAACACACACAGACATACACACACATTCAGTTATGTATTAAAGATTCACAGACAAAGAGGTGACCTAAAATCTTTTCAGATCAATCAATTTGCCCCCACAAGAAGGGAAAAGGAGTCTTTCTTGAAATACAGACATGACTAATTTCCTCCATGTGATAATAGTGAAGCAGGCTTGATCTTATTTCAAGGTGGCTGATGAAATTAAAATCAAGCAAATTATCAATTTAATGGTAATGCATAATACTCATAAATGTAATACTTTCTACAAGCTGAAATGTCCAATTGACTGCTGTTCAAAAACTTGTTGCATGTTAAAGTATTAACTATTCAAAGTAACATATATTCATTTTACTGACTAATTGCAGTAGCAACAAAGGAAAATCCAGGAGTATTAAATTTATTTATTTATTTATTTCCATTTAGGACAGCAGGAAAAAGGAAGGGCATAGGCCAAATCCCACCAATTATTTAGTACCTCGTAGAATTCAAGATATCTCTCCAGCTTTCTGTCACAAGGTTCACATCAGATTTGCAGATTTGACTGCCTGTTGGGAGTCCAAGTAAAATTTGCCACCTCACAGTGGCTCGTTGGTGCATCCTGAAGAGTAAAATTGACAGCCCCCATTTTCAGAGCACAGAGGCTATATTGCAGAGCCACAATGCAGGGACAAAATTACCAGGGACAGACCATCCTACGCCCATCTCAGCACAGGGAGCAAAAGCACCTATAAGGAAAGGGGACAAACAGCCGTTTGTTACAAGTGCAAGAGGGACAGCACAGGGAAAAGCTACTGACTCTCAAGTTCCCCATGTAAGCAGGGGCCAAATCGAGCATGGCTGTAACTCTGTAGCCTGTTACCTCCCCTTGCCCCTCTTTGAGCAAGCAAGCTGACTTTGACCCTTGTATGGAAACAAAACTGCACCACAAAAATGCAAAACCAAAGTCAATAGTATGAAAGAAAAGAACCAGCAGATGTTCCTGTGGCATGACTGAAAGTCAGATGAAGAAAACAGATGACTGTTAAAAATTAAAATGAACTCAAAGCTACATCACGTGTAATATGAGACAATCTGGGTTGTATTTGCTTACGAAAAAACACTAGGCAAAAAAAATTCTATTCCTTGATATACAAAACTAGTATCAGAGTGGCATACTTTCCTGAGTTTTAGACCTGTAGTCGACCTCAGATTTTACCAAGTTTCAGAAAAACTTGGAATAAGCATTTATCTCCTCTGGGTCGTGTAGATGGCTCTGGGTCAGCTTGTGTGTTTCTGTTTGTGCGTGCTTCTAATTCACCGTGATGAATGGCCTGTTTGTACTGTACAGTGATCTAGTTAGGATCATCAACATAACTGTACTAATAAGCTGATTAAAAAAGTGGAAGCTTATTTTAAAGTATAATGCCTCTGAACCATTAATTCATAACAGAATTGCAGAAGGTCCTTTCAAAACAGTTTAATTACTCCAGCAATGAACTTGGCATCTCATTTCTTATTGTACTCCTTAACTACAATTAATTTTTGCAATCTATCAAGGTTACATTATCTAAAGGACAGACTAAAATTACTGAAGCTTTTCTTGAGAAATGCCAGAGCACCAAAGAGAAGACATGCCTTTTGTACACATATTCACTCTCTTTATTTCAACATTTGTCCATACAGGAAAGAAAATAGTTCAGTTTCCTGTGAATGAAACTTAAGTATGGTATATATTCCTTCTTAATCATTAATTCCATCTTAATCTTAATCTAAAATCGTGCAGTTCAGACTGTTGACAGGAAGGTAATCAGTCAACTGTTTTCTGAAAGCTTTCCTTAACAAAGTATACTCATGATCAGTCCCTTCTCCACGTCTCACACACACACCCACCCCTATCTCTTCTCTTTCATTTCAGATTGCACTGATAAGCAATGGCCTAAACCACACATTGTCTGTCATCTGCACATTCAACCAAAAGTCCTGTATGGAGGATGAGGTTCTCATAGTAACAAAAGACTCATGCTCATTCCAAACCTGAAGGATGCACACAGGAAGATCTGCTGAGCCATGGGGGAAAAAGATACAGTTATTTCCCAGGTATTTACTACATGGCAGAAGTGTCACTCTGAGAACAAGAGTAACAGGCTGCAGCAGTCCACTCTTCAGTCCCTAATGCAGGCTGAGGAGATAGGGTGAAAGACCACGTTTGAAAGCAGAAGTACTAAATCTACCTTCTTCCTTCCCCAGCCTGTATATGCCCTGTTTATAAAGACTCACTGTCCTCCTAGCTACCACAGATGCGGGAAAGTCCTCAAGTTCACTAAGTTATGTTCTCCCTAAAGAGAAAAACACAAGAGCAGCAATACAAGGTCAGATGTTCAACAGGAATATGAGTAGATGTGTTCACAGAGATAAGGAGCTGTCAATCTGCAAGGCTTGCATGGAGGCTCACCTAGTGTTCCCACGATCAAGTTCATAAGAACATGTTAAATCAAGTTTATGCCATAAGAAAACCAGCAAACTTCCTATAGAATAAACACAGAGAACCTGGGACTACTGCATGCTTGTGTCTGGGGTCACTGTCTGGGCCTTCTTTGTAGTGCTGTGCACTGCCACCACAGCTACGAGGGTAATGCTGCTGCCCCAGCCTGTCTTCATCCACCATAACCCAGAGTTTACAAGCAAGAAGTTGATATTGAAATTCACAACAAAACAGTGTGTTGGTTATTTCCACTCCTCGTCCAAAAGTATTTTGTGAAGCATTACCAGTCAAGTCCTATGCAAGATATTCCTTTGAATTCTCTCACAGGAGACTGGGTATCTGTTTGTTATCAGGTAAGGCCAAGTAAGAAGCATGCTCAATCTTCACAGTACAAAGCAACTACTGTTTTATAACAGAACAGAGGAGATGGTCCTTGCTGCAGGGAGTACATTCTTTTACTCTTCCTATTCTGAGGCACAGAAAAGCCTTATCCAAGGCCAAGACACAGGACAGTGAGCAGCAGTGATGCTCTGTAAAGGCTGCTGCAGTAGCAAACTTAATTGAGAGATGTGCTTACACAGAGATGGTAGAGTCTGCAGATTCCTTGTAACACATGTCCTACATATTGACATAGTTTGGAACATAGTCCTGTGAAGTTTTGGTGACTTTCATAAAGAAACCAATGGTTTGTGGCCTGGCAGGCAGGTGATCTGGCTGCTGATGACACCTACCCGCTTAGAAGCATGGACATGTGATGAAGCAGCCCTTCAGATTTGGTAGTACAGCTGCATGAGTGAAGAGCATTAGTTTTAGCTGTATTCCAGTAAACCATTCCTGTCCTTGGGAAACAAGATGATGGGAAATTACAATTTATAAGTGTTATTGAGTTTTATGTGGCATAGGTTTAACTCTCCTGTAATCAACAATAGGAATGTCAAGTGACACTCCAAACAGCATGGCAAAGGTCTCTACGTTAATGAGTCCAAAATGATAAGACATCATGCTGTTGACATTTCTTCCCTGATAAGTATCAGAAAACATTCTTTTCAAAGGACCATCGTCATAGAAACTTGCCAGCATTTTAAAGAGTCTCTCAGAGGCCTAACCTTTAGAGAGGTATTTTCAGCTCCAGTGACAAACAATTGACCTCTTAACTTACAAACCATGACATTGCTGTGTTGCCTGAAAAAAAAAGCAGCTGTGACCTAAAGGGAGTTTTAACCAGCATACGCTTCCACTAAAGGCAAGCTGTTAATCTTCAGGGAACGAGGGACGTTACCCAGATCCAATCCACTGACAACAGCCACTTACTGAATATGAGGAAGCCTGTATTTACCCTACTGCAAAGTCTCAAACCAGCAGAAAAATTACTGTAGTTTACTTCAGATTGCATTTAGAGATTCAGTTTGTGTTAAGTAGCAGTGAGGATCTCCCTGCAAGCACAGCTGCTCTTCAACTTACTTCTAACAGGCAGTGAATATGCCAGCATGTCAAAATGCTCACCAGATTAGGCATAACATGTAAAGCTAGAAATTCTGGATACTGGTTTCAACTCTAAAGCTTTAGACCATCTTCCTGGAAAGCATTTTTTGTCTCCATTTTCCTATCAAATGAAAACCCCCACTCACCTCAGTCATGTTAAATGACATGATCCATTGATGCCCAAGACATATCAAAGCATTTGAAGGCATGATTGCTCTTAAGGAATCAAGGTGGGCGTTTGTAAAGCACAGATTCTCAACTGGGACCTGTTGTGGAGAATAACAATGTGATTTATTTCACATATCGTGGAAAAATTCTTTATTTATGTTTACTAAAATTTGTCTCTAAAATAGTGTAGTCTTTTTATTAAAACAGTGTAGTCTTTTGGCAAAAAACATAGGAAAGAGAGCCAAGATGCTATTTTTGTATGTGTTACACCAAATAAAAGGTGGGGGTTTTTTCATAAAGCTGTAAATCTAGATGAATCATTCTTTGGGTAAAGCCAGCATTTCTACAAAATATCTACAAAGCCTTCCTCTCCCAAACTGTCTACATCTGTGTCCTTAACAGCTATTAAAGGAAGCCTGGTACAGCATATAAGTCATCTTTACAGTAAACCCTGGATGATCAAATAAGGACACATCACTTGCTTTTGTGGAGTTTATTCTAAAATTATATGCCATATAACCTGGCACAACTAATATTTCTCCTCATTTGGTGCAGATAGCCTCATTAGGAGCTCTTTCAGTGTTTGTTTAAATTATTCACTGCAACAATGTAAATACTCATCAAGAGTGTTGAGTTTCATAGACGGTCACTGTAACAGTCTGCTATGGGCTATGTCCCCGGCATCAAATTTTCAGCAATGCAAACTGGAAAACGTTTCTGTGTGGTTCCCTTTGCTTCTCCATAAGAAAAAAGGAGCACAGCTCTGTAACGGTGGCCTGCAGGCAAGCAGGCTGGAAACTGTGATCACTTATTAGGTGTTCAGGTACAATAGTAAGGAGCATGAGGAATAAAAATCAAGCGCATGCTGAAAGCATAGTCAGTAAGTGATACCATTTTTTTGAAATCTCTATTTTTAGTAATTGCAACTCAATATATGCACTAAGTGTTTGTGAAAGATATATGTCTGAAATTTCAAATAAAAGCAAACAAAGCATTGTGTCAACGATGATAAATAAAGGAAATAACTATTAATTGAGCCTCATGTAATGTCAAGCAGTGAGTCTAAAAATGATCCACTTCGGGTTTGGATACAGCTCCAGGGAATAACGTCATGTATTGCAATGCAACAAGTGTTAGCATTATAGTCTTTATTAATCTCACACAACTTTTAAAGAAAATACTTTAATATATCAATGTCTGTCTTGGAGCACAGCTGTCAGAAGATCAAATGCACTGTGTCACTGACAACTGCTTCACTGGAAAATACATACAGAGTTTGACAACAAAGACAAAATATTCAAGTTTTTGACTGCAGAAGAGGCAGGTTTGGTTTTTCTCAAAATTTTTTGTATCTTGGGCTAGATCCTCTGTTGTTGCAGAGGAATAGTGAATGGGCATCTTTAAGGACTTCAGCATCTTGGCAGCCCCTGCAGTCCCTGGCTTTTATATACCCAGAGCACATCACTGCTTTTAAGGTTTATTCAAATTATATAGCCATAAGCATCAGTGTATATACAGCTGTATCACAAAAGCACTTCTTCCTAGCTATGGCTTTCTTTTCGGAAATGTGAGAGGCACTAGGCACAGCAACAGAGAATTGCCATTCTCCAAGCCCTCTGGGCAACCTCACTATGGGGTGTAAAGCCACCAGGGTTGTGGGACTATGTGACCACTGGAGGTGGCCTGTCCCTCATTGGATCAGGACAGTAAAGATACATAACAATGCGGTAGGAAGAGAAATTCAGGCTACCACTGTTCTTGCAGAGCGTCTCCTGCAGAGTTAAAAGGCATGGTTCAGTGTTTAAGCTTCATCACAGAATTTCAGTTCCAGAAACTGTAGTTGAGAATATTTGTACTTGTGCTTCCAGCATCTCTAAAGGTATTGATTCTTCCCATTTCCCTTCCAGGCTGCTGCCATACACTGCTTGTCTAGGGTAAAAAGACAAAGGTTGGGTTTTTCAGATCTTCAGGTAGCATAGGAGGAAATGTTTGGCAGCAGCTAAGATGACCATCAGCATTTCTTGCTTTTGAGGGTGGGGACAGTCTGGTCTGTCACATGGATGTCACACATGAGGCTTAGGATGAACCCTTTTCCATCCCTTCCTGAGGCAACCAGTATGCTCACAGAGGGCATAGACAGCTCTTGAGCACCACAAAAGTAATGAATTTGGCACAGTTGGAGACAGGAACCTAATGAAGGCACTCGAGGAGCAGCAATGTCCTCATAACAGAGGAAATAATTAGATTCCAGCTTGTAAAGAGGTGGCCTATTCTTTAATGTACCTAATAAAGGATAGAAGAAAATTTTTTTCACATCAAGAAATGCATGAAAGAGTAAAGACTACATGTTCAAAATGTAGTCAGACACCAATGGCCAAAAAAACCCTCAAACCTACATGCAGGACTGTTGGATGTTGGCAGTCTGCCCGCTCCTTGTAACAACTCACAACTAGGCTTTAAAATGTGTTCAAAATGTCCCTGTTTTCACTCCGTTTATTTAAAGTCTGTTGTTCCTGCTCCAATGACTCCACCAAAACCCCCAGACCACACAGCCCCGTTAATGTCGATGGGAAATTGTTCTCATAGCTCAGTGACTACCCAATTTACTACAAACTGAAAGGCTTTTAGGAACATTACATTGCCATTAAAATAATATCAGTGCACTCGGAAAAGGTTCCTTAGTTGTTTTAATTGAGATCAATCAAAGTGAACTTAATGAGGCCCTGAACATTTTTACCCTGAGTTTTTGAAAACTGAGCTTTTTGGGGAGCAGGACCTTTATTTTGGCTTCCATAGGTTTAGACCACAACTGGCACAACAGAATTTTCATCTCAGTTAATGCCTGTAAAGTTTCACTGGCTTTCCTTTTTTAGCTCACACTGTCACTGACTATGAGAGATAAGCAAAAAAAGTTTTCCCAACAGTACTGTCTATTTTATTTTGTTTTCTGCACAAAGTTGCAAGTTCTGCAAATGTAGAATGCTTCCTGGGAGCAAAATCAGGAGGAACTGACATGTAACTGATACCACTCCTGACTTCAACCAGTAACTCCAGTAAGCCCATACATTTTAGTATATTGAAATCATCCCGTGCTTACCCTTTCATGTGCTACACACAGCGTCCAGACTGAAAACCAAGAATGCTAATCTTCATAAAGGATTTGCCTTCCCTCTGAAGTCTACATTTTTACTTACAACAATGCTTTAATAAGTGAGACAACATATTCTGAAACTATTGTGATCTCTAACTGTTCGGAAGGTATGCTGAAGTCTTTAAGCACAGGATGGTGCTTTAATCTGCTATAATCCTCTAAAAAGATTATTTTCTAAAGAATTTTCATATCTTGGCATGCAGCCAAGGTATTATTAAGATGAGAGCTTAATTAGAGAAAATTGAAGGAGCCTTCTGAGATACAGGAAGAAAAGAAACCCCACTTGTGTGCACCTGGAAAGGGCTTGGGGAAATCTAGGAAGGTGTGTTATTTTAATTATAATGGTACCAGATCTGATCCTTGCTTGCAATGAATGGAATTATCAACTGGAAAAGGGAAGTTCAGACTTCTCCAGAAAATCCCCACTGCACATGTGCATACTCCTGTGGTCTTTCTACTTTAATACTAAAGCCCAGCTGTATCCACTGTTGTCTGGGCAGATGCAGACCTAAAGATAGGAAGTACGTAGGAAGGTAGGAGAGAATGGTCAACCAGGGAGGTTTGAAAAATAAAGCCAAAAAGAAAAGAAAAGAAAACAAAAGGAGTGCAGAACAAAGACTACATTAGGAAAGGAAAGACTGAAACCCCAGTACCAGGTACAGCCTACAGCTTCATCTCGTACATACAGCCAAGGGTACACCTTTTTTGGTATTCTTACTGAATAATACCTTAATGTTAAGCTATGATCTGTTGAGGCCAAAGAAACACTTCCCCAGCCTGACACAGATGTACAGACAGATAAAATTCCGCAAGAATTTCGTAAGAAATTATGCAAGTAATGCAATTAAGTCAGGTCAGTAGGAGCAAGTACTGATTTTTTTCCTTTTTTTAGAAAGTTCTTAAGCCAGAACTTCTCGAGTAAGTGTTTTGAGATGTGTTAACTTCATGATCTTCTATCTCTAGAAAGGGAAATTGTAAAACACACATCACAAAACACCTGGACAAGTAACCAAGAGAAGAGACTTTTCTAAAAATCCAGCATTTAGTCACTTCTGTGGCTGGTAGCATTATTTTTATTATGGTTTTTCTTTTAATGAAGCCAATTATTTATTCTATTCTTCTTTCATTGCTTTTTTCAAGTCTTTGTCTTTCCAAGTCTTTAAATGAGCAGATGTATCTCCGTTTCAGTCTCTCCTGGAAGTGCCTTTTTATTCTCAGTGTCTGTTTCTTACTTGAGCCATTCCTGGGCTTTTACTTTGTACAGTGGGTAGGTTATATATTTGTTTCCTAAACCTCTGTGCTACTATTTGGACACTCAGATGCTTTCTCCTTAAGTTGGATCAACATCTACTGCTAGTTCGGGTTTTTTTTTTTTAGTTCCTCTTTTTCAAAATTTCAGCTAGGCCAGGATTCAGAAGTCATTCAGCTTTCTCCCCGCACTGGCCAGAGTGTGAGCCCAGTAAAAAAAAATATCAAGGGAAATAAGTCTACTTCATTTAAAGCCTGTTTCCAGCTGAGGTTCTTTACAGAATACCAGTGAATGATGCTGTGAGGTGTCTTTTCCCTTGAAATTTTGTCCAAGCAGAATTTTAAGTTAGCCAGACTAGATCTGAGTAAAAAAGCACAGAGAAAGCCTCTTGAGGGTTGCAATGTGTTGGCCAGAAACACTGGTGTTTCCAGAGAGAGATGGATGTTGTGAAGGAACAGAAATATCAATGAGCAACAAAGAAAATTCTACCATTTTGTGACCTTCCCCTCCCAAAGGTCAAGGCTAGACTCAAATGGTGAGAGAACCAGATCACAGGAATTAAGACAGCTGCAAAATTTTAAGGCCATTAGCAAATATAATGGAATCATAGAACCACAGAATGGTTTGGTTTGGAAGGGACCTTTAAAGATCATCCATCCCAACCCCCCTGGCATGGGAAGGAATGTGTTTTACTTGATCAGGTTGCTCAAAGTCCCATCCAACCTTATCTTGGTGTGGATTTCACAGTATGGGTTGGAGACATATCTCAAGTGTTGGTATTAGACTGAAATATCCAATTACTTTATTCATCCATCCACACAGAGAGAGAGGAGAGGAAGCATCTCCCCCAGAGTCTGGGCAGAGCAATTAGAGACCTACTCAGACTCAACAGTAGTACAATGTGCAGGGATGCAGCTATGAAAGTAAAGGATGTATGCACCTAAATTTGAATTGCCTGTCTCAGTCCCTCACGGCTTTTGAAAATGGCACTTTCCAGAATGAGTTCAGGGTCAAACTGAATGATCTCAAAAATATAACCTACTTAAAGGTCAAGGCTGCTCAGTTATTTGGAGGTATCTGTGTGCACAAAGGAAGTTTTCCCTGTGGGGCACCACCATGCTGAGCAAATGCTTCCTGACTGGTGCTAAGTGAGTTCACTTGGCACCCGCTGGTGTGCAGCCATGTCAACATGGAGCTTTGCCCTGGGGGATATACCCTACTTTAAGCAGAAATAAGGAGCTGAGGCATTGCACTAACGCTCAGTGAGAGCTGCAGTGTCATTGTTTGTCCCTGCCTCCCAGCAGATTGTGACAAGCCCTGTCCAAAGGTCACTGCCCCTGGAGCAGTGTCAGCAGAGGAGATGGTGCTCCTCGGCAGCTTCAGCACAAGAACCAAGAGAGCCAGCAGGCTATTTTCAGGAGGCAGCCAAAACAGCTCTGGGTTTACAACTGAAAACTAGCATGAATAGAGCTTTTATTAAAAGCAGATAGCCCTACTCTAATCTGCAAAAAAACAGGGCTTTGATCTGACATGATTAAAAACTTAACAAACAAACAAACAAAAAATTTGCATTGTGAGCATATACAGAGTTTCCCAATGGTTGATTGTTGGTTCATTTCCAGAAAGATTTGCTCTTTAGCCATCCAGATGAAAGACAGTGCCCAGTGAGATGGAAGTTCTGCAAAACTGATCTTTTTTGTAGGTTTTGAGAAGAGAGAATCCTTTCCTCTGCAGATGTCAGAATTTACAACTCTTCTTCCTAACAGTTTAGCCTGTCATCACCCACAGCAACACCACTGGGTATTTAAGGACTTCAAAACCTGAAAAAGACATTTTGTTAAATACTATTTTGATTTTTAAAAAATAGTTTTAATATCACAGAGATGTAGGCTGCACTTGAAATTGTTTGGGAAGAGCAGAAATTTAAATGTGCATCGTAGGAACACCATGATGAAGTGTACCAAACTCCTCTTCGCTAATGTTCAAAGTTTGAAACAAGACAAGCCAAAAGCCTCACCACTGGAATTTACTGAACTACTCAGTCTCATAGCCAGTAACTTTATTAAAATCAACCAATGCAGACAACAACAAAAACCCTGTTAAGGGCTTAGCCAAGGACTGTAGTTTGATCCTTTTAAATCACAGACTCAGGTCACATATGTAATTACACAGAAGGGAATTACATAGGCAGTATCAAAGGCCTCTTACTTGTGGTGACAGATAAGATCTTGGCTCATAGTCTTTATAACATACCGAATTTCATTACTTTGAGGCTCTTGTGTTCTGCTAATTGCTCTTTCACCCTGAGAAAAAGTAGAAAGAATGGTTTCTTAAAAAGTAATTCAGGTAAATGAGAGTGAAAGCACAACCCAAGAGAAGTTTGCCATTTAAAAAAAAAAAAAAACCAAAAACAACCCCACCCCACCCCCCCCAAACCAAACCTCTTCAGTATTTCCATGCATGTAATATGAGAGATTTGAGCCTGGCTACTGCACTGGGGAGAGAGGAGATATAAATTTATAAGTGAGGATATTCCCCAGTTGGAGACATTTAAATGGGAATCAATTTTACAGGAAAAGCCATCCAAATGTTGCTCAAGTGTCCTTCTTTTACTGTTTTGACCAAATGCATACAACTGTAGCGTACATCCCCCTAACATCGACTTCAGAGGGAAGTAGCACTGTTGGAAGACACTTTGTGCACTGCGTATATCCTGGGAAAGGCCAGATGGCAGCTGCTAGGACAGCAAGCAGCTCACGCAAACCAGCACTGGACAGACCTACTCTCCCCACGTGTACTGAGTTGTCCCCAGACTCTCCCCACGTGTACTGCGTTGTCCCCAGACCATGTGGCCGTACACTACCACAGTGGGAGACTCCGGACCTCCACTCAGCTGCACCAGATTGGGTGCACAAGGAGCTGAAGCGCGGTGGTAAATAAGAACTAGGGAGCTAGGTGGGACATTGGGGAGATCAAGGCTGAGGAGCAGGTGCCAGCAAGAATCCCAGCCTTAGCAGACCTGGCCCCTGTGAACGTCTGCAAATATCACTCCTTCCTCAGGTACGATCTGGGCTGGGCTGGCTTCCCAGTACGAGAGGAAACTGGTCTCCTGTGAACTGATAGGTCTGACTGGGATGGGGGTGGAGGATGAGGGAACAGTTGACAGTGCGTGTTTCTTTCCTTTTACCAAGCCTGCTACCTACATTCACAACCCTGCCACAGCACTTTTACAGAGAATTAAGGAGTAAGCTAAACTTCACCCTTCAAATGCTTAGCTCAGATGTGCAAGCGGGCATATGGTGTTTTGCTTGTGGCTGAAGGGAGGCAATGACTCACATCTGCTCTTAGCTTGCTTGTGCATCTGGGCTGAAAAAAATAACCATGTGGCATTTAGAAGAAAAAAAACCCAATCTATTGGAATTGTCAACTTCAGTATTCAATACAAGCTAGAGTGGGCCAGAAAATCCTCCTCGCTTCCCCCACGTGATATTCCCTTTTTTCTCCATGACTATGAGGGATACTGACGAACAGGATACCAGACAAAAGGTATTGTCTGTCTGCGTGAAAACGCTTTTTTTTTTTTTCCCTCTAATACTGCGCCTTTGTTTCCAAAGCTGACCTGAATTACATGCAGGACAGCTGAGACACTTAACACAAATGTTATAAACAGGGATGCAGTCAAGCTACAAAACTGCAGAGTTCTGGTCAAGTTTGGGGTAGAAGACCATCTCCACTAAAGCCAGCTAGAGCTGTGACAACAATATTTGTGATTTTATCCTTTAGGACCAGGCTTTACCCCTTAGGATTAGCAGATTTTGATTGAATATAGAGAAGACAATCATATCAAATAGATGAAAGAGCCTTTTGCTTAACCGCTGTGGGTTTTTTTTGAATCTATGTATAAAAAAATAACCTCTGCCAAAACACATTTTAGACTTCTATTTCTAGAGTTTTTATTTTGAGTAACCCAAACAGGTTGTACCAATAACAGAAAGCTACTCTATTTCAAGCAAAAAATAGGAGGAGGAAGATCTCACTGAAGTTATAATAAAAAAAATTCTTAGCCCAAACTGATGTCCCGTCTCTTCTATACTACCATGTTCAGCCCATGTTTTCTCATTCCCAATCTTCACAGTCATATGAAGTCATATTGTCATAGATGTAAACCTCTGGCAGCTGATTTCTACCAGTTCTGAACCCATTTCTGGACAATTTTTAGCACCTTGTTCTTTGCAGGAATCTCCCCTCAATTTTGTCAGTACCAGACAGGGCTGTGAAACTCTCGCGTGTAGGGTGATTTGCAGTCCTGTGTTTGGATGTCATCCTGAGATACTCTGATTTGCAGAGGTGCTGAGCATCTGGCACCTCCAAATAGCTGGCACCAAGCATTAAGGCTTTCAGGGGACAATGTCACACCAACAGAGACTTGACAATAAGATCAGAGTCAGTATTTTAACAGGCTGTACATTTCAAACCATTTACTGCCGATGTGCATTGAAACTAAAAAAATTTCAGTTACCTTCATTTAAAACACTAGTCAAGCAGCTGCCTATCCTGCGGGCCAAGCGTGCAGCCTTTAGTCCCGCAGTGAATTACCACTGCCTCAGTGGATCTTTGCACTCTCGTGGAGCCTCACTGAAATAAATCTAGTTCTGCCTGTTCAAAGTTTATCAGGGGATCCAAGCCTCATCATTTGTCAACAATTCAATAGAAATATTATTAACAGTACCTTGTTTTGCAAGCAGAGCAGAAATCCTACCAGTGCCACAAGCCCTGCCAAATGCATTGTTAGTTGCATTTAAGAATTAGGTGCAACTGCACAGTACTGTCAAACAGAAATGCCTGCTTTCATTTTGCCCTGCACGTTGAGGGATCACCCCTATGCTAGCTAGCATTCAGCCAGGACCCAGCAACACAAGAGCTCTTCCACAGCTCTCTCATTTCCTAGGCTGAGCTTGGGCAAGAACCAGAAACCAGAAAGGTCACCCCTTTCTGAATCTTTTTTACGACAGATGGTTACAATCAGCTTTCACCGGTAAGCACAAATGAACGGCAATGTTTAAATTCTTAGCATCCTCTAGATAACATCTCATGTAAACAGAAGTAAATTGCATATTGGAAATGTCTTTCCATGTATTTAAGCATTCCTCCCTGAAACTGAGAGCATGACTTCTTGAGTATCCACAGTTCAAGGGGCCCCAAGTTTGCATCCTGCTGGATTAACCAAACCAGAGCACTGCCAAAATTCTGGAGATAACAGGATATGGAGCATGTATATCGCCCTCTATAAACAAACTAACTGCCAGAGTAACTATTCTTGCTGGCTTTGCACAATATATTTTGATTCTATAATGAGAACAATCTTTCTTCCCTCCCTGTAGCAAATATATTCATAAGATTAGGAGGCCTGTGTTACCATCCATATGACTAACTGGCATGCCATTCTCAGCCTTGGTAAAATGAGGTACTAGTATACTGAAAAGCATATTTCTGAAAGACGGGGGATGGGAGGAGCAGGACAGGAAAGTTCCCTAAAAAAAACAAACTGCTAATAACTGCAAGTGTTACCAGTGTTGACACCCGTTGCATCCTTTAGAGTTCAACAGCAAAAGAAATTGATTGTTCAGGAAGCTAAATACTACTTACTGCAAAGAAACACATTTCTTTTGCTAAAGCTGCTTCATAACCCTTCGCTGCTTCCACTACTGAAACATTTGCTCACTTTGGAAGAAATTTACCCCTTCCTCAGGAGAAGAGCATTTCCCATAATTTTTTGCCATGAACAGAAAGAGCTCAGGGGTCAAGGGCAAGCCCAGAATTTTTTTTGTAAGAATGCCAAAGTACTATTTTGTTTGTTAGCTTGCAGTCTTAATTTCCCTGCT
>VXBO01002119.1:22005-42878 GCA_013400135.1 Rhinoptilus africanus | reverse complement strand
ACAGCTTCCCTGGGCAACCTTTTCCAGTGCCTCACCACCCTCACAGTAAAGAATTTCTTCCCAATATCTAATCTAAATTTCCCCTCTTTCAGTTTAAAACCATTACCCCTCATCCTGTGACTACACTTCGTGATAAAGAGTCCCTCCCCATCTTTCCTGTAGCCCCCTTAAGTACTGGAAGGCCACTATAAGGTGTCGCCAGAGCCTTCTCTTCTCCAGGCTCAACAACCCCAACTCTCTCAGCCTGTCTCCACAGGAGAGGTGATCCAGCCAGCTGAACAACTTCCTAGCCCCCCTCTGGCTTCACTGGTCTATGTCTTTATGCGGGAGGCTCCAGAGCTGGACACAATACTCCAGGTGGGGTCTCATGAGAGCAGATTAGAGGAGGACAACCACCTCCCTCGACCTGCTGGCCATACTTCTTTTGATGCAGCCCAGGATGTGGTTGGCTTTCTGGGCTGTGAGTGCACATTGCTGGCTCATGTTGAGCTTCTCATCAACCAACAGCCTCAAGTCCTTCTCCTCAGGGCTACTCTCTATCCATTATCTGTCCAGGACATATTTGTGCCTGGGATTGCCCCAGCCCATGTGCAGGAGCTTGCATTTGGCCTGTTTCACGTGGGCCCACTCAAGCCTGTCCACGTCTGTCTGGATGGCATCCCTGCACTCCAGCGTGTTGACCACACACCACTCAGGTTGGTGTCATCAGCAAACTTGCTGAGGGTGCACTCAGTCCCACTGCCCCTGTAGCCAACAAAGACATTAAACACCACTGCTCCTAATAGCAACCCCTGAGGAATGCCACTCATCACTGGTCACCACTTGGATATTGAGTTGTTAATTGCAACTCTTTGAGTGTGACCATCCAGACAATTCCTTATCCACTAAGTGATCCATCAGTCATATACATGTCTCTCCAATTTAGAGACAAGGATGTCCCATGATAAAGTGTAAAATGCTTTGCACAAGTCCAGGTAGATGACATCAGTTGCTCTTCCCTTATCCACCATTGCTGTAACTGTGTGGTAGGAAGCCACCAAATTTGTCAGATAGAATTTGTCTTTAGTGAAGCCATGTTGGCTTCACTTCCTTATTTTCCGCGTGCCTTAGTATAGTTTTAGGAGGACCTGCTCCATGATCTTGCTGGGCACAGAGGTGAGACTGACTGGTCTGTAATTCCTAGGTCTTCCTTTTTCCCCTTTTTAAAAATGGTGTTAGTAACTTCATCTGCCAGTTCCCTCAGGAGCCACTGCTGTATCTTATCAGACCCCATGGATTCATGCACCTTCAGGTTCCTCAGATGATCTCAAACCTGATCTTCTCCTACAGTGGGTGGTTCTTCATTTTCCCAGTCTCTGCCTTTACCTTCTGTGACTTGGATGGTGTGGCTAGCACACTTGATGGTGAAGGCTGAGGCAAAAAAGTATTGAGTACCTCAGTCTTTTCCATGTCCTGGGTAACCACGTCTCCCGTTTCCTTTCAGAGAGGGCCAATATTTTCCCTAGTCTTCCTTTTAACACTGACGTACCTGTAGAAGTTTTTCGTGTTTCTCTTTATATCCCTCCCCAGATTTAACTCTATCTAGGCTTTACTTTTCCTAACCTGATGGCTGGCTGCTCAGACAATTTCTCCGTATTGCTCCCAGGCTACCTGTCCTTGCTTCCACCCTCTATAGCCTTCCTTTTTCTGTTTGAGTTTGACCTTAGCAAGCTGAAGCTGCTCCCTCATTTCTTCATAAGACTGCAGGAGTAACTAATGTTTTGCCTTCTGTTTTCATCTTTTCCATTTCTTCCCCCTCATGCTGCACATCAGGAGGAAGGTGAGGGGATAGCTGGACTACTAGGCTACCCGCTGCCTCCAAAACAATGCTTTAAAAAAGACAATAATCAAGTTTTCCTGAGAGAAAAGTAGAAATGTGAAATGCACTCTCCTTGGCTAAGCTACTGTCATTATTTCTATTCCTAGCTTGACTTTGTTGTTACTTATTTTATCTAGTTCACTGGTGTTGTGACATTTTAATTGTTCCAATATTACGGTTGGTATTAGACCTTAATGCTTGGTTTTTTACTTCACCACCATTAACAATGAATAATCTTGGTATGGTAACCACTACTTTTCCTCCCACCAGCACTCGACTTCAACTCGCAGGTAGCATCCTCCACAGCAGGGCAACCGCTACATGCAGGCCATCCCAAGAGAAGGCAATAGCTGAAAATGGGGGGTAGATGCTAGGGAGGTATCACACGTACTATCAGAAGAGATTCTTCTCAACTTTGCTTAACTGTTGTACCCTGCAGGGATCCTAGTCAATGGGGAATCCGTATGTCCATTCTGGCCACAAAGTCGTGTCTTGCTCTAGAAGTTCTTTTGATTCACACAGGTCACTGATCCTCAGGAGGAACTGCAAATCCTAGATATTTTTTAACAATTTGAAGCACAAGTGACTGGATAAGTAAATAAACAATTAGAGAAAATGACAGTTAAAAGAAAAGATAAAGCCTGATTCCATTCTGCATTTGTTTAAGGTCCTTTTTCTTAGGCAAAGCTCTGCTGATAAAATAGTGTAGCAGGTGCAAACATGAGGCCAAGAGGAGAGTGAAACAAGGAAAAAGTGCTACAAGTTTTACAAACACTTTCCCTTCTTGTGCCAAAACATGAATTTGTGAACAATTCGATTCATCATAATTCCACTGAAAAGGACAGTCATTGCCTTTAACATGTTTTGTTTCTAACATTTCCAAGCATACAGACCAGAAAAGGTGGCCGCAGTAGGACTAAAGAATTACAGGTAATGTAAGTCACAAATGACAATTTGGTATGCAGCTTCAGGGAAGGCACAGAGCAGAGTGGGTTTTGCTGGGCTTCGCATTTTCCACACACAGGTTGAGCCACATATGTCAAACACAACACGTACTTTTAACCTGACCACTTGTTCTGAAAAAACATTGGTGTGACAAAATCCAGAGAGATCACACAGCCTCTGTGTGGAATAGAGTATTTTTCAACTGCGTGTGACATTATGTACTGCAAACCACATGGCCTCAAAGAGGTAGAGAAAGTCTCCATTGCACTGCTACTTGCAATTTTTGGGTCCTGACCTACCAGTACAGGTTGCTTCAATTTGTTCCAGCAACAGGCACAGGCTGGGGAGGTGAAGGAACCACGCTACCGATGTTAGGTGTAAAAGTCAACCCAAAGCCTGTGCAACAGGGAATGGGAGGCGCAGCTGAGGCAGCCCCTTGTGAACTACTGGTTGTCTTGGCCAGCAGAGCAGATCATGGTCTTCTTTTCCTTTTCATTGGCACCCTATATATGCCTGTGAAAAGACCCTCAGTGGGACTTCACACTTTCCTTAAATATCTACCCATAGCTCTTTGTATTTTAACTTTTGGGTGTGTAGTTAAAATTAATCAAGGGGAAAGTAATTTCAGAAAGAATTCCCAAGTTTTTTTCCTCCTGAGATGTTTTTGACACCACATTGCCCCTTTAGGAATAATTAAAAGCCCTTTTCTTGAAGAAGCACTCATTAATCATCTGCTTCCTAAAAGCACAAGGTATGTGTGTTGCTAGAGATATCACATGTGTCCAGGCTGTGTAACCACACAAAGACGTCTGAGCCGGACCCAGAACAGCTGTTTGCCTGTTCTGGGTTAACCAGATGGGGAAAAATTCATGCTCTCTATAACAAAGGGAGGAAGAAATTACAACACATTTAGCAAAAATTGTCTCCCAAGACAATTCTCTCCCCTTTTTTAGACTTTCAAGGTTTTGGTTGGACATCAGTGGCCAGGTAAGTATATTTCAGCTAAACCCTCCAGAAAATATTTTAAGCTATGTTCAGCCTCTCTTCTTCCTACCACCTCATTCCACCCTATAAGTCATACTGCATTTCCCAAGACACACACCACTCGGCTTTCCAAGAGACATGGTTCTCCTCAGCATGAGCTCCACAATAGATGTGCCACCTTACCAGCTTCTTTCGCTGCACTCAGCTCGGCACATGCAACTCAAACTCCTTCCACCCTTTCCTGAATGTCATCCACAACATTTTTGTAGCTCTCTGGCTTTGATACCCATTTTCCTCATGCCTTTAAGTATTTACTTCATCTTGCTTGACAACATGACTGCATTACCCAGGTCGGAGTGAGGTGGGCCCCTTCTTCTTTCTTCTGCAAGGGATCACTCTGAAAGGACAGAGTCTCCCTTCTGGCTTGGTGTCCCAGATGCTTGCAGGCATGACAAACCACAGTATCCAGGCACCATCTTTACTCTCCACTTTCCCCCCAGCTGATGAGTTACCAAGTTCAATCTTTTTCTTTCTTCTTATAAGGACAGTCAGAGACAGACCTTGAGGACTAACTACCATTTCAAAATCTTTCTCCATTGCAGTGCTTTGAGCTCCTGTTATTGATTAGGAGAGGCAGATTTTCCTCCCAGTGCTACACTTGTCTTCCCACATATGGTAATGGTTTTTTCTTACTGAAATGAGACTTAGTCTCCAATTTTAGCCCCAGTGCAGCTAAGATAAAAAGATGTCTATGCCTACTCAGGAATACTATGAGCTCCTACTGCTTTGCTTTGCTTTGTTAGGAGCAAGTATACCCCCAGAAAAGATGTCTGCCACATCACAAACTGGGGGCATACATGAAAAAATGAGGAGGCTGGTGCATGCAGAGAGCACATGTTAAAAAAGAGGAGGAAACAACAGGGAGAGAATATGGAGAGGAAATCTCACCTTAGACACTGGGAGATAACAGGATGAAGAGGAACACAAGTTCAGACAGGCTCAATAGGTTTCTATGGGAACATGCAGGGAAACAGTAGTGGGTAACAGAAAAAGGAGATAGGAAGCAGAGTATTGTACTGTGAAAATTATCACACCAGGTGCTTATGTTAACAGGTTGACTGGTGATGCAGGTGGGAGGATGAAGAAATACAAGGGGAGGCACAGCTTGTCATCATGACTACTCAGAAGAGCAAATTCCAGTTCAGACAAGAGTACCTTACCAATCCAACTGGTTTCAATTTTCTCCCCCAATACACTTCATTCTTGCTAATGAGCAAGCAAGACCCAGAAACATTCCCACAGAGGACTTACTTGCTGTATAATAGAGGGCCTTTGTTCTTTGACTAAATTCAGTATCGTTAAAAGTAAGAGCCTAACAGCTGCAAAAACAGTTTCAACTGAACTGTCCTCCCAACTACTGAAGCTCTCCAGTTCTTTTCAAATCTTATATTGAAATTTCTCTGTTGCTCCTTATGTTTGTTTCTCCAGTTTTCCTCACTGTCTCTTGTGACAAACACTACAGAACAAGTCTCTATACAAAATAATATGCAAATTAAGTGCACAATATCTTATACTGTAAATGTGATGACAAATATTTCTAGAGATTCTAATAAGAGTCAGGCCAGCCTGCCACAGCCTCTTATGTTTTAAACTCTTTTATTAATATCCTTGTGCATCAGACATCCATTCTGTTTCCTTGCAAATGCCTCCTGAGACATCATTCCATCTACAAAGCCCACTGATGTTTATTAAAAAGGACACCCACTGGTCCATGAGTGAAAACAAAAACCTTTTGGGATCTCAAGGCAGATCCTGCTCTCTGTAACACTCAGATGCTTACTCTCTATTACAACCTGAAATTATAGAGTTGATGAAACATGGGACTCATTCTAGTTACATGCTAGAGGGACCTCTTAAGTTTCTTGAAGGTTACCCTTGTTTCTATGGCATGAAGAATTCCAACTGCTTTGTCCACACTTGAAATGATACTAAACAAATGGTAGCACCAGAGGATATTTATTATATAGAAAGAAACGGCAGTGTTTTTTTCTTATTTTAACTAATGATTGTTCTATGATATCAACAAACCAGGCCTGTTTTTTATGGATGGCATTGATGTGAGGTGTTTCTTTTTTAAATAGCAAAAAAAGGGGGCATTTTCCTTCTTGTTTACTCAACAAGCTCAAAGAGCACTACACACAAAGTAAATACTCCATTGCAGCAGCTATAGCCTTTTCACAGATCAACCCAGAAAAGAAAATGATTGAATTAGGAGCAATAATGGCTCCTTTTTTGCAAGTGAAAGAAAGCAAATATTATTTGGATGAGGTCCAAGCAAAGCTTTCCCAGCACACACTATTTTATTTGAGGTATAAAGGCCTGCAAAAAAACATCCAGCCGGCTACAGCTTGTGAAGTTTGCCACCTACTGAGGAAAGCCCAGCACAGCAACGCCAGGGGAAAAAAAAAAAAAAAAATAATTGTGCTGAAGCTGTTGTATGAAATAGCCGTATTTGTTCTTGGAGACTATAGCCATAATGGCTTCTGAAGTCCTCTAGACAGCTGTCGATGGATTGATTAAACAACAGAAATACTTCTCATCCTCCTCCTTTACCCACAAAACCTTAGAGACAGTGCTTTATCCTGAATCAGTCCTAGACTCAGTCTTACAAACCTAGAAATTATTGGGAAAAAACCCTCCCAGCTTCTGCAGGGAACATGTGATTTCCTAAAAATCCAAGGTGTTGAGATGTCCTAAGTCACCTAAGTCAAACCTCTAGGTAATAAAAAGTCACACTGTCGCCATTTCTAAAATTGTGTTGGTAATTCTTATTCACCTCCAAGGCCTCTAAATAATATACTCTAAAGAAACTACAAGTCTGTCGTTACAACAGGAGGCATGTGAGAAGTACTACCTGTTAACGTTTAGAAATACCTGTCACAATTTAGAAAAATCTCTCAGTGTGCTTTTTTGTGAAAGGCATGGCATGGACACAGCCTCAGGGCAAGGTGTTGCATCTTTACAGAGGTCACAGAGACATCACTGACCATGAGAGCGTTGCTCTCATTTCAAATTCACATCTTTAAAATATGTATAAAAATGAAAATGCTATTAAAATCTTTAATGGAGCTATAAAAGAAAAAAAAAAAAAACAGAATGCAAAAGCTTCAGAAGACTTAGGACCCAGATTCCTTTGCATTCGATCATCAGGGTATAAATAAAGCCTCATCAAAATAATACTCCCCATCCGCAGATGAGATTGCTGCCTGGCACAGCAGGGAGCAACAGTTCCACAGCGGAGCTCAACTCCCTCCCTTTGGAGCAGAAATCATCATCCCTGGCTGCTCCCAGGGGGCTCCTATTTGAATCTACCGGAGACACCTGGCACCGCAAGCAACTGCACTACAGCTGTGGCAGATGCATACTGCAGTGGCCCTGCGGCCATCTGAGGGGAGGGATGCTCAGGCTCCAGAGTCAGCTTTACTCCCCCCCTGCAATAAACCTCCCTGTGTTAGTGCCAGTTAGCAGCCTTCCAGTACCTGAAGGGGGCTACAGGAGAGCTGGGGAGAGGCTGTTTGCAAGGGCATGGAGCGATAGGACAAGGGGCAATGGTTTAAAGTAGAGCAGGGAGGGTTTAGATTAGACATTAGGGAGAAGTTCTTTACACTGAGGGTGGTGAGACACTGGCACAGGTTGCCCAGAGAGGTGGTGGAGGCCCCATCCCTGGAGACATTCAGGGTCAGGCTGGATGAGGCTCTGAGCAACCTGATCTAGTTGAAGATGTCCCTGCTCACTGCAGGGGGGTTGGACTAGATGGCCTTTAGAGGTCCCTTCCAATCCAACACATTCTATGATTCTATGATACATATATATATATATATGCATACATATTTAAATGTATGTATGTATCTGTGTGAATGTGTGTGTATATATATACACCACAGCAGCTGATACTGTGTAAATACATGTTAATACAGAGATGTACATGAAATACAGGCACAACAAAAATGCTAAACAAATTCTGGTAGTTGGGTAATGTCATTTGAAAACATCGCCTCTGACAGAAATGGTTCTGCAGACTGCATACCCACACGGATATATATGCAGATATATTGTTTCTCATACAGGCAGAAAATCCAGGTTTGACTGGCACAACCTAAAACCCATAAAAACTTCTTGGCAATAAATCATATTATTATTACAAGGCACTGAGAACGGCGTACACCACTCTACCCAAATTTCTCGCGCACACTGTACTTTTAGCTCCACACATAGGGCATCATTCCCTACAGACTGAGCCGGTGTACCCCACTGTGAACCACTGTGTCAGCACTTTCAGAGCCCCGCACCGGCGCTCATGGGGGCTGCGGGCACACAAGGTGAGAGAGTGCTCCGCTCCCCCTCTACTCCGCTCTCGTGAGACCCCACCTGGAGTACTGCATCCAGTTCTGGAGCCCCTACGACAAGAAAGATATGGACGTGCTGGAATGTGTCCAGAGAAGGTCCATGAGGATGATCAGAGGGCTGCAGCACTTGTCCTACAAAGACAGACTGAGAGAGCTGGGGTTGTTCAGTCTGGAGAAAAGAAGGCTCTGAGGAGCCCTTACTGTACCCTACCAGTACCTTAAGGGGGCCTACAGGAAAGCTGGTGAGGGACTTTTTAGGATGTTGGGTAATGGTAGGACTAGGGGGAATGGATTAACACTACAGATGGGTCGTTTCAGAATGGACGTTAGGAAGAAGTTCTTCACCATGAGGGTGGTGAGACACTGGAACAGGTTGCCCAGAGAGGTGGTGGATGCCCCATCCCTGGAAGTGTTCAAGGCCAGGCTGGATGGGGCTTTGAGCAGCCTGATCTGGTGGGAGGTGTCCCTGCCCATGGCAGGGGGGTTGTAACTAGACGATCTTTCAGGTCCTTTTCAACCCTTACCATTGATTCTATGATTCTATGATTTCAGACCAGCAGTGGGAAAGGGCAGTCACCACTTTTCCAGTATATGGGTTCAGAGAGTGACTGGCTGAGTGAGTGGCTTCCTTTTTCAGGCGGTGCACTGAATCCCCTGCGGAGATACTCCTTGACAAACAAATTGTAATGCTACGGTAAACCTCATATACTCTCTTTATGCTGTGATTGAGAGAGCAGTGTCTTCTAGCAAACTTGTCCTGGGAAAATCTTATAACGTTGGCCCCAAAATTAATAGCAATGACTTTTAAAATTATCATAGTCAATGCAAGATAATTAAATAGATTTGTACACTGTACACTTCTTTGGCGTTCTTCCTGGTGGGCTAAATTAATTTAGGGGAAAACATTTTGTTTCTTAAATGCATTAACAAACTTCATTTGCAATTGGAAGTAATTTGTCTCAGAAAGTCCCATAAAATCAGCTGCATACCCATCTGGTCCTGGTGCTTTATTATCTAATACTTCTAGTATGCAGGTCTACATAATTTCTTCCACATCACACAGTTCTGTTAACTCTCTTGGCTCTAGTGCAAGGCAGCAAGCCTGCTGGCAAGGCGCTGGCACTCAGGAGATGTCACCTCTCTGGGTTCTGTTGTGCTGCCCGCCATGGTCACAGCATGCACAGCTATCTTCTCAGTAGGCTCTGTTTTACATTCCTTTCTCATCTTGGGCACCTACCTGAAATCCCCTGGTAGGAAATTGGCAGATTTTCAAAGCTTTGCAGCACTCACTTTCTCTCCTGTGGGTGGAGCGGGATGTCAATGCATCAGGACCCGAATCCCAGTCCCGGCATCAGGGTCAGCGTCTACACCCCCACCTCAATTCTGTTCCTGCTCTGCTCCAAAATGGGCACAGACTCCAAGTGTGAATTGCATGAGATCCAAACGAGCAATGCATAAGGCAGACTGAGAAGTCTGAAAGCAATTAATCTCCATCTGTCTCAGCCACCACCTCTGATGTAATTTCAGACACATCGTTACACTTCACACCCTAAATCTACAAAGAAGTCCGTCCAGCCCCATAAGGCAGCTGGATATCATGTCTATGGGCTGCAGACCTCCATGTCAAAGTGTTCTCTTGGCTGGTATTTTAGCAGTATCCCCCATCACGTCCTCATGCATCTGCAGCCAAAGCAGCCAACAAGGCAATGGCCAGTTTACAGCTGTGGGACCATGAACCCACAACACCAGTTCTTAAAGATGTCTTATCTTGGAGATGCCCAGAGGACTTTTATTATGCCTTTAGTCTCCAGATCTTGCTTTTTGTTTTCCTCTGTGTACAGCATTTCTCTTCTCTAACTGCTGCTCCAATGATTAGAACACTGTCCTCAATAACTTTGCACACATTTCTCAACTTTTACTGATCTCGTTAGGGCTACAGCCATTTCTTTCATATCCTGAGAAATAAATGCCACAGCATGTTGCATTCCCATTTTCAATTAGCTCCTGTAAAGAACAACCCCTTTTTTCTCTGCAATTTCAGAGTCCTCCTTTGTTGTTCGTGTTGATAAGGGTGGGGATAACTCCTGGCAGCCATCGGTCTCCCGGGAGAGCAGAGCCTTTCCCTTCTGGGAAGTGCTGATCTGATCACCTGGGTTATTTACTTGGGCTGAGGTAAGGATAATTGCGAGGGACAGGAAGAACTTAGAAAAGGGAAAGAAAAAGCAAACAGGTGAGTTTGCAAAAGATCTGATTGGTGTTGGTCCAGGGTCCCTGCCCAGGCACCGCTGTCTGGCCACTGCAGGTCAGGGCAGCGCAAAAAGCCTGCAGTTTCTGCTGTGCTCACATCAATCTTGCCTCTGCTGTGGTCAGGGTGATGGGGGTATTTGCCCTGGCATTGGTGAGGGAGCCCAGGCACCACCTTGCAGTCCTGGCAGGGCACCAGCTGGTGGAACCTCCTGGAACCGCCTCTCCCCCAGCATCCTACAGCAGGAGCATCACTGGAGGCTCTTCTAGGAGCTTATTCAGGTTTTGTCTGACCCGCCATAAAAATGTTCTAGAGCTCTTCTGGATCAAAAAGCTTCCTTCCTTGTAGAAATATATGGTCTATGTGGTTTTTTCTTCTCTCCAACCAATAATGAGACACCACTTTTATAAAACTTAAAATAAATCATTTAACTACTTTTTGAAGTTGCCTGCCCATGCAAGGCCTAGCCTTTGGTAAACATGCAGCCATCCACAGCCCGATGGTAGGACACAAATCAGCCTCCCTCATCCCTGATTTCTTTCTGGTGACTTGTTGGAAGAAAAAGCCGTCTCAAGACTAAGATCAAGCTTAATTACTAATCAGCCCAATATCAACACCTGCACCTGTCACTGGAAAAGTGTCACATCACCACAAGCCCCACCCTCTCACATGTTATAAATAGTACTTGCTGTGCAGGTTTTTTTAGTAGGGAAGTTTGAATCTGTAATTTTCTTTACATTGTCTACCCTGTTAAATTTCCCTGTTTAGTGAGTGTAGGGTGGCATCCATACCACCTGTATGAAGAATGCCTGCAGCACGTTAAGAGGTCTGCAAATTTACGGAAGAGGCTCAAGGCCCTGTTTTTGCACACACAGTGAGAATGCTTATTAATTTCACATGAACGGCAATAAGGCTCCTGACCATGACCAGAGCGACCTGCAAAGCTTGAGCGGGGAACAGTGGGAAGGATGTTGCGTCCTTGCTGGTCCTGGACACTCTTTGGGACTGGGACACCCCCAGGCTCTGCTGCTGGGTCTCCCTGCCCTGGACACAGAGGTGGGGGACCATGACTAGGTTATTCTCACTGGTGGTGGCTTGCCCTGCGTTCAACAGAAAAGCTGGCTTCTTCTTGTGGCCCCCTGGCTGGTTCTGGCCATCCATTTTCTCTTGCTATGCAGGTGAGCAGGCTCACAGTATCATTTTTGCCACTGCTGTCTCAGCTTAAATGCTCCAAATGCAAGAGAGGTGGTTAATGCAATGCCTGCTGGCAGAACACCTCATGTCCAACTAGGGGCCAAGGCTGCAGTTCAAGCCTGGAAAGACTGCAGGCCTGGGATGCTCTGCTTAGAGGAAAACCACACCTGAGAAACCACCTGGCTAGGTTCTCCACTTCTCCAGTTCCCAGCGTGAGCTCCCCGGCCAGCAGACGTGACCGCGATTGCCCAGCTGTGAGAAGGCTCGCTCCATATCACCTCTGTGCGGCAACCTACCGGGTAGGCTAAGCCAGAGGTCTGGGGAGCCTGAGGTCTCCTACAAATACGTTGCTGNGAAGGAAGGAAGGAAGGAGAAATGCACTAGACGAAGGAATAAGATATAATTTCTTTCCTACCTGAAACAAACATTTCTTAGCCAAAGCTGTATTTTGTGTTACCTTTCTTTTAATTTTGCAGATTCAGTGATTTGCTGCTCATACTGCTTTGAACTGCTGCAATGGGACAAAGCAGCAAGGAGCCTCATGTAAGCCAAGCACATTTCAGCTTTTATGAGAACAGGGAACAGCCTGTTATCAGGTGTCCAGCCTCTAGGTTTTGTAATCACGCTCTCATCTAACACCATCTAACAACACTGCAACTTAATAAAATGTAGTTTGTGCAAGCTACTAACAAGAGAAACTGAAGAGGGGTAACATAGCTTAAACTGGTTGGATTGCGAGAATATCAGCAACCAAAAAAATCTCACGCTGCAGCAAAATCCATTTTCTTTCAAACAAAATAAGGAGTTCAATGCCCTTCCATCTGGCTTTCTTCAAAACCTTAACCTTTGACAAATCAGCCACTTACTGAGTTAAGAGATTGAACAGTCCTTTCAAAAAGCCTGAAGTATACACAAACTTGAGCTCAGATAATCAGTTTCTGCTTGACTGTCAGCTGGTTTTGTACCATGAAATTTTCCTGATTTTTCTCCAACATCCAGAAACTGGTACTTAAGGGTGGCTGTGGCTTCATCTTTTTTAACTGGAATCGTCCCACAAGGCCTCCTGAACTTCTGAGAAGACAGCTTCATCCAGGCTCACCAACAGAAATGTTCACAGCCCCTTTGTGGCTCAAAGAAACGTTATATGAAATGAACGCTGATGAGAAAACACATACAATTCTTGAACCACTGCTAGCTTTTTATGCCTTAAAAATTTCAGCTTTTTCTGGATGAAACTGCCTCTGATGTCCCCAGCTGCCAGCTCCCCTGGAAACCCAGTTTTCCAGAAAGATTTGAGAGATGCTGGGTTGTGGGGTTATTTTTTGTTGTTGTTTTTTCTTTAAAATCAATACTGTTTGAGTTAAGCTGATCTAAAGCTTTTACTGACGGTAGAGGTCCCTCAAACATGTCTGCATGCTGCTAGCATGGGAAGAAAAAAATACCCCAAGAAACCCTGCTAAATGGCACAACAGCACGGTGGGGAACTCCAGACGGTGCCGCTGTGGCACTAGAGACTCCTGGTTTCTTCAGAAGTTGTTGCAAGACACTTCTAAAGCCTCTTCAGTAACGTGAACCACGCCGGAGTTTTCGTGCTGCGGTAGCAGCTGGCCACGGGAGACCAATTAGTACCATCAGATACTACCTGATGAGGTCACACCGAGCGCACTGCAATCTATATGGATGCACTGGGTGGATAATGGTCCATCATTTGGCATTTAAAGCAGGAGTTACAGTGCAAAGTCTTTCTTGTGAGGCCTGGCTGGGCTACTGCCCCAGGCTTCTGCCATGCAGTTGGGGTAGCAGCTGCCAAGGTTTAGGTAGAACAGGACAGTGTAAATGTTACTTGAGTGTTCACACAGAAATAGCTGAGAGACAGAGCCTACAGCTGCGCTTATCTAAGGAACTTCCTTTCTGAGAAACAATGGTTTTAACTACAGTAGTTAACCATACAATGGATTCACACCCAGGAAACTCCTGCGTATTCCTGCCGTAAACTACCGAGACAAACCAGCTGGCTCCTTGCACTTTTGCAGACACTCAAAAATGCATGGGAACGTCATCTTAGCTTTTCTTTTTTGTATTAGTGAAAACTCATTGAACGTATTTCTATATAGAAATATAGAAAGATGTGTTACTTGACCTGTCCCTAGCTAAAACGCTATTTAAGTACTCCATTCATCCAGGACGCCTTAACTGCACGTTTATGGCCACTTTAGGTCCGCATACAAGTTATCAAATGCAGAACGTGTGTGTGCTGGGGCAACAAGATGACAGGATAGGATGCTGGAAACACCCTCGCTTTATGGATGAACATACGTCACTCTCCAGGTTGTAGATCAGGCCTTCCACCCGCCTCTCAGCACTGCTTCTCGTTCAGCACAGATAGGGCACAGCAGGCTCTCCCTGGCAGAAAGAGCACTGGACTAGAAACAGAATAGTCCAGTCTCACTCAGTTTTTCTAGTATAAATCATCAGCTCCTTCAATGGTGTCACTGCAACACACACCAGCTTAAAATTTCCCCCCAGTCTGTTATTTCAGTGTTATGATTTAACTGCGTGCTTTAAATTGGTCAAAACAATGTTTTCCTACTCTGAATGAAATATAACTTCAGATTTAAGATTTTGCTTGAAGTTCCTACAGTGTCTCCCCAGAAATAATCCTCTCTTAATGTGAGGCACTTACTCAGATCTTGTGACTGAAAATTGGGAAGTCTGTTCACGTAAACAGCTCATGAAAATCTAATGGATTTAACAATCTCTCAAAATTTTCACCTATTGGCAGAGCTGTCAGATCCATGCTACAAAAACAGTCTTTTCATTTAAGAAGTTTCAGAGGAAAGAGCTAGACTTCTCATGAAAATACCACAAGCTACAATTAAAACTTAGAACACAATGAGATGAATTTGCATACAACATGTTCTTCAGGAAAACTTTCGAATTCACAAGGCAGTGTGTTACTGCAACACATCCAAATCTCCTCTTGCCAGGCTTACTAGTCAATATATGGCTCTCTACAGGGGTACCTCTTCAGGGATACTTTTCTACAAACACATTGCCTTTTTAAATACTTCTTGGGAAGGGGTAGGGATTATACTCCAAACTACTCAAAGAATTACATAGAAAAAAAAAGTTAATATTGCCTATCAAGTAGCAGTTACTCTCGCCAGCATTTTTGACTCTGCTCCTTTCTTTATGGTTTCATTTACAGAGATCATGCTAAGAAAAAATTGCATACGGCCGTTGCACTACCACATCCCATTTTTATAGTGGTTGTTGCTATATCATAGAATCATAGAATGTGTTGGATTGGAAGGGACCTCTAAAGGCCATCTAGTCCAACCCCCCTGCAGTGAGCAGGGACATCTTCAACTAGATCAGGTTGCTCAGAGCCTCATCCAGCCTCGCCTTGAATGTCTCCAGGGATGGGGCCTCCACCACCTCTCTGGGCAACCTGTGCCAGTGTCTCACCACCCTCACTGTAAAGAACTTCTCCCTAATGTCTAATCTAAACCTACCCTGCTCTAGTTTAAACCATTGCCACTTGTCTTATCGCTCCATGCCCTTGCAAACAGCCCCTCCTGGGCTTTCCTGTAGCTCCCTTCAGGTACTGGAAGGCCACTATTAGGTCTCCCTGGAGCCTTCTCTTCTCCAGGCTGAACTAACCCCAATTCTCTCAGCCTGTCCTCGTAGGAGAGGTGCTCCAGCCCTTGGATCATCTTCATGGCCCTCCTCTGGGCCTGCTCCAACAGCTCCACGTCCTTCTTGTGCTGAGGGCTCCAGAGCTGGACACAGCACTCCAGGTGGGGTCTCACCAGAGCAGAGTAGAGGGGGAGAACCACCCCTCTGGATCTGCTGGCCCCATTGAATTGATCCAAGAGGCTCTCTTCCTTGGAAGAAGTATGCTCTTTACTGTGTAGCTAATTATTTACTGGACTGTAAAACGTATTTCAGAAGGTGAAATTGAGTTAAATTATTCCATACCACAAATCCACTAAAAATATATGAGCTTTCATTAAATGAATAGCAATGAAGAATGGAGTTTTCCCAGTTATTTCTGAAATTTTTTAATATCCCTGATCATTCTAGGGCCCCTGGTGCAAAGTCACCACTGGGGTTTTTTTTCATTTTGGGTTGGTTTTTGCTATCGTTGCTTTGTTAGGGGTGTGTTTGGTTTTATTTTTCTTTTTTAATGTACACATAAAATAGGTAATAAAGGTGATACAACACCACACCCAAAGAACAAATTACTTAATGAACAGACAGAACTGGAAGGGAAGACCACCCCCAGCTCCTCATTCCCCCAGCACACAAGTGCTTGTCAAACATAGGTTTATCAGGCAAAGTATAATGAAAAATTTGTAGCCTGCCTTCCTCTCCATGCCCCTATGCCCCATCTAGATTAACGATAAGGGATTAAAACTCTTTCTTAACCTGTAAAATGGAAAACCTCTTTGGTTGGATTGTATTGGTAAACCATCCCCCTCAAAGTGCCAGACAATTACCTCTGAATAGATAACTAGCACACATTCGGATAGAAACAGTTTATTATGTAGTGGAAAATACAATTGCTGTATCTTATTTGCTTCTATGTCAAACAAACCCCACAACTCAGAGGAGAACACCTTCAAAGTTAAGTGTAAAGGTCCACAAACATTACAGATTTCACAGGAAATTCAACAGCAAGAGCTTATAGGACCATTGATAGAACATTAACTACAACAGCTGTTCAAAAATTTGGAAAAAGAGCATTTCATTAGCATTATGAAAAAAGCTGTACTCTAACATCAACTCTTTTCTAGTTTTTTCTACTAGGATGATAGGGTCTGTCCTCTATATCCTCTGCTGAAATTGTTGTTGCTATTGTTTAGCTACTTTATTTATTTAGTTAGTTTTATCCCCTCAAAATTAGTTCAGGCATTAAACTGTGCTACAGTGGAGAACAGATGGTTGCTATGAAGTCTATATAAACACTGTTTTAAGGAGAGTGCTCTTGGGAAAGCTGCTTACTCTAGGAAAACTGTGCGCTGGCCAGTGCTAGAGATGGTGTCCATAGCACACCCAGACTTGGCTGAGCAGCGTTTCGGACTGTTAAGAATGTCTGCAGCTGCCAAAACTCACCTATTGTAGGATCCCTACTGCAGCTAAAGTCAGTGAAGCTGAAGCATCTTAAGAGGGGGTGGACAGGTGCCCCTCCCACCCTCTAATTTTACCCTGAAGACAAACCAAGGAACAATTTAAGACCAACTATTTTCATATTAGTCGTTTCAATTTAATATAATCTAGCCATTAAGCCTGATCAGTATCGATCCTCACTTGAGACCACTGCCCTAAATTTTTTCTCTCTGGAGTCCTCCGAGGAAACCTACAATAGACACCCAAAGTTCAGGCAGTGATGTGAATCCCACTTCACATCTCTCCATAGATAACTGCCTAGTTCTAACCCAGAATGAACAACAACGAATTTCAAATAAAGCCTTGCCAAGTCAGACTGCAATTCATGAAAATAAAAGCAAACTTTCTCTATTTAACTTGAAAAAAACCTAAAATCACTAAATGTTTGAGATTTAGCATTACAAAACATCCATGCTTTTTCCACAACTTAGCAGGGTTTTTATCAGACATCTGTCATCCTAAAACATGGCCATTAGCCATAGTTCTGCCAGGTTTTCACACAGGCAGACTCCTGTCCAGGCTGTACCAATGGCGGAGAGAAAGCCTTCACAGGGGAACTCAGGACACCCTTTCTCTGCAACTATAAACTCCAACTCAACCAAATCAGCAACTGCCTAGATTTCAGGAGCTGGAAGGCTTCAAGGACTTACAAAATAACTATATTGTATCAACTTTGGTTTCCAATTTGTACACTGTTTCTTTGAATATATTCCCTGTAGGAGCAGAACTCGTTTTCCATAGCCCTCTAAGGAGCAGGGGTCCTCCCTCATGGCAGGTCTATCCTCATCAGTTCTCCTCTTAAGCAGAAAAGTCTGTTTTGTTCTGCATTACCTCTGGATCATACTGCCTCCTTTTAGCCAGCAAGTGGTTATGCTGCACTGCAAGTTTTCTTACTTGACACCTTTCTATCACAATCACCTTTGCTTTATCCTTTCACATCGCTCTGTTTGGTCCCACAGTCTAATGTGACAATAATGGCTTCGGTGCCACGGAAATCCCTATCCAATATCCTATTTCTACCCCACTCATATCTTTCACACCCAAATTTCTTCCTTGACCCTTTCCTAATGGCTAGCCCCTTTCCCATCTGAATGGGGCAGCTGCTACAGACAGCAAAGCCGAACAGTCCTCTCAGTTCTGCGTTATTCCAGGGAAGCAGAGAGCACAGATAGTGACAACAGACAAAAGATTTTTCTTTGAAGGCTCCGCTACCAGTTTCAGACAGTCAGGCAGACAGGTAAGAACAGGGTTCTAATCCAGCTTGTTCCAGGCAAGTAACAAAAAATTCAAGGAAGAAAAAGAAATAAAAGTGAAGCGATGGATGGCTCTTGTTTTTCCTCTTTAGCTTCAGAAGTGTCCAGAGGGACAACAGGTGCTGACAAACTTCTCACTACTCCAACTGGGTTTCACAGACTGGAATCACTTGGCATTTAACAGTTTTCAAAGTTTGCCCAGAGAAAATTTCCAGACGACACACTGGAGGGCCTTCAGACTGGTAGACCTAATCTCATTTAGGTGCATAGGTAAGATTCCTGAAGTTACGCAAAACTTGCTTGTATCAGAAGTTAACTGAAGCAGGAGTTAATTTTCCATTTTTTCCTGCCAATACCAGTCAGTTTAAATTTAAATTCAATTGGTATCTCTACTGCAACATACCATTTAAGTAGTTTATCAAACAAGAACCACAGCAGTTTTAATACAGGTTAACCAAAAAAGATAGAAAATGGACTATTCATAATGCAAGGTCCACCAGTATACTGAAGACTATCCACTGGAATTGTTGAGACAAGAAAAGATACCATTTAATTTTAATCAGATTGCATGAGTCCAGAAATTCCAGAGATACCAAAGCAGTAACTTTTCACTTACAACATGTAACCAGCATGCGAAGCTAGCTTATTTGGCTCTTCTTCAGACTTCCTTAAAAGAGAGTGACCTCCTCAATAAGCAGAACTGCTATTACTCAAAAGCATACAGTATTCCAGTTGCAGATTCTAATTTCCAGGCAAGGTTTGTTTATTTTCTTCTGCTTAAACTACTAACATCTCAGGTTGAAGAAAAAGAGGCACAACATATTCTGTAAGTTTTTCATATTCACTAGGTGTTAAAACATACGGATTGCCATCGGTCTCCAGAGTATACTGCATTTTAAGCAGCATCGTTTTTAACTGTTTGTGTTCTATGGAGACCTTAAACTCCCCACAACACATTCCACTTTCAGCCCTCTTCTTTTAGCTCACAAGAATCTGATTTAAAGTAGCTACCACTTCAAAGTTTCATTACACAATAGACGTAATGATTATTGTATTATTTGTATTTTTGACTAGAATAAATTCAATTAATTGCTCCCACAGAATATGAACAATCTAGTAAAATTAATGTAAAATACAAGAGGAGCACTTTCCGTCTGGGTTGTGAAAAGAAATGGAACTTGAACTTTATTTGTATTATACATAAAACAAGAATAAAATTTTTTTCAATCTGTCTTCTATCCGTGTGTATGAAACAATGAATAGTAGGTGAAAAAACATCTAACACTTTCCTGTTGTCAGCAATGATGCAAAGTTTTGAATGTTTCTATGTGAAAACTAATGCAAACTTATTTGAAGCAATTATATCAATGTGACTGAGTTTGTAAGGAGATTTAAGGCAAGCATCTTGTCAAAGTTAAGCTTCAGGAGGACAAACCTTATGAGGAACGACTGAGGGAACTGGGGTTGTTTAGCCTGGAGGAGGCTGAGGGGAGACCTCATCACCCTCTACAACTACCTGAAAGGAGGGTGTAGAGAGATGGGGGCTGACCTCTTCTCCCTGGGGACAAGGGATAGGACAAGAGGAAACGGGTTCAAGTTATGTCAGGGCAGGTTTAGATTGGATATCAGGAAACATTTTTTCACTGAAAGGGTTATTAAACATTGGAATAGGCTGCCCAGGGAGGTGGTGGATTCACCATCCCTGGAGGTGTTTAAGAAAAGGGTAGATGAGGTGCTTAGGGACATGGTTTAGAAGTGGTTTTTGTCAGGGCAGGTTAATGGTTGGACTTGATGATCTTAAAGGTCCCTTCTCACTGATTCTATGATTCAGCATGCACATTCTAAACCATATAAAATTTTAAACTACAGCTGGATTCCTTTGTAGAATGTTGTTTAAGTAGGTTCACCAATGCATGCAATACAGAACCTCTTTTAAAAGAGAGATAAATAATCTATTCAAGGTGGGTTGGGCATTTTGGATGGAAGTTTTATACCTGTACCTCAGCATAATTTAAGACATTGTGTTTTGCCTGGACATAAGCTCTATCCCCTTGAGTACAACTGTATTAAAAATAAAACCATACTTAAATTCATACTGCCCTCTATTCTACATCAAGTTTAATTCTGAAGATCTCCTAATGCTCTGAAATAAGTTAAGCCTAACATAAGCTATATAAGTAGCATTAACCTAATTTTACATATCCCTCCACCCTGATTTTAGATACTGAAATAAGAGCAGGTCATTTAAACATCTCTAAAAGTTATCTTAATACAGCCCTACACGCATTTTACAGTAAGAAAATTAAAGTTTGAGATCCACATTTACATACTCAAGTACATAAGGATATTAACCTCACAAGTGGGATTTCAGTAAAACCATAACAGTTTTCCCACACTGAATATTCTTCATCCTGTGGCTTCAGACGAGGTAGGTATTGGATCTGGCCCACTCAGCTTGGATTCTCTAACTACAATTGTTATGGTACAAAAACATGGCACAATCTCCCTCCTGCTAATGCATTTGAAGAAGCTCTCTCTTTAAATGAGCGACTAAATCTAGGAGGGTATTCCTACCTGTGATTCCTACCTGACAGGTGCTTCCCTGTAGACTGGAACTGCATGCTTACCTGCCTACAAGAAGGAGAATATTTAATTTTATATTCGTTAAACATTGAATTTGCTACGCTAACCATAGGCTCAGATTTTTTCCAGAGGCCATTCTACAAGGTGCAAAGTTCACATCCACAATGCTTGAATTTCTTTATGAAGCTGTTTACAGATTTATAAGAAATGAGTAAAAGACAAGACCAGATTTA
>VXBO01002119.1:0-18410 GCA_013400135.1 Rhinoptilus africanus | reverse complement strand
CAAGTTTGTGTTGATATGCCTGCTTCTCTGCATGAGCACAAAAAGGAAGATCCCAAAAGAGACAAAATGTGACATACACAGGGTGTTAATATTGACCTGGGAAGGCTGAACTAAAGAAAACAAAGTTTTCTTTTACCCTCTCTGCAGTCAGTATCATTATCCCTGAAAAAAGTACGCTATTACATGACACTGTATAAAACTTTCGAAAAGTCAGCTTCTAAGGAAGGTCATTGTTTACTTTTTTGTTAATTTTGTTTCCTATCCCAAATCACCTATAAAATACTAACTGTATGACACTCCCCACAAAATCAAGAGATCAGAGACTACTTCATGCTCCATCCTGAGAGTCTGTAGTCCCTGATCTAACTTTTCCACAGAGTGAATTACTATTTGGAACACAAATTATAAAAGTTTTGCTGGAAGTTATTTTCATCACCTTTCACAAGAAAACAGTGCTCCCATTTGATTGTTACAACCCCAATAATCAGATTAAGCCAAAATAATCATAAACTGAACACGTAAATACCCAAAGAGGTATTAAAAGTATTGTCTGAAATTATCACATGCAGAATTCTATTTTTCTTGTCTACAGCTTATAATCAGATACGTATAAATGGGCAAGTAATTAGAGAAGTCAGTTGGTTGCATATGCTAACCTCTGTTGACAGAGAAAAAATATCTTTTTTTACTTTAGCTATAGATAATAGAATATATTTTTAAATAAGCATGCTGCAATTTATCAGTGATTCAGTCTCGTAGGTATCTAAGCTTCAAATCTACATGTGTCTAATTTTACACAATAATTTAGTTATGCATTTACAATAGGCACAGATTCAAACCAGCAGAGACAACAGACTTTGGATTAGGTTTCCATTTTGAAAGACCTGTTATGTTTATTTAGATAATATTTTAAACTCCTACTTCACCTGTAAGTATGCCACTGTATTGCAGATTTGTATGCAATTAAATGAATCAGTTATTGATAAGGTCATAGAAGAAAGCTGTGCTCTCAGTCACTTGAGCAGAATAACTATAGCATTTACATTATATTGACTTTAATTAGAAACTTTTCAGTTACTCATTTACTTACACCACATTTTTCACCTATTTCTTTTATTCTCTTTTTTTTTTTTTTAGGTGGGAGGGCACAGAATCATATACAGGAGAATAGTTAATTTACTGTGTACAGTGAATATCTGGCATTAATAAAATATGGAAATGGGCAGGTTTTGCCATAATTAGCAAAAATATCTATTGGGTGTATACTTAAATAAAAAATTAAATATATTCTTATTTTTTAAGAATAGACAGCTAGCAGAATCTGCATATATAATGAATTTGGAAGTCAATTTGATACTGCTATTCACATGAAACTACATGCACTTACAAATGTAACTCGATTTTACTACACATTTTGTGTAGAAAGTAGAAAGTTGTGATTAGAATATGCACATTGTCTCAAGTCCACGTGCATAAGTGGATTCACTTTTTGATGCACAATCAACTTGCATTAATATGAGTTATTGCCATTATTAGGAAAATAAGTTCTACAAATATTTATTTACTTTGGTTGGAATCCAAAAACAGAGAATACCAAGAAAGGGGTCAGTCTTCAAATATTAAAAGACTGCTTCAAAAATGGAAAAAAGCAATCCGTTCTCCAGATCCACGACAGAGAAGATGGGAAGCAGTTTCAGTTGTGTCAAGAACTATTTGGGGTTGACATCAGGAAAAATTTCCCAGCCTTTTCCCAGTAGGATAGACATCCTGTGTAAGTAACAAAATCTCTCCTGGTACAAGTTTGAGGGTTTTTTTTTAAAAAACAGCTTAAACAAGTATCTGTCAGGAACAACCTAAGACTGTTGATTCTGCTTTCAGGCAAAAATATGGAATACGCGATCTCTTAACATCCCTAGTAGCCCTGCTTTTCTACAACTGAAAAATATCCCCTGTAACCACTTCGAGTGAAACAGATCTGCAAAGACATTATATCTGTAGCCTTGCTTAACTTTATCTGACAGTGTAAAAATATTGCACTTCAGACAGGTTCATTTTGTTCCCAAAATGAAATTAAGTCAAAGATGATAAAGTTTTTTCCTCTGGAACACAAGTCTCAGAATATGACACGCCAAATGAGGGTAAAGGTTATCTGCAGACACTGCATCTTTGTTCCAGAGGCAAAAAGGTCTCAAGCATACTGCAGAAAAATCAAACCTTCACAAAATGCAGAAATTATCACCAGTTCTACTGTATAACCCGCGCCTGATTTCATATAAAAAAATAAAGTGTTTGCATTAAACTTTATTGCACGATCAACTTTTTTTTTTTAAATATCCCCCATTCAAGTCAAATATTAAATTACTTTTATCAAACAAAATATAAGGTCTTCTTTAAAGTATCAAGTAGATATAGTATATGCGCTATACAGAAAAAAAAGAACATTCTAAAGGAATGACAAACATCAAACCAGAGATGACAGAAAATAATCATCAGGTTGTTTTTCTTCTGTGATTAAAAAAAGATTGCAAAAAGATTGTGTAGGCTATTGTATGCATTGTACGGATGAAAAGCATCCCTCTTCGTTCAAGGTGTTGAAGCAGGTGACACCTTCAAGCTGTCAAGTGCTGCGTGAATTCTGAAGTGCAACCTGGACTCCATAGAGTATTCTTTGTAGTTGTTTCTGCAAACAACAAAGTTATTTTAAGAAAAATATTTTTGGCCTGGATTGTTTCTACTTCATACATGCACCGAAGTACCAAAGTTAACAGCCCTCATTTCTTCAACAAGAAACAGATCAATGAGTTATAAGACATTTCAAGCTACCTCCACAAACTCAGCAGACACTTATACCAGTACTAACAATTAAACATCCTGATAAATTGAATCCATGCCTTAGCATCCCTTTCACTTATTATGATCCTTCCAACTGCCTTTCCCATTACTGACATCTTCTGTGAAAAGACAAGCTAGAAGGCTACAGAAAAGAAAGGTTGTCGGCTGAAAGAATATGTTCAGCTTCAAAACACTGCTCAGCGATAAAACACAGGGAAATCTTATCATGTAACAAAAAAGGCAAAAAACCTACTATGTTTCTAGAACAAGGTTTAATGTTACTCACATTTACAACACTATTGCATGATTGGTATATTTCTCTGTACACACAAGAGGCAAATTCTATTCCATACTACAATCTACAGATGAAGCGAACATGCTGTTCAACAGTGAATTTAGCTCTCTGCTGCTCTTCTGTGACAGGATGTGAAAGCAAAAAGGGAGGTGCTCAGAAGTCTACTGGCTTTTAACCTGCTCCCACTAACGCCTTTACTGCAGCAGATGTAAGCCCCCCCAGCTGCTCTCTGGAACAGAGGTGGTATAGATCCTTTCTCTGGACTCTCCAGCTCTACCCCATGCATGCAGTGGAGCCTCAGCATCTCTGAAGCCTAAATGAAAAGGAGACATTTTCCCATCATACTCTGTCTTGTTTGATATTGTCTACTCCACTGTGTCTGAGGAACAGAGTTTCTTGAAATTGCAAAATGCAACTGTATCAGACAACTTGTATCTTGCAAAGGCTCTGGCAGGAAGAACACAAATATACATGCCTTCACTGATAAAGTTACTCAGTTATTCTTAATCCATAGTCTGATACAAATTAAAAAAAAAATCTACTCACTTTGCAGTTTCTATGTATCTTATTGCTTTTTCTCTCTCATCCTGTTGCTTGTACAGAAGACCCAATTCATACAGGGTGAATGGCACCAAATAACTGTCATATTTTATTTGCTTCTCACTAGAAAAACAGAAAAACACAGAAGCGGTTAATTACAACCTTTCCTCGAGCAACCAGTTAACTTTTAAGTGCAATCACTGCCTGTAAAAGCACATGGCCAGAGAAAACACTCTGGAACCTTTTTATTGGTTAACTCTGTGCACATTAATTATAATTGTAAAGAGTGGACAAAATACTTACAACATGACCTTCTAGAAGTAAAAATTTATTCCTTCCTACTTCCTATTTGTATTGTAGTATGTTACCCAAGCTACCACGAATATAATTCCAAGACTGGGACCGTATTGTGTAACTTACAGTTCAAAAAAAGCCAACCATCCAAAAAGATCACTTGAGATAGAAACAACGTCCATTAGGTTAGACGGAATAATACAAATATTTCTTTCCCACTCACAAAACTGAGATCCCCTTACCCTAGCTTACCTAAACAAATCATCAGAGAAGTAAGGAAACTCATTTTCCTCAACACAAGAAATTCTCAGAATCACTGTGGCTGGGAGGCACCTCTGGAGATCACCTAGTCCAATCCCCTGCTCAAAGCAAAGACAACAGCAGCAACCTGTCCCAGTCTGTGTCTACCTAGGTTCCTAGGTTTCAAATATCCCCACAGATGAAGACTCTGCAGTCTCACTGGGCAACCCATGCCAGTGTTTGACCAACCTGACACTAAAAAAAAAAGTTCTCCTTCTGTTTAAACCGTATTTCCTGTAGTTCAGTTTGTGCTCACTACTTCTGATTCTAGCACTGTTTCTGGCACCATTGAGAAGAGCTTGGCTCTTCCACCACAGTCCCTTCAGATAAGCCTTTTAGTTCTTCTCTTCCTTAGGCTGAACACTCCCAGCTCTCTCAGCTTCTTCTTAGGTAACATATGCTTCAAGCCTTTAATCATTTTGTGACCCTCAGTTACGCTTGCTCCAGTATGTCCATATCTCCCTCGTACCAGTGAACCCAGGACTAGACACAGTACTCCAGATCTGGCATCTCCAGCGATGAGAGAGGAGGAAGGATCGCCACCCTCAACCCTGCTGATGACACTTTTCCTAATGCAACTCAGGACACTGTTTGCTGCCTTTGTTGCAAGGGCACATTGCTGGCTCATGGTCAGCTTGCTTGATGGGATCATGATGCCCAGGATCCCCAGGGCATTTTCTGACAAGCTGCTCTCCAGACAGTTGGACCCCAGCCTGTGCTAGTGCATGGGGTTATTCTCCCCCAGAGGTAGGGACTGNAGTCCAATCCCCTGCTCAAAGCAAAGACAACAGCAGCAACCTGTCCCAGTCTGTGTCTACCTAGGTTCCTAGGTTTCAAATATCCCCACAGATGAAGACTCTGCAGTCTCACTGGGCAACCCATGCCAGTGTTTGACCAACCTGACACTAAAAAAAAAAGTTCTCCTTCTGTTTAAACCGTATTTCCTGTAGTTCAGTTTGTGCTCACTACTTCTGATTCTAGCACTGTTTCTGGCACCATTGAGAAGAGCTTGGCTCTTCCACCACAGTCCCTTCAGATAAGCCTTTTAGTTCTTCTCTTCCTTNCCCTTTGTTGAACTTCATGAAGTTGCTATCAGCACACTTCTTCAGCCTGTCTAGGTTGCTCTGAATGACAGTACACTCATGTGGCATATCAACTACTCCTCCCACTTTGTATCATCTGCATATTTGATGAGGTTGCATTCTGTCCCATCATGCCAGTCCTTAATGAAGATTTTAAAAACTACTGGTCCCAGCATCACACTCTGCATTATTCTACTGTTGACTGGCCTCCCGCTGACTTCATGCTGCTGATCACAGCCTTCTGAACCCAGCACTACAGCCAGCTTTCAATTCACCCCGCTGCCCATTTATCTTGTCGAGACTTCAACAGTCTGTCTGTGATGACTGCAGGAGACAGTGTCAAAAACCTTTCTAAACTCAAGATGAAGAACATCCACTGCTGTCCCCTCATCTACTAAGCCAGTCATCTCATAGTAGAAGACTGTAAGGATGGTTAAGCATGATTTCCCCTTCATAAATCCATGCTGACTACTCCTGAACACTTTCAGGCATTTGGAAATGGCTTCCGGAATTATTTACTCCACCTTCTCAGGGACTGATGAGAAGGTGACTGGCCTGCAATTCCCCAGATCCTCCTCTTGCCCTTATTGAAGACAGGAGTGACATTTGCTTTCTTCCAGTCCTCAGGAGCTTCCCCGAATTGCCATGACCTTTCAAATATAACGGAGTGTTACAATGACATTGGCTAGCTCCCTCAGCACTCGTGATTATATATGCCAGTGTCCCATGTACTTAAGTATGTTAAACTGCCATGGACATATATCTGCCTAGTCTGTTCACACTTTTCCCAACCTGACCCCTCCTCCATCAAGGGTAATTCTTGCATGTTCCAGACTTTCCCACAGGCTTACTTCATGGATCTGGACCTCCCGAAGGCTGATCTTGCCACCACAGAATGAGGTGAAGAAGCCATCTCATATCTTGTTGTGTCCTGTGTCTTTTACAATCAACTCTTTGATTCTTATCTGAACAGAGTAACATCAGCCAATACTGCAGAATTAAAAAGTCTGCAAGAAGCACTTCAGAAGCTCTCAACATTTGGAGAGCAACACCTCTACAGAGGCACCTTATCTGCCAAGATAAGCATGGAAGGGTGTCGTAAAGCAGGGAGACTGCTTATGTCATAAACAGCATTCTTTTAACTTGTAACCAATCAAGCCCCACTGCCCTGCAACTTGAGAAGTGCTTGACTAAACTCATTTGGGATCTCAGAAATGGCAAGAGAAGGCAAGATGGCAGGAAAATTATAACAAACAACAGAATTTTACATAACAAATTATCCTTAAATATTATTTTTCTAAATTATTTAGTAGAAAAACTGCATGTGTAAAAACGGCTTTTTAAGCTCAATTTCTCTAAAAATTCTTAAAACTTTACATGACTCAATATTATATAAAGTTATTACAGTAGATATGGATCTGACACCTGAAGTATTTGATGAATCCACAACACAGAAAACTCAAGTTTTCAACTGAAACAAGTAACAACAATAATTTCTCATCTACAAAGAGAAGTATTAACTACTGAAGTCATAAATCCTGAAAAAACCCACTGAAACAGGAAATCCATGTGAATTATTGTCACTTACATTGATAGCTCCAAATGTATTCAGATAAACGCATTACCCATCAGTTTGATTTGATGTAAAAGATCACATTTATATAAAGCTATCCAATGTTAATTTGCTATAGGAAAATACTAGCAAAGTTTTGTAGTTCTCCAACTACTTTCAGAGGGATTTTAATTACAGCTCCATAACACGATGCTGAAGTTTAATTATTCAAAATTCTAACATGATAGCTTCCACAGGAGTATCACAGATTTCACCCAAAGCTACAAAATGTAAGGGTAAAAAGTGTATTATTTTTACCTTTGAACTACTTTACTGAAACACAGTTCAGCTTGCATGAGTCTTCCCAAGTGTTTCAGGCAGAGGCCCTTCAGTAACTGCAACATGCACACATCATCCATATAGTATTCACTGCGATCTATAAGTAAAAGCAAGATAGATCAAAAAATTTGAAGACATCATGAAGAGTAAAATTAGATGTTCAGTAGGGAATGTGTACTCAGACTCAGAACTTGGCTTCTCAGGTTTTATATCTCAAAACATACATAACCTTCAGGCACAATTTTAAACACTGACTACAAAAGAAGATGCGTACATAACATCTGTATCTTTGTCCTTAAAGATACAGGCTAAGGAGAAATTGAAACATCCAGATATTCCCCAGTCGTTTGTATTTGGAAGTCAGTGCAAAGCAGGCACAAACCGGCATCAGTTATAGATTTCTGTACATCCTTCACACTACATCATCTTATAGCTTCCCCTGTTGCAGAGCACTGTCAGACCTCCAGTACAATCAGTAATACGAAAAGCACAAGAACACACTAGGACTCTGTCCCACAGAACTTTTCAGAAGCATTATTTGGCAGTACAAATTCGAGATAGCAAGTTTATCAGTATTCCCATCATCTCCAACAATTAAGAAGCTTCACTAGTAGTGTAGAACATTTGGAAAATTCAAGAACGAAAGTTTTATATTCAATAGGACTATCAGATGGAAGAGATTTTGTGAAGAGATTCAGAAATATAACCTTAATGAGCATAGTCCTTTTTTGTTGCCTTGGTTTATAGCATTTGCTGGGTGCAGGGAAGGAAAAGAAAGGAAAGAAAACACATACGGACAGACAGATGGTGGCACATATATTAACAACTCAGGAAGCAAAACACTCACCCTTCAGATCATGTTGTTTACAACTAATTACCAGCTCTCTAAGGTCACATTAATTTTTTTTCCTAACAGCGTGCCAAAAAAATTCTACGTAAACAGTTCTGAAACATGCAAGACTAAGGCATCTCTGGATTCAGCGAAGTCCTTCGCCACTACATTCAGCTTATTTCTGTCAGTGTTCAAACTCAGAAAGTCTTAATAAATACTAAGTGACAGACTGCGCTTTTAGTGACAGGTAGAAGCGCAGTGGGTGAGTATTTTGCATTCCCTCTGGTCTGTTCTGCTGGGATAAGGAATTGCATTCATGTGACTGCCTCCTGAAGGACTCATTCATTGAAATGACTGGGGGCAAGCACTGATGTCAGTAAATGTGTGCCAGTCTTTAACAACTTCAACTTGTATCTCCCTGGTATTTCCCACAGGAAGAAAAGCTATTATGCCAAAACACTGACAGTAAATGACAGTAAATGCACAGGTCAATTTAATACAGGCAACCTTGCAATACATGTAGGAAAACCATCTTCCTGCAGTCCTCTAGACCAGAGGAAGTATCATTATCAGGATTACAAAACACACAAACCCCAAATTTTTTCTTGAAGTTACAAATTCCTTTTTTATACGTTGGAGATGACACAGCTGTGAAAAAATAAGATTTCCAGAAATGCTAAGGAAGAAAAAAATAAAATTATTTTTAATGCCTTTCATCTGTTCCTTCTACCATCTCTATTTTCAGCTCAGTACAATGTAAAACCACTTTAAATCCTTGACAGATTCCTTGCTGTGCCTGTTCACTTGAGGGAAATGAAGTATCAACAGCTCTTTCTAAGAAGTCTCAATCCCTAAATGACCTTTGCATATAATTAACACGCTTTTTTACAGCACCTTAGCAGTTCTTTAAAGCTATCTAGTACTGACAGCTGTCCCTTAAAATAATATTGTATCTTTGCTGCACTCTACTAATAACTTTAATCACTTTCTTTGGGTCTCGATTCAGCAGCAATTCTGGTAATCTTTACCTTGTCTCAGTCTGTATCTTTTAAAAGTAAATCAGGCTCACAGATACAAAGTGGGTAACAAAACTACACTTGACTGCAGTTACTACTAAAAAAGATACAGAAAGCGTAATAACCAAATACGCTTCTGGATTACATCCTATCTGTAAACTGCACATTTCCATAAAAAAACATACTGGTTTTATTTCTGTTCTTTTTATTTTGGTACCTTGTGCATCTTTGCTTAGAAATTTGACAGGAAATTTACTTCGCTGTTACAACTGATCAGCACTTGCAGTACAAGCCTCTGCACGATACAGCACTGGATTCCCAACAGCTTTTGCCAGAACCCTCCGCACAGAGCTCATGGGAACACGACTTTATTTGCAGATGTCTTGCATATTGCTACCTTTTGCTTTTAATATGATAACAAAAAAATAGGAAAACACTTGAGATTTAAGAGGCACAATACCGATTTTGCAGAAATGTGAATAGAATAAAAAAATTAAGGGACCCAATTCAGTCTTGTCCTTGCAAGTTACTCTTATTTAGCTTATTATACCATCCAGATTTTACCACTAAGCAGTTCTTGTATGTCCTCATATAGCTTCTGATGCATCACTTCAGTTTACATGTAAGCTGTAATTAGATGCATTCTTACATTCCATAATTAACATTGTAATAATACAGCAAAACTAACTTTTGCTCAATTGTTGATAGGTGTGATTAAAATCTAGGTTCAACAGAAATTATTTTTAGTGAACCACCTATAAAAACAGTTTCACGTGTGAAAAGATGGTATTTATTCATTCATTTTAGAAGAACGCAAAAGAGAAGTCTACCGAGAAGTTCACAGGATAGATGACAGCAGCTACCTGATAACACCAGGTATACCTGGCTGCAGCAAACCTGTTGTAATAACAGAACTTAAGTTCCTTTACTCCTAAAGACTGATTCTCTAATCATTACCTTTAACATCTATGCTTCAAATACATCAATATCTAAAACCATGGTCAAGTTTATTTGTTAAAAACATGTTGTAGTCTACAACTAACAAACGTGTTTTATTTTGACAGAATAAAAAAACCTAAACAGTCTCATGCATAGTACTTCATTATTTCCTTTATACTTAGTCATGGTCTGCTCAGTATGTGTCCTCTGTAGTAAGGTAAAAGCATGGTGTAAATTCATTTAGAAAAAGTATTTTTCAGACCAGTAAGAAATTAGCAGATTACGCTCCAAGAACACTCTGAGACTGGAATGTCTTAGGAAGACTGTCCTCAGCACAAGAAGGACATCGACCCATTGAAGCAAGTCCAGAGGAGGGCCACAAAGATGATCTGAGGGCTGGAGCACCTCTCCTGTGAATACACGCTGAGAGAGTTGGGGCTGTTCAGCCTGGAGAAGAGAAGTCTCCGGGGAGATCTTATAGCGGCCTTCCAGTACCTGAAGGCGGCCACAGGAAAGATGAGGAGGTACTCTATCAGGGATTGTAGTGATAAGATGAGGTGTAACGGTTTTAAACTGAAAGAAGGGTGATTTAGATTAGATATTAGGAAGAAATTCTTTACTGTGAGGGTGGTGAGACACTGCAACAGGTTGCCCAGAGAAGTTGTGGATGGAAGTGTTCAAGACCAGGAAGCGTTCATCCCTGTTCACATCCCTGGAGGTGTTCAAGACCAGGCTGGATGGGGCTTTGAGCAGCCTGGTCTAGTGGGAAGTGTCCAGGGGGGTTGGAACTAGATGATCTTTAAGGTCCTTCCCAACCCAAACCATTCTATGATTCTGTGAAGATTCAGTTAAGTTTTGTAACTAATAACCTCAAATCTCTGAGTTTTTCTGCAGTCTTCTGCAGGATCAATCAAGCTGTATAAAGAACATATTGAAGAACTACTGATAATTTTCATGTGGCTCCAAAGTTTCCATACTCAGATTTAATAGCACGTTGCCCAAGTCAAAACTTACCTCACAGAACATTAGTGGACAGAAGCAAAATAAATGCAGCATTTCCTACCAGTTTATTAATTCCGTCTTAACTGATCACTTACTGGTTTCATTTTGTAGAGCAGTTTCTTCTTTTTCAATTGTTACCAGTAAGCTTTCAGTGAGGTCTGCTCTTTTGCCCACAATTGCAAAGCCATTCCAAACATACATCATTTCCTGAGGAAAAAACAAAACACACAAGACAAATTCATGGAATCGCATAAATATTTAACTGAAGATTATCTCTTGGAAGGCTGTTATGGAACGTTTTCAGCACATAAAAATACTCCTACAAAAACCTGTTTTAAACGACACAAAAGGTTTCAAAGCCAAAACACTCACTGTTGAAAAGCCCATAGACAAAAGCACGTGTATAACTTCAAATAACCACCCACAATGAGTATGGGACATTCTGTCAGTACTCATGACATTCATGCAAGTTTAGAGACAATCACATTTGTCTAAATAATCATTCAATTAAAGTTGCATAAGAGTACTTATGTATAGGGGACGCAAGATGACATTGAATGGGTGTGGCCAAATTTAACCTGGGTTTCTAAGTTTTGAAAGTTTTGACACCTTTTTAATGGGTTCTATCATGTGTTCTCACAGGTCTTTAAAAACAAAACTGAATAGATTTTATCACATGATAGTCTACCATTACACATGTAACAGATCAGCAACCAGGTATTTTAGGTTCAGTTTGTGGCCTCTGCCATACAAACTGAAGAAGCAGCTGAAAGTAGCTACTTCTACAGGATTATAGATAAATTTGTGTGCGTATTTGTGGGTGTGTGCATGTAAATACAGTATACACATATACACGTGCAACCCACATGAGAGTGTGTTTATACATAGATGCTGTTACCTTCCATATCGAGGAAGCAGATACAACTGGATAAAAATGTGGTTTCAATACACACATCCAGCATATGCTTCCAATATATTCCTAAAAATTCTGATTTTTTTAAAAAAATCAAGGCAAATCATCACATCAGGGTTAGAGGGACAGGGTGCTAGGAAGGGCCTTCAACTTTTTGCCCCGAGGCATGCTGGGGATGCTNCAGGAGGCATTGCGCTTGAAGGCTCTCGTCCTGCTGGGGGATTTCAACCACCCTGACACCTCCTGGAAAAGTAACATGGCAAGCTGTAGATGATCCAGGAGGTTCCTGGAGCGCCTCGACCATAAATTCCTAAGACAGGAAATAGACAGCCCTGCCCAAGGGGATGCGATCCTGGACCTCATAATCACCAATGTCAGTGGGGATGTCAAGATTGGAAGCAGCCTGGGCTGCCGTGATCACGCACTGGTGGAGTTCTTGTCTTGCACGTATCCCTCCAGGCTGTGGAGCCTAATCAGGACCCTGAATTTTAGGAAAGCAAACTTACAGCTCTTCAAGGAGTTAGTCAATAGGACCCCCTGGGAAACGGTCCTCAGGGACAAGGGGGCAGAACAGAGCTGGCAGATCTTCAAGGATGCTTTTCATAGAGCACAAGAGCTCACGATTCCCAGGGTTAAGAAATCAAGTAAGAAAGGGAGGAGACCAGCATGGCTGAGCTGGGACATGTTGGTCATACATTCAAGGCCAGGTTTGATGAGGCTCTGAGCAACCTGATCTAGTTCAAGTCCATGCTCACTGCAGGGGGCTTGGACTAGATGACTTTTAGAGGTCCCTTCCAACCCAACACGTTCTATGATTCTACGAAATCCTGGCACAAAGCTTCCCAGATGCTTCAGTAATTATAGTAAGCAATATGCCTGTTTCGATGTATTAAGTTGTAACATTGTAAGACATAAAGAGAATGAGAGAAAAGACATGCAGTGTTTATGCTAATCAGTACAAAACTTTGTTCAGATCTTTACTCAATCATCGCAAACACAAGAGTATAATTTGTTCTAATGTATTTGAATTGTAATTAAACTTCTGAAATATGAAACCTGATGTCATTCTGAAGCTGATATGACACATTGTTGAACTATTTACACTTATGTTTGTGCTGTAATGATGTGGGTTTCAAAGGGAGGATAAAAATGGTTCTATTGGTGCCCGAAATGGCGCTATGGACACTATCAAGTGTTATTTGATTCATTTTAATTCTCTAGTCCTGCTGAATTTATGCTTACTGCATTAACACCTACATTTATTTTAGCTTAACCCATGATGGAAAAATTCTTAAATTAAAAGATAGTGGATTTTACAGCAAGACCAAAGATACATATACTCACAACTGAATAGCATTGTGCTATACAAGCCCAGGACAACTTTATTACTTTGATCTTTCTATGTAATTGAGTATACAATGAATTTTAAAACTGATGAATTAGGTTTTTTTGACTCCTCTTTCTGTACCAATGAGCTCTAGCATAAGAAATTTCTTCTCAAATCATGTTTTTCATCTTCAGTTGTTCCTAAATTATCCATGTACAAAAATTTTAGAATCAACGTATACTAAGTACCGCTGCTGTGCAAACATAAACAGACCGTGCAAGACTAATGCCTCTGAATTTAAAAGCATGGGAAATTAGAATAGCATTCATAAATTATCATTGACTTCTACATGTTTTACTCAGATACAATATATGAAAAAAAAAAACCCACAAACTACACCCCAAACAAACCCACACCACGCCACTCTTAATTTTCACATGGAGAGCAGAAAGTGCTGAAGTACTCCTTAACTTCTAACTGAGTCTGGAGGACAAAGACTGAAATCCTGCCAAACTAAAGAACATGAAAACATATGCGAGAAACCCATGCAGGTTTTCATCTGAAAGGTGACTTTCATCCTTATGTGGGAAGAGCAGTCATTCTCTGTATGTTTGAACTTTCACATGAAAAATACGACTCTGGTGTTAGACTGCTAAGAGTTGGTAGCGTAGTCCAGTCCCTAGTACACTTCACAAAACTCTCACTGCATGAATGCAGTAGTTTTTAAAACAATAATTTAAAAAAGCACACACATATTACTTGATAATATTATTTCCCTGTATAATTAACTATACTTATTTCTTTTCTATTTGAAAAGCATGAAAAGAAAGCAAGCATAAATACCAAGGCAGGTAATATCAGCTTCACTGGTTGTGAACTTGCATAGCGTCGAGCTTTTCTTACTGCGAACTTCTCAGTTGGGATAGATTTACCTGCAATTCTCTGTTTCAGACCATCCACTTGTCTACAAGGAGGGAAAATAGAAAACAAATGTGGCTTTATGTAATTTTTATTTAATTTTTTTTCATTTAGTAAGATTTGCTGTTCTCCTCTGAAGTCCAATGTCTTAAACTCTTGCACACCACTGAGACTGCAGCTGCAGGATGTTTGTTTGCTGATAAAAGCAGCATTTTAAATATTCTGACACTAAAAGCAAAGAGAAAAACTGAAAAGTTGTTGGTTATAAGCAGAAAGTTAGTCACACAAACCAGACAAAGATACTCTAGTCAAGAGCTTTTCTATAGGAGAGTAAGACTGCACACCTAGTTGCTTTATAAATGCTTACCTGAATAAAGATACAATGTCCTCACCAGTCCTTTTCAAATCATCCTCTGGAAGCATACACAGAATTGCTGCCTTCTGGAACACATATATTGCCTATTTAAAAAAGAAATAGCAACATATTACCACATCTAATATGTTGTGTTCAGTCAATACACTAAGAACTCAAATCTCTAAACCCAGTTGCTACAGCAAAGTGTTTCCAGTAATTCTCAGGCAGGTGGAACTATAACATTTTATCTTCTCCTTTGCCATATAGTTTATGCTATGATTTTATTTTCAACATATTTGTTAATATTCTAAATAAGCTAGAATGCTAAAGGTGTCTTCTGCAAATAATAGAACAGTTTATTACGCAAATCACTATTAAGAAGATGAGGTTAAGTGACATAACTATTTAAAGTCAAATAATGTTACTATATAATCTGTTATGCATAGAGGCATGCCTGAAAAAAACAGAAGAAAGTATCTGAGTACTTATTCAGGGAAGGTTCAGTAACTGGACTTTGCCGAGGAAAAAAAGAAACATCGATAATTCTATTCAAGACATTTGTACTTCACGTTGAATATACTATCCTTTTCCTCTTTTGTCAAGAGTTGGATATATCCCCTTTTCCACCAAGCATAATAAAACAGTAATCTAGAAAGGAACAAACAGAAATGATGTATCAAAAATTATTTGCATATTGTGCTTGGTTCATACTTTGATTAATGTTTTTACACAGGAGATACCCCAAACTTTTCTTGTGAGACCCTGTCTCCAGCACCCTTCCAATTTCATGTCACAAAGCATCTGTTGAGCAGGTCTGCTCTCGTCTGTTTATAATTAACAAACACAGTTTCTTCAGCCAAGTTTTATTTCCTCTCCCTCTTCTTTCATAACAACTCTGGTAAGTAGTGTTTTAAGAGGGCCTGAAGCATTGCTATTAATGGCTCTGCTGCTTTAGAATATGAAATACAAATTCCTCCTTAACCACACAGTTAAACCTACCATTTTGGTGCCATGGTTCCTTTACTTATGGGTTTCAGAAGAAAGCAAAAAAGTTACACTTCTTGTGCAAACTGAAATACAGATTTATCTGTGGAGAGGCTATGGGTACATTATAACAATGTCCACCTGCCCATTTACCTTAGACCACCTGCTCTCTTTGCTGAGCAGGTCTGCATACCGATATGCCTGAAGCCAGTTCTGCTGGAAGGTGTAGCACCACATCAATTCCCAGTAACAGAGATGATGAATCTGCTTCCACTCTTGCTGCGCTGCTATGCATTCTTGGAACCTCAACTGCGCCTACGATGTAGTTAAGTAAGAATGATGAAAATTGGCTCAGTTACTGCTGCACACGAGAGCCAGGTCTAATTACAGAGCAAATTCCTTCCTAGCACCCAAGTGGAGAACATGTGACTAGTAAAATTAGATAAACTTCCCTTTCAGTCTCACTTGCAGAGAGATGGAATCAATATTGACACTGAACATGAACAGGGATAATAAGTTACTTAGGCAAATCACATGTTCTTTCCCCCAAGCTGAGCACTGAACAAATAAAAACCTTAAAAAAATAAATTGATTTACCTTTTCAAAATTTCCTTTCAGTATATCTATTCTGGCAGCGTAAAATAGAATAATGGAACCCTTGAAAAGAGATGAGAAAAATATCCAGTTAGTATTTTAGGCTTAGGGAAGTACACCGCTGTTATAAAATTTATTGAGAATACACACATTTGGAAATCTATGGAGGTAGGGTTCAAGGAGACTGTCTGCTTCCTGAAGGTTAGCTTCCCCTGTACCTAGAAAACATAACAAACCAACCTCAATGTACTTAAAAAAAAAGTTTCATAGATTAAGATTTTCATATTCAAATCATATTATGGCTTGAATAGATTAACATGAAATGACTGCTTTTATGCAAAAGCAGAATTATTTCATCATATTGTGTTTCTATAAAAATGAATTCTTGTCCTGAAGGTAGTAAGTGCTTTTAAGGTACTAAATGTCTGTAAGTAGAAACAGAATAGAATATACAAATATTCTTGAAACTGTTCCATTATAGATCCTAGTTATGTTTTTAAATCCCTTTAATTGTTTTAGCAAGTTAGGAAAACATTCCTCAGCTGCCTCCTGTCCTAATTTTGAGCTCAGTAATGAAGTACAGGTGATACTGAAAGAAATGAAGTTCTCCTTAATTTCCTGATGAGCCTGAGGGACGAGGACTAAAATACTTCCAAACTAAAGTAGTGAAAATATGTCAAAGATGCATACAGAATTAATGGTGACTTTTAGCCCCATGTAGCAAAAGCAATTAATTCTCCACATGTTTGAACTTGCAAGTAAATTGTTTGAGAGTACAGAGTTCTTTCTGGAGATAGTTTTCATAATATCTGACATTAATTTATGGATAAGAACTTGTCTGAACTTTAAAATATTTTGTGATATTTTGCTGTTGAATGTTGAGATAGCCCTTGACATGGAACAAGATGTTGGTATATAGTATCTACCCTCACCATTTCTGCAGACATAGCTTTGCCAGAGATACTCGTTTCAGATCATAATTAAGTACACAGCAATCTCCTGTTACAAAGCTAATTGGCCACAGTTTTGAAGTTCAGTTTAAAAAAAAAATCACAATAGCTATCGTAACGTGTAGCATGACTGAACAGCTACACAGTGGGTCTCACCAAGGATTAAGGAGACGTAAGTATGATAAACCAACAGGGTGAAAGTACACAGAATGGCCCTCAAACTGCTGCCAGATGCGCCTTCACGTAGTTGACACAGGCCCAACTCCTAAGAAACATCACAAACACATGCAGAATTAACTATCAGTATACAGAGTTACTTTTAATTGTTTCTGGCTCCCCCAAATCCAGTTTTCCTTTCAGATTTCGTAATTCAGCACCTTGATATCTCAGATCCACACAGCTTTATACCAAAAGAGCCCTATCACAGCTGACAGCACCCAGCTAGGAGAAGATTAAGCTAACACTGAGTAAAATAACACATGCCTGTCAGTGCTCTAGTGAAATGGGAACACCACACAGACCATGCAGACATACGGGTCTACATCCCATCCCCACTAATTTCTGACTATGAGCCTTTCAGAATAAAGTCTTTTAAGTCTATGTTTGGTGATAACCTCTCTCAACTGTTCCAGTGCTATTTGCTGGCAAGAGTCTTCCATCACAGAAATTCCCTGTTATCCTCAATTCTCCTCCAGCAAGTCAGGCATTATTTTAAGGTTCTGATCAAAATATGACCTCTGCTGACACACCAACTTCTGGACACCATTTCCAGAAGCTACAATGGAATTTTTGCTTGCTGATAAAAGGAATCCAGATTCAGACAGACTTATTCAGCTCTTAACACATGAACTTCTTCCCATCCTTCCCACTTTATGCCCACTACATATCAGCTTGAATGCCTGGGGGATTGTAGAGATGAGCTCAGAGCTCACCTGCTCAAGAGCAGTGCCTCTTCAGAATAATACCAGATTTTAACATTTTTCCCTCCAAATATTAACCTAACAGGAGTTTTACTGCATGGCAACTTGAGGAGTTACAGGAGAATTCAAAAAAAAGAAACCATACAAACAATTGTGGTGATACTTCAAAATTGGTTGATCTTTTCCTTTCAGCTTTTATTGCCTTTTCAGTCAGGGCAAAAATGAAGAGCTTCATCATGAACCAGGTCTTTCACAGGAAGAAACAGAATGAACAGGTCTCTACTGAAGTTTAATTTTACACAAACAGATCCGTATTTGTGGACAAACTAACAGCAGTAAGACCATATGGTGACTCACTGTCTCATTAATAACTTGAAGTTTAGTTATGTATAATTCTGTGGGTTGATTGGTTTGTTGTTTGGGGTT
>VXBO01002115.1:0-15659 GCA_013400135.1 Rhinoptilus africanus | reverse complement strand
GGAAAGCATACAGGTATGCGATGGGGTGGGGAGTGGGTGGGTTAAGTCATTTTCTGATTGAACAGTGTAAATTGCAGGCTTAGATGTCATGCAGAAGCCTTTAGTCTTCCAGCTGATTCTTGGATCTGTAGTTTGAAGAAAAATTACAGCTTGAAACATAAAGGTATTTACAACAGAAATTTTGTTTTTAAAAAATATGTATTTAAAGCACCATGTGAGTATCTCATGTCCTAAAACCTAAAAAGTGTTTTCTTGGCAATCCTTTTAATCTTGGAAATTTATTATTCATATTCTAGTCCATGATACGTTTTTATTATATAAATATATTTAGGCATGCTTTTGAAATTGTCATTTATGCAGTTACTTATAACATCATATTCCAATCTAAAATAGGGCCTCACTGCATTAGTTGCTGTGGAGACATAAGGAGCAATCTTCCTGTGAAAAATTGCTAATCTAAATAGACAAGATGCCAAGAGAATGTAATCTAAGATTACTTTACAGATCAATGGCAAAATACATTATAAACCCCAGATTTCCTGTACCAAAGCATGTTAAACTAGCTGAGCATTGTAGGTGAAGGAAATAGAAACTAAATTTTCATTTTTAGGTGTTGTGAGAGTTTGGTTTCTTCTTTTTGTAAATGTTCATTTTGAATGTCACAGCTGTTTAAATAAAGATGGGCACTGTATATAAACATTAAAAAAAAAAAGGTTTCACTTCTGAAAAGATGTAAAGCAAGTAATGTAATATGAGCTGGTAATGCAGATCCACAGGAAAGAAAAGGTGTTTTGTTGTTTTGAGTGTTACCTTCTATCACCAGTCTTGAAATTACAGTTAATGTTTTGGAGCTGTTTGTGGTCCACACTCTACGGTTTAGCATTTGGATGGTCTGAAGTCTGTCTGTGTTTTTTTTGTTTAGATTTCTGTGGGGTTTTTTTACATAAAGCATGTAAACTTTTGGGCTACTGAAACTAGATCTCTCTAGTACCCTCTTAACTATTCAAAAATTTCCTTTCACGTTTCAGTTAAGGATTTCATTTAACAGAATCTACTTTTGTCAGCTTTTCTAACATATCTCAAAAGGGCTTGTTCCTCTGTACGCAAAGATAATTAAAGCTGTCCCCTGGCCTTAAAATACCGAGACATGTTACAACAGGACTGCTTTTCAGGCAGAACTTTTTAAAATAATCTGCAGGTACCTTCCTTTAGTACCTCCTTCTCTTTAAGATTTCCTTCATTTTTTCATTGTAATTTTAGTCACTTATATGTCATCCAGATGCTTACAAAGCTCCTCTTCAGTGTTTGCTTCTGTAAGAAACTTGTGCTTCGGCTGGATTTAATTTACTGATATTTTTTGCATCAATCAAGTGGAAGAAAAAAAAAATGTTTTCTTCTGAGTGGTGGGGAGCGCTGTTTGCACTGTTTTGGCTGTGTTGACATTTCACAGGAAATCTGAAGTTTCCGTTTGATGACTTATAATTTTCCTTATAAATTCCATAGTGGTTGGTTGTACTGATGAATATAGAGACTTATAATGATCTTAAACCTTGAAAGAGTGTGTATCTCAAATGTAGTTACTAATCTGGATTATTAGTCCTGTTTTAGTTTTTGTTGATCTGGCCTAAAGAGTCTCCTGTGGAAGTATTTTGCACTCATAGTTGTTAATTAGTAACTTTTCAATGCATTGTTAATTTTCTGAAGCTGTATAAAGAAAACTGCTTTTCAGTTTGAACTTCAGATCTGTTTCTGTTGAGTGTAAGAATGTGATGATTCAGACAGAAAATAAAGCAATACAAAATTAGATCTTACTTAGGGTTTGGGGAGTGATTGTTAGTTTAACAGCCATTTGTAGTCCTGATTTAGATCTTTTTTCTACCAGTTCTAAAGATCCTATTTCAGATCATGTGAAATAACTCAGTATGTTGATGACTTCCCCTCCAGAACTTCTTCAGAAAGCACGCACCGAGTGAGACTGGCCCTCATGGAATAAGTGCAGAGGTAATGGACACGTACGTTAAGAGCTGTGGTAAGTTACACTACTAAATTCATAACTTCAGGTATGAAGTGTAAAGGACAGGGTAGGTGAGGTTTTAAGAAATAATAATTTAGGTGACTGCAGATAGAGAACTACGCCTGTGCTTTCTGTAAGAATCCCTGTGAAAAAATAGCCCAGAGAAGCTGTGGCTGCCCCATCCCTGGAGGGGTTCAAAGCCAGGCTGGACGGGGCTTGGAGCAACCTGGGCTGGTGGGAGGTGTCCCTGCCCAGGGCAGGGGGGTGGAACTATGTGATCTTTAAGGTCTCTTCCAACCCAAACTGTTCTATGGTAATAGTTTTGGGCTTGATGTGTAGTACACAATTCCTCTCCTCAACCCTCTTTTTGTTCTCCTTAAGAGGAGACTTAGGAGAAGTTAAATACTCTTTGCTTTCTAGCAATAATCTTACCTCTGCCCCCTCTGCATCATGAGTTAGGGTCTTTATAATTCAGGGAGATGTAAAGCATTTACACAATAAGAAGTCAGCTGTATTTGAATTAGAAAATTTCAATTTGTCTTTAGAACATGGGGTTTTGGGTGATGAGGTTACATTCAATTTACTGTTTCCTTTGGATGACAAGAAAAAGCAGTAGCGTAGTTCTTGTTCAGTCAATTGATGACAGTGTTAAAGTGATACATTTGCTGTCCATTAAATTAAAAGTAACTTCTTTATAAAAAAAAAAAAAAAAAGGTCATTCAGCTGTTGCTCCACAGCATTTTCTCTTTTCTCCTTCTCTTTCTTATTGCACAGTCTTTAGAATTGTTTCAGACTGTTCTGGTTAGTGGGTGACAGTAAGAACTGAAACAGTTTGCATTCGCTCTAATTTGTTTATCGCTGCCTGGCTTACTGCTTAGCTTGTGGATACTGCTGACATACACATCCAGATTCGTATCAAAAGCCAGTGCTTGTTCACAGTTGTCTTAAAATATCCTAAATGCAAAATGAGTATATTCATTTTGCTCAGAATGTTTTCTCTAGTTTGGTGTATCTTAATCCGAGAATGAATTTAAGCTTTTAGTGTTAAGCATATAGTTGTGTGGTAAGTAATTAAAATCTAGGCAGTACAGTACTGAATAAACTTCACCGTTTTAATTTATTACTTCAAATGTTCTTAATAATGCTGGTAATCCTGATTATTCTTCACCAGCACCACCCCTGCCCCCAGTCTCTATGGTATATTTATTACTTTTGAACAACAACTAAGATAATGTCATATGCTGTTGTTAATTTTGTGGAACTTGTTGCTCTCCAGGAAAGGTACTTAGATTGATATTTACAACTTACTTGTTACAGCTGGTTATTGTGTAATTACCTACATCCTTGGAGTTGGAGATAGACATCTGGATAATCTTTTGCTAACAAAAACAGGTAATTGTTTTTAGCAATATAATTTTATAACAGCAGTTGTTTAATTTCTTGTGTGTTGATACTGTTTTGCTCCCGTTTCCTTTTGAGTATAACCCACTGAGTGATGTAGATTTGAATATATTTTTAAATGTAAAGTTTTATTGTCTCATCTAAGGTAATATTTGATCCAATGAATCAAAGTTTAGGTTTAAACCACTAGCAGTGTGAAGTGACAGTTAAAGGATGAGAAAGCAAGTAGATTAATTGCTTTCTAAAGACATTAGAAGCAAGATACAATGTGTATATGTGGTCTTCATGTCATTTAAGAGCCATGTAGCTAGTGAAAGTCTAACTTCACCTAAACACAGACTTGTTTATAAACACCGAGGTTTTTGAATAGTTTTCAGTTGGCTTATTTTATAGTCCTGTGTTCTGTGGCGCTTTTTACACTGAAATCTGGACCTGTAAATTGTTTTTTATGAAACAGGAATATTTTCTTGAGTGATACTACTTTTTTTGAAAGTATTATGGACATAGTATGCTGTAACATTTGCCTGCCTTTACATAAGACCAAGAAACATTTTGCTGTAATCTTAAACTTGGCTAAGATAATGATTACAGGTTTTTTTTCAGAACTCTTGGTCTAAAGCTGAAAAAAAGGATGCATTAAAATATATTTGTAAAGTGACTCCAACGCTAAGTATACTAATTGTTCTTTATCAAACCATTTAATTTTTTTATTAAACTGTTGCATTAATGTTTAGTAGCTTTTTTAACATACTATCAGACAGCAAATTTAAGATCTACTAATTGGATGCCAGTTGTATTTTAATAGTTGCCCAATAACTCTGGTTTTCTTATGTATGCTGTTCCAAATGCAGTAGATGTTTAGAGAAGTATTATCAGTAGTCATAGGGAATCAGGTATAATGTTAACTTCAGTGGGATGTCCATGTGAATTCTTGTCTCAGATTTGACTTTCTTCTAAGCAGTATGGTTCTCTGAGCTTTCCAGGTCTGTATGTTTTTCAAAGAAATTTCATATTATGTCCTAGAAGTGGGAGTTACATCCTAGAAGTGTCACGTGAGTCCTGTCAGAGCAGGATTCACTTCAGTATTTTCTACTGCCTATGAATCTTACGTTCCTGAGAAAACCAAACAACTGTACCGCAAAAATCCAAGTGTTTCATTATCAGCCTGAGCTGCCTAGACTATTCAGCTCTAGCTGAGATTACATTGGTATATATATATGTATATATGTAAGCCTTCTCTAAAAACAAACAAGGAAATAGACTTTCCAGTGTTTCAGAAAGCCATCTGCATCCTGGGCTGCATTAAAAGAAGCGGGGACAGCAGGGTGAGGGAGGTGATTCTGCCCCTCTGCTCCACGCTGGTGTGACCCCCCCTGGAGTGCTGCTTCCAGCTCTGGAGTCTTCAGTGTAAGAAGGACATGGACCTGTTGGAGTGGGTCCAGCGGAGGGCCACGAAGATGATCCGAGGGCTGGAGCAGCTATAGCTGTGAGGACAGGCTGAGAGCCTTGGCGTTGTTCAGCCTGGAGAAGTCTCTGAGGAGACATATCAGCCTTCCAGTACCTAAAGGGGGCCTACAGGATGGATGGGGAGAGACGCTTTATCAGGGAGTGTAATGATAGGACACGGGGTGACAGCCACAAACTCAGAGAGGGTAGATTTAGATTGGATGTCAGGAAGAAATTCTTTATGGTAAGGGTGGTGAGGCACTGAAACAGGTTGCCCCAGGAGGCTGTGGATGCCCCATCCCTGGAAGTGTTCAAGGCCAAGCCGGATGAGGCTTTGAGCCTTGGTCTATTGGGAGGTGTCCCTGCCCAGGGCAGGGGGTTGGAACTAGATGATCTTTAAGGTCCCTTCCATCCAAACCTTTCTGTGTGTTCTGCTCATTATAAATCCACAAACTGAGGGAGAGAAAGTAGTACAATTTACTGTTCAGTCAACTACACCCTTTAGTTTGCAGAAGAACCCATGTATTTTTAAAGTTCAAAATAGCAGATACACATTTTGATTCCTCCTAACTTGTTTTAAGTATTTTAATGTTATTTTATATTGCCATCTGTATGGGTTAATGGTAGACCAGGTAGAGTGAGTAATTATAGTGATTCTAAATAAATAGAAGATTTGTCTACTAGAGGAAATGAGAAATTTGAAAATTAAGCTACTACAACTATTACAGTCAAAGCCTTGGGGTGAAGGGAAATTCAGGTGTTCTAGTTGAAAAATGAGTTTGTGTGTAGCTGCATGAACTTCACAAAGTTTTAACAAACAAAAATGTTCCTTGCAGGCTAAAAAAAAATCGTCTTTTTGTTTGCTTACTTTTGAACTACAGCTTCCCATAGCAATTCTGATGCCTTGAATAGCTTTGTTACACATGGGGATTTAGGAATTGCGATTAGGTGTTTATTATAAAGCAAAAGGTTTATTGAATGATAAACATGTAAATAAAAAATACTATTTGGGGAAAAGAGACACATCCATATGAAACACTTGTTAGTTTACAGATAAGGCTGAAGCATATATTACTTTGAATCAGCATACTCTATGAAGGAGTTGAAAATTAGTCATTTGGCCTCAATTACAGTAAAAGGTCTTACTCTAAGCACATGAGGGAACAGCTAAAACAGCTGTATTTTTCCTTATCTGTTTGTAAATGTACAAATGGACATTTAAAAATCTGTCTTGAGAGGTCTCTATCATTTGTCTAAGGTGACAGGTATAAATATTTCCATAGCGGGCACTGCTTGCATGCTCTGAGTAGTAATATTTTACTATTTTAATTTGGTGTAAAGTGTATCTTGCCCGTGTTAAGGAGTAACAGCACAATGGTCATTTGGCGTAGTGGAAGGATTTAAGCAGTACAGCAGAGGGCAGCGCACATCCACGGTACATTCTGAGTCTGAAATTGTTCTCATCTGCTAGCTATGCTCTGTCACATACACAGAGATGTTTTTTGAGCTATCAAGAGAAATTCTTACGTTCCAAATACAACAAAGGCTTGCTACAAAGGCTTGTTTTTTGCTACTCAGAATCTCTTAGACTTAAGTTTGAAAAAATCTAAGTTCATTCTTCTGTTGAAGAATGGAAGCTTATAAGTACCTTTCTTCAAAATTATATGACTGTATATGCATCCTTTCTTGATAGTTATTTAATGAATTGAAGCTTTCCAGTAGGGCAAAGAGTGCTGAGTACCAGCTGTGAGTTTGCATACTGTTGCAATATATATATATCATTACCTTTTTCAGTTCTACCTTTTAGTTTGCTGGATGCAGCCACATCTGTGTTGGACTCCTTCCAACAGAATTGTTGCATCATCTTCTAACATACAGATGTCTATGCCTGTAAAAGATAATGGTATAATTTAAATATTAAGCAATAGATACTGAAGTTCATAAAAACAAATTAACTCAATGTTAGACATAGGTTGACAGTGTCTGTTATCTGTGTGAAATAATTCCTGCTGTCTTTCATGACTGTTTTATGCTCCTAATTCTGTAAATAGGGTGACTTTTTTTTAAGAGGTCTTAAACAAGAAATCTAGTTTTTCACATTTTTAAATGCTGTACCATTATGCTCCAAGGGTAGCTGTAGAAGTTTGTTTAAGATAGACGAGGAGGTTTTGACTGAAGGTTCCCTATCAGTAGTGTTAAAAATTACAAGAACACTTGCATGGGTTTCACAAACATGCCTTAGCTTGTAACCTGAAGGTCATGTTATATAGTCAATAATGTGTTGCAGGAATATTTTTCTTCTCTGAGAACTTTCAGCTTCCTACTTCTCCTGGAGATGAAACATGTTATCAGTTGCTGTATGTGTTACTTTCTTCTTTCCAAATCTGTAACAGCAGATATTACTTTGACTTGTAAATAACAATACACTGTTTTGCAGCTGAATACACAGCTTTAAGTAACTTCAGTGTCTTGTTGTAGGATTTCAGACTGATTTATATGTTAATGCCAGTATCTGACTTACCAACTAATGTGCCCTTTGTTGCCTTGGAAGGAAGAGCTGGGTGGTTGTGAAGCTGGATTGTGATATAACAGATGTAGCATGTTCAGTTAACTTTCACGTAATATGCGTTATGCTGGTGTGTTTCAATTATGTCATGCATTCCCTTGAAAATACTTTCTTCTGCATTTGTTCCACTCTCTGGTTTTGATTGTAGAGATGGGATCTAGCTACTGATGTAACACCCAGATATGGATGTCTTCATGTTTGCTAGGTCTTTTTAAGACAGTCATCGTTAGAGCTTTGATAGTATTTCAGCTATGATAGACAAGTGAAATCTCCTGTCCCATTTGAGATATCTTCGTAACTTGCTTTATAGAGAGACAAAGGTTTCACAAAGATCCTGCCATATTTGCAGGCTATGGTTAGGTGCTTTAAGATGTCGTGAGACACTCAAATGACATTCTTGAGTAGCACTGCATGTGAGTGTCTGACCTACTAACTCTCACCCTAATGACTGGCCAGCTTAGTATTTCAGTAACGCTTAGGGACCTAAATTTAAATGGAAGTTCCCTTTATACATTCCCTAAATACAGGCACTTTGATCTGAACTCCACACCTGAATTTGCTCTATAGCAGTAGAGCACATTGGAATGTGGATAAAATTAGGTTATTAGTATCTGAGGGCAGGTCAAAGGCTGAGGGCTCCAAACTTGCAAGCAACATCTGCTTTTAGCATCATCTGTACAGAGGTGAAAGAACTGGTCTGTCTTCTCATTTAAGGCTGAAAGGTAGGGCTGTGGTTTGTCTTGAGTGTGGAGTACACCAACTGACATCTGATTTATTCTTTGGTCTCAGTTAGGAAGTGTTGCCAGGTAAGACAGCAAAGATCTAAATAGTTTCATGTGTGAGACGACACTATGTGTTTGTATTTTGAGTGCTTTTCAGTTAAAACCATCTATCCCAAAGCAGGCTTGAAGATGATATAGAAGGAGAACTATAGGATACAAACCCTCCTTCTGTATCACTGCTTAGATAAGTACAATGATAAATGCATTTACCAATGTTGCAAGCATAATATAGTATGTAAAATGCAGTGGAATTTTTAAATATGTTTTTAAATGTTACTGGTCTTGATAGAGGAACTTCCTTTTTTTTTCTAGAAAAATAAAATTAACACATACTGTTATCCTTTAGATTTCTCTCTGAAATTCCCATTTCCCTACCAAAGAGAATATAACCTTTTAGCTGTTGTTATGCTAAACACTTTCTCTTTTAGCTATCTTCAAGGGTATTTCTCATTTAACAATAAATATCTGGTGTCTTATTTTTTTTGTTTTGTTTTGTTATACTATGCCTGCATAGAGTGTACTTTGAGAGTGGACAGCTCGAGGTGTGAGGGGAAGCACTACAATACTTAGCACAAGCTGGGCCCTTATCCTTTATATAGATAGTGATGATAAACTTTACCTCCATCTGTTTCTGCATACCGAGTTTAAAATCTGTATTGTGGATAAGTCGTTCACAATTTGTATTACTTTCTTCCATTTTTATGTGGTCTTAGAATTTTCTAAGTTATAACGTAGCTGGTGAAAATGATGACAATAAATTAGGAATTCTGTTTTTTTTCACCATGGCAGTGCTCTGTTAGCAAAGAAGAAATTTTGATGGGAGCATCAGCCAAGAAACCACCCCATCCATCCACTGATTTTCGTCAGATGAATTTTTATCCTATTGCTTCAAACTTAAAATAAAGATTCAGTTAAAACAGTCACAAAATTGAACTTTTTCTGTACAAGCCAAGTTAAAATAATAGTGTCAGTTACAGAAAATATATTGAAATTCAGAGGTTGGGGGTTTTTGTGTACTGGTTGGGTTGGGGTTTTTTTCCCCGCTTCACAAAAGCGCGAACAGATAAGTTCAGATTAATTTGTAATGCTTTCTTACCTGTAAAGACAATGCCACCAGACTTATTTTGGTTTAGTAATTGCATCTAGCTTGCTCTGCCTTCCATATTTTGTTTAAGGATTTGAGAGTTCTGTGCAGGTTTTCAGTAGTTTTTCCTAACAGTCCTCGGGTGAATTAAAGCAATTTTTGTGCTGCTATATGGAACTTTTCTCCTGTACTAAAATCTAGGCATTAGCAGTAAAAGTGATGGACAAATCAGCCTTTCCGCCTGCAGTCAGATGTTATTAGCTACTGCAAGCACCAGATATCAATTTTTAGCCTCTACAAGTCCATGCTTCACTTAATCAAAGATCACTTCACTCTCAAGGCTGAAAGGAACTCAGATGGACTTTCAAATTCCTCATGCCCTGACTGCTGGTCAGAGAAACTTTCCATGTTTGATGCTGTTTCCTTCAACTCTCCAAGGACCTGTGCTCTTTATTCCATGTTAGAAAACCAGGCATTCAGTAGAAAAATGTAGTTAACCTCATAAAATTAAAAAAAAAAAAAAATATATCTGAAAAGTATGCAACACTATCAGCTTTTAGATTTTGAACAAAATAATTTTGTGTATGCGTGCTTCATTATTTCATATCAGTGGAAACATCTCATCCTCTTCCAGTCAGTAAATGCTTTGTGTCTTCCTTTTTTCTTCAGTAAAATAGCTTGAGTGGAGAGTAATTATTAAGGCACCGTTTTTTAAGGTGAGAGACTCTATATGAAGTCTTTCCAGCAGAGATGTTTTTTTCCTGCTTCCTGACAGGGTGCTAATGTCATCTTTTAAACTTTGAGGGGTGAGCTACTTTCTGGCTCAGAAATGTTTGGACAAAGATGTGTATCTTGAACTGCATGCAGATGCCTACATAAAGTCCCACTCCCAGCCTCAGAACAGGTCAGGAAGTTCATGCATACTTGTCTGTGGTTTTGAGGTGTTTCCTGAATTGTTATGTTTTGGGGTTTTTTTTTCAGATGCCTAAAATCCCCCATTTTTATAAGGATCTGAAATTTCTAAATAGGCCTCTAAAGGTTTCACTGTCTAAATATTAGGAATCCAAGGCCATTATATCTAGCCTTACAAGAGTGTAAGACACTCAGAGGATGAAATCTGTTGTAACTGTTGTCTTAAGTAACTTCTTTTTTTAGTTTAAAACACAACTCAAACTATAAACCCTCACCCGTCAGCAGTCATTCAGTAACAGTAATAAACCAAAATAAGAAGTCCAGTTTTGTAATTTATAAGCATGCCTAATAATTAAGTGCCCTTTAAATTAAAATATAATGAATCTGAAGAAGATTAATTACAAGCTGAGGTAAAAACACGATGGTCTAAGAGATCAAAGTGCATGTGTTCGGGTAATGACGCTGTATATTGAAGGAAGGAAATGTAATTGTTTTATAAAATGGAAGTTCAAAGCCTTTAGAAAAAGTAGTTTTGCACAAAGTTCACAAGCAGGCTAATTTTCTGGGAGGATAAATGATAATTTTATATAAATACTGTGCTATGAGTATGAATTTTTACTCAGAGTGACGGAGCACTGTCACAGGTTGCCCAGAAAGGCAATGGAGTTTCCATCCCTGGAGATGCTCAGAAACTCTGGTTGTGANACCAGATGACCTCCAGAACTCCCTTCCAACCTCAGCCATTCTGTGATTTTTGTGAAATAAAATTTTGAAAGAGTCATCTTCTAAATTCAGTTGAGAAGGTACATTTCTTTATCAGCCGAACTACATAACTTTCAGGAACTTCCAAATGCAGACTGCACAAACTGTGTGACATGTCAGAACTAAAAAAACTGACTCAACACCTGCCCAAATAAGAGGATGATCGTTCTCCTGTAGACTGTTTTTGGCTGTGATTACCAGACAATATGGTATTCACAGTGAAAGTCAATTTTTACAAAATAAAAATTCTGATTAAATATATTTTCTGTCCTCTTAGAATTATATCCTCAGTACAGTAATTTGTAGATCAAAGTGATATTTTTCGTTTGAAGTTCATATATAACACTTGCTTTATATAGAACTGAGGTATTAAAAGTTCCTGGTTTTATCCTGCTCTTTATGCATTTTATTTTCTGGCATTGCACCTTGTCAAATAGTTACCAGAAACTTTCTCCATTCTTGTGATAGAGGTCATACGGAGTGATAGAGGTCATACTATAGTGAAAGTGGAAAGTTCAGTGGTTTTATCCTTATAGAAATTTTACTGAGGATCATCACTTGAGATACTTGCAGACTTTTATTTCAGGATTAAAAGATTTCAAATCATCAAGTTTATTATGTCTATAAACTTATTATTTATTGACATAAATAATAATATAAACTTCACCTAATTCTCAGTATTAAATATACAACTAATTTCATTTGTCCAAAGCAGGCTACTTCTTCATGTGCTCCAATTGTAGTGAAGTCCCCAAGGAGAACGTAAATCAGACTTCTCAGTAGAAGACTCTAAAACCGCATCAGTTTCAGGCTGACCAGTCACTCTTTACTGGTGTAGCAGCTTCAGGCAAGCACCGAGGGGAGCCTTCTGTCCATATTCCGTATTCTGGCTTAATTGATCTTGGAGGAGCTACATGAATGAAAATGAGTTAAGTCTGTGTTTAGTACATGGATTTGAAAGTTACTAAATATATTTAATGTATTTAAATGAAAGCCTTTAACATGCATTTTGAGTCAGCCTGAAAATCTGCCAAGCTTTGAAGTATAGCAAGGGACGCTATAATGTTAACGCAGGACGGCCTCATCTTATACTTTCTTTTATACTTCCTGTGTTAGTAAACTACTTGATACCTAATTAATTTATGTGAGCATATATCAGTCAGTCATTAAAATGCTTTTGAATGGTTTAGATCCATATTTTTTACCAATTTTAATTAATAATTATTGCCTCTTATTCGCTGTCTCCAGAGAAAGGTAAAAAAAAGAATTAATTACTACCACAAGAGTTAGTTTTATTCAAAATCTTCTCTTGACTCTTCAAGGTGACAGGTTTGAATAAGTGAACAGAAAACAGACCCCCCCCCCAAACTTTTTAATTAAAAATTTTTTGTAATTTAATGGGGTGGTGGGTGTGTATATATCAAAGAGCCTACTTCAAAAACCTAGTGTGCAAAAATGAGCTCTAAAAGTAACTCCTGTAACAGCTTGAAAAAACTGTTGGGGGTGAGGAGGCAGATAGGCACAGTTAGGTATGCAAAATGTAATGTTTGTGCCCTTTATCAACTGGCAAATATTTTGCCTGTTTTTTAAGCGTCCTTGTGATCTCCTTTAGAAGATTGACTGTTACAGAATTTGTGTCGTGGGTTAATGAAAGAGTACCTATGATAGAACTCAAGCAGCCACCCCTGATAGAAAATTATTATTATTATTCAATGAAATGGTCAAAGAGGGGTGACTAAATGGAAAATACTGACTGTTCTATTTTTTCAAGAGTGCTGAGCACCTAAGCTTATGAAAATATTAAAATGAATACAGATGCTGCAGGATAAAATACCCCTTGGCAAACAGATCTCTGCCCATAATGCTGTTCAGTTCCCTAATTCTAAAGCAAGACTCTGTGTGTTCTGTGCTTATTGTGACTGTCTAGCTAAGAATCATACCAATAATTTAAATACCTTCTCATTTGTAAGGTGTTCTGTCTTGTATCTGCTTTTCTTTCTCTTCTGTAAATTATTCATATAAGACTTTTTTTTTTTTTTTTTTTTTTTTTTTTTTTTTTTTTTTTTATGTCACAGGGTAGCTTAGCTTTGGATGTAAAACCTAAATTACCTTCTCTTGCTTCTTAATTTGCTTCATGATTCCTAATTACTGCAGAGTTCAGGAAGATGTTTTCTCTCTGTCCTTAAGGAATTCACTTAACAGATTTCATTTTTTTAACTATTTTTTATATAAAAGCTTCTTGGCATATATGAATTCTTACTGTCTTTTTGTAATGCAGCTCTGGTATGGAACAAGTCATTGTTGAAATTATGCATTTCAAACTGAAAATTCATTTGCAGAACACTTTCAGAAGCTTTTTTTTTTGCTTTATACGGTCAGTATTTTTAAGTGAGGCAAGAATGCTCCTAGAGACTGGCTTCCTGAGAATTGTGAATTGTCCTATTCTGACTTCTGTGGACAATTTTGGTTTCACGTTTGCATAATATTTAATCTTCAAACTGTCTAAATGTTTTAGTAGGATTTTCTGAAGTTGCTGGTGTTTCAGTTGTTCGTTTTGCCACCGGTTGCATTTCACAGTACTACTGAAAGGGAACAGAGTGAGTACTTCCCAGTAAAGCTCTAAGCAATATTACAAACAGCATAGCTGCACACAAGTTCTTGATAGGATGGCAACTTGAGCATTTGAAGTAAGAGATGTTATTTCTGTCAAGTTAATGCTACGGAAACATTTTAGATGTAAAAACATTTTAAATGAGAAAGGTAGTGATCAAGTGATGTAACTATTGCATTTTAGTACTGAAAAAGTGTAAGAGAGACTCTGGTACATTTTAAATATAGTTTCAGATGTGGAATTATAATCAGGTTTCTTCAGTGTATTTGAAAACCGCTGATGAAGAATTTTGAAACAACTTTGAAATTCTTTTTCGGTATTTAGTGGCTTCAAAAGGTCTCTGTTAAGATCATGAGTCTTCTTTGTGGTATATTTAATATACAACTAATATAACATTTGATGCTGCAGCAACCAAATTGGATACTAAAAGCAATGTGATGTGTGTATTAATATCTTAACTTGCTAACAAATTCTACAGAAGACATAAAAGAGTTAGTAGTATCTTTTGTCACTGTGCTTAATATCTGCTGACCAGTTTCAACATTCTTTCAGTCTATGTTGAAAAAAAGTAAAAAGGAAAAAAAACTCATCTTGTTTGTTAGTACTCCTAATGAATTTGAAATCAACTTTATTTTTTTAAACCACTAATTTCAAATCTGTAGCTGAAGATATAAAACATACATTTATAAACCTTACAGAAAATAGTGAATCGTTTTTTGAGAGCTGCTTGTCATCTTCTGGAGATTACACTTAAAGATATTTTTTTCCCTAATTTTTGTATTGAGATTTGAAACTGTATGAAATGTTGAAGTAAGTAAATATGTTTGCCTTCACATCCTCCACAGGTAAACTGTTTCACATTGACTTTGGTTATATTTTGGGTCGGGACCCTAAGCCTCTACCTCCCCCAATGAAGCTGAATAAGGAGATGGTGGAAGGTATGGGAGGCACGCAGAGTGAACAGTACCAGGAGTTCCGTAAGCAGTGTTACACAGCCTTTCTCCATCTCCGCAGGTAATAACAACCTTATTTTGGTGCTAAAATTTGTTAGAGACACTGTAGAGCAGGAGAGAAGAGGAGTAAATGAATTAGAAAATATTTCTAGTGAAAATTCAAAACTTGTTTGAAGTTTGAACGTAGACACAAGAATTTGTATACAAAGGAGTCAAGACACCACAGTATTGGTGTAACGTGGAGCTTAAGTGTAGTTGTCCTTCAGGTTAATGGCCCCCAATGTTCCTTGCTTTTTTCATAAGTCCTATTGGATATTAATTTATATCTTGCTTTTTGGATATGTTTTTGCTCTTGAGCAACTTGTTCTGTGATTATTGCTGATCAAGTTACTGTCATTTTTAACTCCTAAGTCATTTGCTGCTTTATCCTCCTCCAGTTTAGATTAGTGATGATCAAAGTCTTTGGCTTGCAGGTGGTGCATATATAAGCTTAGTTGGGTTCAGGTCCTGTAGGACAAAAATAAGCTACTTGTAGTGACAATCAAGTGCATTAGCACTTTCTGTAGATACCAGAACTGTGACAGCTAAAACCTCTGTAGACTGTATTTATTTAAGGACAAAGACCTCTTGTTAGACTTGGAATCAGCTTCATTATTTTGCATTTGCCATCGACTTTCTGAGCCAAGTAGCACACTTGGTCTGTCCAGTCATTCATTTAGTGCATCTTCCATAGAGATGAGGGAATTTCACATTGATACCAATATCACATTATGTAAGCCTCCAAATACGTGGAAAAAACCTAGTAATGTGAAAAGCATATGTAGAGAGTATGTGTAGTATGGAAAGTACTCAGTCAATGATTTGAAATAAAAAGCTGTGTGTAGTTGTCATCTTGTTAAAAGGAGAAAGAGTAGAGTTGGTTTGTGAATTGACATTAAGCTATTTAGCAGCATGAAGAAACAGCAGCATGTTATCAGCAAACAGTATTCATTGCTTCAGAGAACAATCAAGAACGCTAATGTACATTCCACGTTCTAAATTTTGCTTAAGGGTGTTTCGTGATACTGCATTTCTTACTTGCGAAATACTTGAGTTGTTTTTAGGGTTTAAACCTAGCTGTTTCAATGG
>VXBO01002111.1:69343-157375 GCA_013400135.1 Rhinoptilus africanus | reverse complement strand
CTTCCCACCACATTTCTGTGATGACAACTATATAATAGTTTCCCTGCTGTACAATGTCCTCCAACTCTTCCTGTTTGTTGCCTATGCTGCATGCATTCGTGTAGATGCACTTCAGCTGGGCTAATTGCTTTGCCACTTTACTGGGGGGACAAGCCAACTTATCACTACTCCTCATGTCTTTGCTAGCACATGGGTCATCATCTCCCATCTCCACTGTGACAAAAGGCTGCAAGACCTTGCTAGTGCTTTTACCCACCAGCACTGACGTACTGCTCCCAGACACCACTTTAGTAACTCTGGTTACATCCCCATCCCCCTTCAAACCTAGTTGAAAGCCCTTTCAATCGGTCCTGCTAACTCCTGTCCCAGAATCCTTCTTCCCCTTTGGGTTAGGCTTTCCCCACCTGTTGCTAGCTAGCCTGGTGTCCTGTATATCAATCCATGACCAAAGTAACCAAAGTTCTGTTGGTTGCACCAGTCTCAGAGCCAGGATTCAATCTGCTGACTCTTCCTGTTTATGCCCTCATCAATCCCTGCAAATGGTGGGATAGAGGAGAATGCTACTTGTGCTCTTCATCCCTTAACCAGCCGTCCAAGGGCTCTGAAATCTCTTCGTTGACCTTAGACTTCTGTTAGATATCACATCATTACCTACTTGAAATATCAGCAGTGGGTAATAGTCGGTGGGCCGAACCAGGGTAGGGAGTTTCATTTCTATCATATGAGATTGAGAAGAAAACTTTGAGAACATTTATCATTGTGAAAAGTTTGAATATGAGTTTTCTAGAGATAGCTGAAACTATAAACTTGAAAGCTTTGAACACTATCATTTATGTTCCTAAAGCATATAGACCCCAATACTTCACAGCAGTGTGAATATTTCTTACAAGGAACTCTCACTGAGATAAAGCAGAGGTAGTTTTAGGCATCTTTTTACACTTTAAGATATGCAAGCAGATTATATAGAATAATTAATAAAACAGAATGCATCATTCCTTTAAAATTCAAACCAGCAGAAACTGTGAAACTAACATACACTTTAAAATATTTCTGAGAATTAGAAAGCAGAAAACAGATAAGTTCTTGTATATAAGAGACAGCTACCTCACACAGAATAGAAGCTTGACCATTAATTATTTTTTTTTAAGATAGAAAAAGGGATAAATTGCATGCCAAAATGGTATGACCTTTTTTTTAAGGAGCTTTCCATTTTATCTTCCTTTATCAGCTTAGCTTGTCATCTTCAGTTTTCATAGCAGTCCGCCCACAATAGAATGAAGAAGAACTAACAATTGTGTTTACTGGAATTTGATTTTGTATTCAGAATGTCAGGATGTGACAACAGGTTCTCTTTCTCAGCTACTTTAATTGCCAGTAACTTTCTGAAGATTTCTGGCATGAGCTAGTGCATTGCCATGAGACCATAAGGGACTCTCTTTATAAGTACTAGGATATACCTCAATGCAAAAGTGACATCCTTTAAGTGGGCATCAATTATTCTAATTGAAATAATTATCAGTTCTGACATCCGGTAAATCTGAACTTTTAATGATTTTAAATACATTGAAACCTTATTCCCTGGGGCAGAACACAGACCTATGGTGTTATATTTCCTTGAGCAAACATAAGATACCAATTTCTGTAGTCCATTTAATTATGGCCTGAAATCTCCTAAACTGAGAAGATAATATGGTCTTTCCAGTTCATCAGCACAAGTCTCATGAAAAACATTTGCGAATTCATATCGTCAATATCAAAATCCAAAGAGTTACATACTCCTAACCAGAATCTAAAATCTTACCAACTTACAGAAATTATTCATCACTGAGTAGTTATAAACCCATTTGGACTAGTAACTGGCGTTTTGGAGGTGAAAACCTTCTTTCACATCTACTGCAAAAAGACACGGAATCAAGTACGCAGAACAACCTTTTGAGGCCTGATCTGGCTCAGTTGTTCAGACTATGTGGCAAGCAGTTAATGCTGAAGAAGGTATCTTGAAAGCCCACATCACGTTCTTTAAGGAATTATAGATGAGCTGCTCTAGTGACAGCAAGTGGAGCACGTGGTAACATAACAGAAGACATGATGATAAGGAAGGTAAACACAGACAGTAAATATAAAAGCACAGAAATAATACAGGAGGTTTTGAAAAATGAAGAATAAAATACAGAAAGAGAAAAAAAAAATTGAGTGTTTTCATGATGTGAGCAGTTCCTTGAAACCTTTGCTGAGAACTTCTGTTTGAGAAACACTATGAAATATCTTTCACCTGTATGAAATTAATTTGAAACCTCCATTTGTGAGACAATATTTTACTAGTAACGCAGTCTGTCCCTTAGCATTACTATTACACCTACAATTGCCAAGTTATGCAAAGGTTTTTAAGGATAGGACAGATGACACAGCCTTTACCCTAAAGGGGTTGCAATTCAATATGTATGTAGGAGAATACCTCTCATCTCACTGAAAAGATAAAGCAGTTGTTGTTATTATCAGGTTTGTTTAAAATTGTCAAACCAAATTAAATGCCTACACATTAAGTTCCTGATGTGTCAAACACATTAAGTTCCTATTACAGCTGAACAAATAACAAATTATCCTCACTGAAATTCCATCCTCAAATGATATGGTTGTAAATTTTTTTTTAGTACTTCTTGATTTTTAGTTGTTATGTTACCCATGTTTCTTGTATAAAGGTAAGATAATTGTATGCATCTTAAAATAACAGGATATATATATTTATAAATNAAGGAATCTTGAAAGACCATCTGGTCCAACCTCACATGTAAAAGGGAGCCTAGATGAGATTACCTAGCACCCTGTCCCATTCCATCATATACATCAGTAAATTCTGTGGGACAAAAGAGAAAGTTCTTAACAACTGTAGCATCTTCAAATTCAGTGATAAACATCCCTCCCTTCACAGCCCTGGTGTGACCAGCTTTCGAGCTTCCCAGGGAGTAGTAAAAAAGGGATGAACGTGACTGTAGGCTGTAGGAACTTGGAAGAAAAAGAACAGATGAAGAAGGGGAAGTATTTACTGTCTAATATAACAAAGCAACTATAAATGTCCTATTGCCATGCAAGAAAAATTTAAGTTTAGACACTGAGAGACAGGTCTGAAAGTTAAGAAAATGGGGCAGTGTAAAGCACCAAAGATAAAGTCCCACATGTTCTGTATTAGATAATAAGAAATAATTTAATAGATTTCACAGATTCAGATGATGAGAAGGTGGATTTGAGACTTTCCAAAGCATATTGATTATGTCATTAGCATACTGTATTTTGGACGAAATTCTACATTGCAGACTTTCAGTAAATAGAGTTCATCATCAGTTCATAGACCAAACATGAATATATCATTTATGTATATTATATAAAAATGAGAACAGAGAAATAAAAATCATTAGGGAAGAATTACAACAATAAAGAGTATAATCACAGTTTCAGAGACACTGTAGGATGGATCACCAGCTAAACAACCACAGAAAGGAACGTATTTTTGACCATATTAGCAGATAGTGCCAGCGACTCAGAGAATACAGGATTTCACACCAACTCTTTTTACTTACTAGTGTGATCTATCATTCTAGCTCTGCTTTTAGTTTACAGAATTTTACATACAATTTTACTGTTTGCAATGTTTATGGATCTGTTTGATATGCTGTGCCCAAGAAGTGAAATTTAGCAACATTTTAATCATATTTAATACAAACTTTTACGAACTTACTTACCCTATTGGTCTTGATACAACAAGCTCCACTTGTGGCTCAGGTTTGGATTCTAAAATGATGTTATACACCTCCTCAAATGTGGCTCCTTGTAATAGCCTTCCATTCCATTCTAATACTTCATCACCTATAATTTCAGTAATAACATTCTGCTTAGGAAGTCTGCTGCGGACTGTACTTACAATGACAATTAAAGCCATTCTACTGCCAGTTTACTGCATTGTGAAAACTGTGTTGTAGAATAAGTTTGGAGTCCTTCATATAGTAAAATCCTAGTATTAAAGGTTTTCTGGAGCTCAGCTTCAAATACGTGAAGTAGAGTGAAACAACAATATCACTGGGACGCCTATTAAATAAGATAGAGCTCTTACGCGCTTTGGCAGCTGTGGCTTACAGAAATCCCAATGTGCTCTTTAGAAAATGCGGATCTTTAACACAGCATATTTCATCAGCTTACTATCTTGAAGATCCATTTACCTCTGCAAGTTTAGTATTTAAGGTTCAGACAGCTCTTACGTTAATAGTTAATATTCCTTGCACATTCTCCAATCTAGCAATCCCATTGTTTGCATGTTGGGATAGAAGCAGTTTCTTAGCCGAGCTGGTTCTGTTCACACATTTGTAATAGCTTGGTTTCCTCTAAATTAATATACACTATGAAATGACTGGGCAGAATATCAGTGGAATATTATTTTGAATGTAAAAACATTATTCTAGGAATAAAAATATGATTTTGAAGAACATGAGAATGTATACATTTCACAAAAGCAGCAATTTCAATAATCTAGTACTTGAATATCAGGTTGAATTCTGCAGTAGTTCGTCACACCTATTTAACATAACTTCACATCTAATTAAACTCACTCGCTTGTTATGACTTTCAGAAAAGCAATTCAGCAGTATAGATCTATAGCAGACACATACCTGGTCTAAGATGCCCCACTGTATCAGCTAAGCTTCCTTTTTTAACTTTGGTGATAAATGCGCAGAGTCGACCTGATTCAGTCATCTTTCCTCCTACTACCTGTTTCAAAGAGGAAGTATTTTCGTAGAATGAAAATTACTTTAAATAACTTAAGTATTCTGGCAACAGAAAGAATTCAATTATTTCCTTGTTTTATGTATCCCAAACAAGACAGATACACTTGAAAAAACCACCCCAGACTGTTGGCTATGACAGGTTATGTTTGTATTTATTCTGTCTATTTATGTAATTTAAACACAATGCAAATACAGAATGTTAAAGCTTTTGAACTTCAGCAAGTATATGTATAGCATTTCACTGTATTATAAATTACCAACCAAAAAAATAAGGTATTAGACTGTTTACTTCAATACTTTTTAACTGAAAACAGATATATTAATGTAACAGAATTCACGATGTCCACACTAAGCATCAAACATTTGAGAATTCAGATCAGTGAAGAGGTCATCCTTATAACAGAAGATTTTAGAATTTTAAACATAGAAGTTGAAACAAAAAGTACTTAATAGTGGCACTGTTAGTCCCTTCTCTTCCATTTTCTGACATTAAAACAATAACACCCATACCAAAAGTGATGTTCAACTGGCTTCTCCACTGACTTCAAAATAAAATCATTTGTCAATTAAATAAAAAATTGAAAAATTTCCAAAGCATGTTAGCATATAAGTAACTACACTGATTTAATCCCTATTTAGAGTGTGTGACTATAACATTATCTGTGTACCCAAAGTGGAGTCAGTGTCATGCTAAATAGAGAACAGAGAATTAATCAAACTTCTTAGTGATTCCTCACAACATGGATGTTGAATCAAAATAAATACATGATTGTTTCCTTTACTGTGTATAATTCATTCTCATTCTTGTACTGGTATTGCTGGAACTGCACATAATATCACACAAAAAATGAGATCAACATATGAGCTAGAAATAGCTTCATAATATGTTCAAAGAGTACTGCATCATTAAAAAGATTCAAACACATTACTTTATGATGATGCAAAACAAATATTAAATAATTTTCTGTCTTGTGCATTTAAAATGTAGCAAATCAAGAAATCAGAGGGTGAAAAAATCCGGAACCAAGCTCTTCCACTGGCAGACTCTTGCTCTGCATTGAAATGTCAATAACTTCCAGATGTCCCCCCCAATCTTCAAAAGAAATAAGTTATTTTTCACATGTCTCCCTTCCTTTGGGGAACAGAAGTTATACCGTGGTGCAATCCTTAATACTGAAGACAGCGGACAGGGCTTGGCTTGCCCAGCAAGGATGCAATCAGTACCTTGCAGAGCAGACATTCTCAGCAAACTTGTGAAAACATGTCTAGTCTTTCAGAAAAGTACAATTTTTTGAGCCTGTCAAGGACCCTGTAAAATTACTCTTGGTAATTAGTATGAAATATCTCTGTATTTTAATTTTGAGAATGATAAGACATTATAGATATCGGTATGCATACACTATAATATAAGAATACCTTCATTATCAAGGTAGCTAGTTTAACTGAAATTGTTAGTTCCAAAATTATTCATTACCAACCTTCAATCCGAGCATTGCTCCTGAGTCTCTAGGCACACTCCCATCTTTTAGTCGTTTATTTAACAAAATCCGACCAATGAGACGATCTCCATCTTTGGATGGTTGCCATGTTACAGGATGCTATCATATGGTGTTAATGGAAAATACAGTGAATAGGATTTCAAAGAAAAATATTTCAGTAATACTTTTCATTTCCTGATACATTTCAAAAATGCCATGAAAGCATTATGATTACACCAATATTTAATGTAGTAGAATGACAGAAAACTGTGCTGGAAAATATTTATCTGGCTATATCATCCATCACAATGTACGTCTAATATTTAATAACATTATCTATTTTACTACATCCAATTTGTAAATATTTCAAATCATCTTTACACCTTGATTAGACAGATACAGATAACATTATATAGTTACACACAGTGGCAATCACACCTGAGTACTGACAAAAAAAACCTGTAGAGGTCTAGTATACTGAAAAAGAAGCTTAACTCAAAACCGAAATTTGATGTAAGACATATCTCCTTTTTCCACTATTCCAAACACCTCAGTTTTCTCTAAGACTGACAAAATTTTTTCAGTGTTTTATTTTCTCTCAGTAGTAGTATATTAAAAATTATAGAATACATTAAAAGGCATAGTCATTACCCTATTTAAATGTATTGTTTCTTTCTTGGAATAACTACTTCACATATGAAGCATATGTGAAGTCACAGTGAACATTATTATTCCATTAGTGTACATGGGCACAGTTATACTTGTATATTAGCATAATTAATAAATTTTTCACATTTTATTTTGTGTAATCATAGCACTTTTTCACAGAAAAATACTATTTCATGCTCTATTTCATGCAAAATTAGCAGGCACAGACAAATCTGCTCCCATTACAACTAATAACTCTAAAAAGATTTATGATAAATCTCCACCAAACAGAAAGCAAAAATAAAAATACCAAAGCAGATGGCAAAGCCTTTAATTCCGCACAAAACTGCACAAAAATGGCATGGCAACAAAACAAAAGAACAACCATGACAGTGAAAGGGAAAAAAGAAAAACAACTTTTCTGTGCAGAGAGACCCAATTTTCTCCCTTTTTCACCTGGGGTTTAAACTATTAATTTAATTTCAGCCCCAGGAGTTTGAACACAGTAAATCAAATAAGCCAATCAGTAGAATCCTTATTGTTAATTACTTTGTACTTGAAGGTAATACCATGATATGCTATTATGCAACCATAAGAACAACATTCCTTTATGCCTCTCAATTTTTTTCTTCGGCTGCCAAACAGTAAAAGCTGCAAGCATGCAGAGACTTTTCATTTGTTTTTCTTTTCTGCACCTTAAGAAATGCTACATTGTCTCTAGAAACACCCTATCTTTTATTTTATGCACTATTTTAATGAGTGACAGATAGCAAACAAAGACCAAATGAGCAGGTTAAAATGCAGGCTCCATAATCTCAGTACCTTCTCGCTATGGCTATGTTCCTCGTTTAGAGTTGTGCTACTACACGTATCTACCCCAGAGTCTTTTATCTGAGGCTCAGACCATTCCAAGTCCTCTTCCAAAGAGTGGCCACCAAAGCACACCATTTTCTTTTGCCTCTGGGATAAGGTGTTAGAATCCGACAAAACTGCCTGCTCACTAGTTTTTCTTTTTCCCCTTTGACTGTCCCCTATAGGTGTGGGATAAAAAAAAGGATACATAAAAGAAAACATGCAAAGGTGTAAATAAAACAAAGGAAATGTGAAATGATAAAGGAAACTAAATTGTAAGGCTCCACATGTCTCACCAAAGACATTGGGGATGCCTCACTGCTATGCCAAGACGTATGGTCCAACCAGTTGTAATCCATGTCTCCTGCGAGAATCAGACAGACAAGATAGTGCAGTAAAGGAAAGGTGAAAAAAAGGACAGACAAAGATACAGTAAAATTGTAGAGACTTCCGATTATCCTATCTGATTCATAACCTTTGCTAGCAGGACTTGCGAAGTGCTTCCAAGAAAAATTTAAGGCTCTAACAACAGAGTACATGGAATATGAAATACAGTGAGGAAGGAGGTATGTTTGTGGGTGTCTATGTGTGCATAAAATTATATACAGTATAAAGCGTCATTGCTTCAGAGTTTTTAACTGCTTATATAAAATTACTTACAGTAAATTAAATGAAAAGGCAAATTGTATTCCTAACAGAATTTTCAGAAAGAAAAGCATTTGAATATGGAATGAGTTTTCATCTAAAGAACCAGTTTTGTCTTAAGAAGCATATTCCTTTCCTAACACAAACTAGTGTTTATTCTAATCACTTTAACAAAATACTTAAAACAATGGTACTCTATTTTCAACTGTACAGTAGAAGATGTTTTAAGGAAGGTTAAATGATCTGTTAAATATCATTGATAAGAAAAACAAATATAGAAACTATTTTTAGAATAAAAAGCATATTGACTTTGCTTGAAATTCCCAGAGAAATCATAGAATCTTAGGGTTGGAAGGGACCTCTGGAGATCATCTAGTCCAACCCCCTGCCAGAGCAGGGCCACCTTAGAGCAGGTTGCACAGGAACGCGTCCAGGCGGGTTTTGAATGTCTCCAGAGACGGAGACTCCACCACCTCCCTGGGCAGCCTGTGCCAGTGCTCTGCCACCCTCAAGGTAAAGAAGTTCCTCCTCATGTTTAGGTGGAACCCCCTATACTCAAGTATAGTCTATATGTGTTTATTGGTTAAATATCAGAAAGAATTCTAGTAAGTACAAGTACCTCATAACTGAGAATAAATGCATAATTTTTGACAAAATATACAGGTGGCTTACAGAACCAGAATTTAACCTGTATGGCAGACACATGGTGGGAAGAAAGGTTTAAAAAGCAATTTTAAAGAAGAGGTCTAAATTAATGCCACTGTCTATAGAACTGTTGAATGACTCATGTATTTTAATGAAACATTCTCTTTTATGTAGGTAATTTAAATTGTAAATTATGCCCACACATTTTGCATTATTACATTTCTCTCTCTTTTTTTCTCACCATTGTTACTACACGTTACATGAACAGTATTTTGTTACTACATGCTACAAAGTACTTTGATACAGGATTTTTGATGCAGGAAAAAATATTGACTTTCCTATTGAATTTCATGACCAAAAGAATCATAGAATCATAGAATGGTTTAGGTTGGAAGGGTCCTTAAAGATCATCCAATTCCAACCCAATTCTAACCTGCCATGGGCAGGAACAACTCCCACAAGATCAGGTTAAAAAAACCCACAAAAACCTAAACCAAAGTAGTTCTGCTCTTTTTAGCACAGACCACAAATGACATTTTTCTGCTTCCAGTACTTCAGATGCTGCTTTGACATTGTTCAACCTCTTCTTCTGAAACTATATCAATAACTTGGCGAAATATAACTAACAGGTCTGATCACAGTCTGAACACTTGTCTAGAAAACTTTACAGAGAGGGTGTGAAGATACAGCCCCATGAAACTAAGCTACAAAAAGCTAATACATGCTTTAGAAAAGTAACAAATATTCTCCTTAGAGGGATATCATGTACAATGAGAAACATGATCTTTTTTCACTTCTTTTCTCCTAATATATAGATTGCATCTGCTCTATGAAAAAAAAAAAAATTAAGCCTCATTGTTTTAAAGAAGGAAATGTACAGAATGCAATGGTTTTCTTTTCAAAAAGACACTTTGAACTTGGTCCCTTACATTTTGCAGAAATATTACAGCATATTTAATAATCTTTGATTTCATAGAAAGTTTTATTTTTAAGCTTTAATTAATTCATATTTTCTAAATAGGCCTGCCCTAAATGTACTAACTGTGTTTCTTGATTCTTGAAAGGAAAATAATATTTTAAAATGGGAAATTCTCTCTGAAACTGTTTTCTCATGACTGTTAACACCTTGATTATATTACAGATTAAAGTGTTGCTATCCTGCTAAAGGGAAAAGAAATATTCTTCTGAAAGATAATAACATTTCGCTAAGGGTACTTCTGCCATGGAATTTCCAGTGCTGTTTTACCTCTGCCCCCAAGACATTGCTTCAGGGGAACTGAGTGAAATCATCAGTGAGCTCATGAAAATCTAGCCTTTACTGCATAAATATACATTTAGACATATCCAGAAGATAACAAGAGTTCCAGTCTACCTATTGCCTGTTTTACAAATCCTGGTTTTATAATATATTAAAAAATCAATCTTAAATGAGAAAAACTCATCTCAGTATAGTAATGATGAACTTCTCAGCTCTAATTGCATGAACATGAGCCCATATTGTTTTTTCCCAGCAGTTATTTTCTGTGTCATCAATACAACTGCTGTACCAAACCCAAATTCTGACTAAAATGTTGTAATTGCATTCCCTATAATTTGGTATCTAGTTCTAGGAGCAGGACACTGAAATAAAATGGGCTTTATAATCGGAACAGTTCAAACTGATCATTCTCACCGATTAGAATACCTGACTCTTTCTGACTCCTGACTCACCAAAATGACTAAATTTAAATGTAGATATGTACCATTAGAAATTAAGAATCTATCACTGCAAACTACTGGCCATTTTTTAAGGTTCTAAAGTTCTCAGTAAAAATCTTGACTATCACTTATAATCCAAAAGAAGACACCAGAAAGGAATCCAGTACAGCTATTATGTCCTTGCTCTTCTACAATGAACATAGGACTCTACCTCTACTTTATGAAACCGGTCATGGCTTTGCCAGCTCTCCTATTCCTGCCTTTTCCCACATCAGTTATACAGTTTTGTATAAGCTTGTCAAGAGCAAGGATTCCTATCAAAATAAACTTTCACTTGTGTATCTAAGAAGATAACTTCTTAAAAATAGGAAAATAAGTTATTTAAAAGTTGGGGCCCCTGAGATGTACTGACCATAAACACATTCCCAATGTAAATGTGCGTATATCTAGTCATGAAAAACTGGTCCAGTCTTTCACTTGCTACTTGCATGTCCACAATGTGTGCATACAGACATGCAAAGACTCACATTAGCTTTACAGTAACTGTACTTTACAGTATGGATGCACCGTACACCTCTAAGTTCATCCTATAGGTGTTTATGTAAGCAGTTGTTGAGCAGTGGGGGGGGTCGAAGTCTGGCATATGCACACCCACATTTGAAACATACACACTGACTTTCAGTTAGAAAAAGAAATTCTAGATCCTTTTTTTTTAATAAAGCTATCCAAAATAGTAATCTATATACATTAATGCATACAATAATATGTAATATCACATATTATTTAAGTTATTGAGAGTGATAAATTTTTTAAAGTGATAACTTGAATTTTTTAAAATTTCCCATTATACAATAAAAAGAAAATACATTGGTTATTTTCCTACTGTAGAACTTCCAGTTTCACTCTACTTTCAGGGGAAAAAAATTCTCTTAAGGCAAGTCTTTTACATCCTGTTAGAGAAATTTTGCAGCCAACTCTCAAATAATTGATTCTGGAGACCTTTAATTCTTCTGCCCAAAGTTTACATATTCATTGTACAGATCTGTACATTTGAATTAATAAGCCTATATTCCTTTTACAATCAGTAAAGGGAAACAGAACTTTTTAAGGTGTCATTCATTTGACCTGTTTTAGATGTGTACTTCCTGGTGAGATAAATCATACCTTCATCATATCCAGGATGTCTTATTTCTCCTCCACTGCTTATAAAGAAGTTCTCAGTGACTCATTCAGGTGGTCATCGTCTTTTCATCATGAGGATCCTACTTTCCTAAATTACTATTTTGACACAGCCTCAACTATTTGTTTACATATCCAAGAAAATACCAAAATTATCAACAAAAGAACTCAGGAGTCTTCAAGCTCTCACGGAAGGCAAGTCTACTGGACTGATTTTATACAATTAGAAAGGCCAAAAATTCCTTTTAATATGTATTTTCAACAGGGTAACATACATTCTCTTTTTCACACTTCACCTTAGCAGTGGTAACGGAGACTAAAAGGATCTCTGGACCAGTTTCTGTGTTCAAGTCTTTAAACACAGGTCCCAGGCTCATCTGCTGGTGTAACTGATTTCTGCTTGCTAAAAAGGTTTCCAAGAGTCCTTTCACCCATGTATTACTGTATGGTGCACTCACATACTGTATGTGTCCAAAATTAGACACATTTAGCTCAGCACACCAGAGGCATTAGCAGATAGAAATTACTTACACTTTAGAAGATTGTTATTTTGCAGCAACAGTTAATCTTTATCAAATGGTAAACCCTGAACCTAAACCTGCATGGAGGAGCACATGCAAAGCTGAGCCTGTTGTCTGATCAAAGCACTCCCACTTCTTGCTCTACTATTTTCCCCTCTCCTTTTCAGTCAAGATGTAGAAAGCTGACTTTCCTTTCAATTTACTTGTGTCTCACAGTAAATACCAATTATTCTAAAATTCTAAAATAAGGAACAATTCCATCCAAAGACCATTTTGTTCATATCTGTATTCTTTTTTCCATTCAAATATGTTTTTTATATTCAAACATTAAATTTTTAAAAAAATTGTCATAGAACTTAGAAATGAGAAAAGCCTTGTAGGTCATCTAGATTTTGCCCTTAGCACTGCATTAAGTCATTCAGATGACAGGTCTAAATGCTATAAATGTTAATAAAATTCAATCAAACTATTATTAATAAAATATTTAAACTTCTCAAAATATATCCAGGATGACTGACTGAAAGCCCTGTGGCCTATTACATTTCTACGAGAGACATGTATTGCTTAGTACACCCGGACTTTTCTGAGGCACAGTGAATGATTTGATAAAATAATTCAACACAAATTTTAAAGTGCAAGTTCAATAAATATTAATAACTTGATTGGGTAAAAGATTCATGAAATCTTGTAAAATTAAAAGTAATACCTGTAAGACTCATAGTTCTTTGTTTCCCCACACGAACAATCGTTAAACCATAATCTTTCCATAAGAAAGACACTGTAGTTTTAATTCTGGCAACCAGAGAACTCACTTGCCGGTCTCTTAGATATTTCTCTTCCACGATAGCAGATGCTTTATTATTAAGAATATGTGCATTTAGGGTGTGCAGCAGAAATGACTCAGGAAAAAACGTCACCTCATTGATATATTATATAAGCCATAGTATCATATAATATCAAAGCCATCTCTCACGGAAAAAGAAACTAATCTATTCCTAAGCAAGACACAATCTTAGCTAATGTCATTCAGATGACTCACGAGTTCAGGAGTGCAGCTGGATATGAGAAAGGACATATGTAAGGTCTGCTCTTATTAATGTCATTGAGGTCTAGGTGTATATGGAAAGCCTGTACGGACAAGTCGGATTTGGAGAAAAATCACATCACTGACCTAGCCTTTCTGTACAAATTATGTTAAGCTGAAACCTTTGCAAGCTTACTGATATTTGGTATGCTTCGCCCATTTTCTTTAGCCAAAACCAAATAAGAAGAGGAGAAGATTTTCTTGTTCCCCACCCAGCAACCAACAGCAATGAGAACTTCCTATAGTGGTGGGAACCTTGAATGACAGTGTCTATTTATAAGAATTCCAGTCAGTTTCCACTTGTCTTATATTTTAATGTTTTATTATGTATTTTTTGCTTCTTAGAACAGCTTTCCCACCCAGAAATATGGTAATTAAGTATCTTCTAAAAAGCATTAAGTAATTTGAATCTAATCTACACAGATGCATCTACTCTTTCTTGAGTGTTGTCCAAGTTCACGGTCAAGTGGCTTCTACAGGTACTTCAACCAGAAAAGGAAGATCAAAGAAAGTGTGCCCTCCCTGATGACTGAGAATGGCAAACTGGTAACAACAGACGAGGAGAAGGCTGAGGTTCTGAACAATTTTTTTGCCTTGGTCTTTACTGACAGCCTCTCTCCTCATGCCTCACAGGTTGAAGGACTGCAAGACGGGGACCTGGGGGACAAAGTCCCTCCCACTATAAGTGAAGACAAGATTCGTGACCACCTGAGGAATCTGAACATACAAAAGTCTATGGGATCTGATGAGATGCACCCCAGAGTCCTGAGGGAATTGTCTGATGTATCTGCCAAGCTATTCTCCATGATATTTGAAAAGTCATGGCAGTCAGGTGAAGTCCCTGGAGACTGGAAAAAGAGAAACATCTCACCCATTTTTCAAAAAGGGCAGAAAAGAGGACCCCAGTAACTACCGTCCTGTCAGCCTCACCTCTGTGCCTGGGCAGATCATGGAACACATCCTCCTAGAAGCTTGGCTAAGGCACATGGAAGACATGGAGGTGATTCGAGACAGCCAGCATGGATTCACCAGGGGCAAGTCCTGCCTAACCAACCTAGTGGCTTTCTACGATGTAGTGACTGCATCAGTGAACGAGGGGAGAGCTACGGATATCATCGATCTGGACTTCTGTAAGGCCTTTGACATGGTCCCCCACAACATCCTTCTCTCTAAGTTGGAGAGGTATGGATTTGATGGGTGGACTGTTCGGTGGATAAGGAACTGGCTGGTCACATCCAGAGGGTGGTGGTCAATGACTTGATCTCCAGATGGAGAAGGGTGACAAGTGGTGTCGCTGAGGGATCCGTACTGGAACCGGTGCTGTTCAGTATCTTCANTGTTCAGCCTGGAGAAGAGAAGGCTCCAGGGAGACCTTATAGCGGCCTTCCAGTACCTGAAGGGGGTCTATAAGAAAGCTGGGGAGAGGCTGCTTGCAAGGGCATGCAGAGATAGGACAAGGGGCAGTGGGTTTAAACTAGAGCAGGGTGGGTTTAGATTAGACATTAGAAAGAAGCTCTTTACAATGAGGGTGGTGAAACACTGGAACAGGTTGCGCAGAGAGATGGTGGATGCCCCATCCCTGGAGACATTCAAGGCCAGGCTGGATGAGGCTCTGAGCAACCTGATCTAGTTGAAGATGTCCCTGCTTACTGCAGGGGGGTTGAACTAGATGACCTTTAAAGGTGCCTTCCAACCCAACACATTCTATGATTCTATGACTCTAAGTACAAAACCACTTATCTTCCAAACAGTTTAGACAGAATACACTCAATTTAATTGGCTATTCTTACACATACAGAGTCATCTTGGATGCTCTAAGTTGCCCAAAACCTTCACATAGGATATATGGAGGAGCCACACCCTTTCTGTCTAAACCAGGACCTATCTAAACTGGAAAGTTCCTCCTTTGGTAAATTAAAAACATTATCTTGCTTTGAACCAAGTAAAACAAAAACATTTCCTCAAATTCAAATCTCACTGTCAAAAAGGACAGGTCATGTAACTTTAAATTCTTCAAGCTGTGGAGTCTACCTGACTACATACCGCATGCTGAATACCTACTAACCACATGAGCTAGTGATTGTGCATATGTGTCGTTACTCAAAGCTGCAAATGATTTAGCCGTACAATTGAGTGAGTATATTCCCCCTCCAAGGTGATTTTCAGCAGGTGATTTTAAGACTATAGTGAGCAGAGCACATCCCCTGTCACTTGATCCTCCTCTTAACTGCAAGGCTCCCAGTGAAGCCCAGTACCTGAAGGGCTCTGGAGAGAAGTGCAAAGTGGACTACAGCTATTGAAGAACTTTGATTTAAGCAGGTTACTTTCTGTGTTTGCAGTACTATCCACCTAGACTGCCGCACAGTGTGTGACTCCAAAGAGGAGCTACACAGCCAGAATTGCCTGGAGGTGATTGTATGAGTGCTTAAACAATTGCTTTGTCAGCTCTGGACACTTCAGGGACGTGCTAGCATTTGGTGCCTGACACACATAAAGCACAGAAATATTTTTCAACAATGCTACTAACAGTTTGAGCACTCATGACATAAGGAAGCTTATTCTTGAAGGTCTTATAGCAGGCTTTGAAACATCCTACCATGCTTTTCAATATTTCTTGTGTGGAAATAATTACTCCTATGAATTTGTCAGCTTTCAACATGGAGCAGCCTAGGAAAATATGTGAAGGATCTGCTCCTATCAAAACAAAAAAGAGAAGCTGTTCTTTATGTAAAGGATATGAAGTACAGTCTTGCCTTTTAATGTATGAAATACAGAGAAATGCAGTAATTAGGAGAAAAACGTATCAACCTTCATTAGTGAAAAGGAAACTGTAGACCACACTGTTGGCAAGCATCCATAAACACTTGAAGTTCTCATGGACAAGAAAGAAAAACATAAAAGAGAAGCTTCACATCTGGAAGAAGATTCTGAACAGCAGAGTGCTGCATCCACAAGGCAGGTGAGAGAATAAACTGGGGGAGGGAGGAGCACATGATAATGCATGCCCATGTGGCAGGAACGATGACATGGAGAGCATGTGTGCACTGACTAGAGATAATGCCACCAAAGAAACTTCCCTGTCTTCATGACTCTGTCACTAAGAATTTAAAAAGGTCTTGATTATTTTATTTTTTTTTTGAAGTGATACTGTTTAGGAGAAAATGTTATTAAAATTGAAAACCCTGGTTTACCCTCAAACAACATGTAACCTTGTATTCAACTACTACTAGTAGTGCTCAACAGAACGGGTATTCCTCCTAAGAGAAAGAAATATTTAATGTAAAGGGTAAAAGGGTTTCAGCAGAGCTATTTTGTTCTGGCTCTCTTTCTGAGACTTAGCATCACTGTTGATAGAAGAGTGTTTACTTCGGTATGTTTTGCTGGAAGGATTTAAATTACAGGAAAGAATTTCTTCAAAATTACATTTTTCTAAAATAAAATTAGGCTTAGGCTATTAGCCAAATATATTTTGATAAATGCCTTTCCTTGAAATAAATTGAAAGCAAGCATATCAATAGGGCAAATACACTTGTGTGATAAATTGGCTACTTCCAGTAGAAAGCTACTGCATACTAAAAGCAGTGAGCTTGAGCTAAAAAATTAAAGAAATACCACAATTTCTTAATGGAAGTCCACACTCACCAGACTCCCACTGGAAGAGATGCTTCCTGTCACGGCATCCTAGACCTCATACTAGATGACCTCATACACTTAGAGGGACGCCTCTCGTATGACACCTGGAGTGTGACCCTGTATGGCACACCATGGCCTCTATCATGTGACCCAGTACACACACTCACACTCTGGGCCACCAAGAAAATAGATCAGTACTGATAAGAAGTCGTGGGAAACAGCCAGGCATTTTACACTGGGAACTTGCACACCTTTGTCGTATGTTCCCTGCTACTCTATTTCTACCAAGATCAGGGAAACCTGGAAGTAATTAAGCACAATAGCCTAGGGATTTCTCTCTTGTCTTTAAGACTTCACCTTAGGAAGATGTTTACTCCAAATTACACATTTGACCCTACTTCTGGCATTTTCACTTTTCCACTTTTTCATTCTCTTCTTTCTGTGCGAAGTTTTGCACCTATGCCTGGAAAAGGAAATTCCTTCAGGAGAATACAAAGGAAAACAGGCTTTGGAAAGCTTAAATAAGACAGTGTTTCTGGATCATGCCCAGTAGTAAGTAATCAAAAGCAATTTACTACTTTTTAATTATTATTCTAAATAATCTAAATTTTCAGACCCTTCTTACAGGATATGCCTTTTTCCTCCCTACTCACATGCACAAAGACCATATGTATGTTCATGAGCTGACCTCACACAACTTCCTTGCTTATCTGTCATTACCATGCATCCCTCCACCCTGGAGTTCCAACTGACAGCTTCATCCCAAGTTCTTCACCGTCTCAGGCCTAGAACCAGTATCAGCAACACCAGCTTGCCTATGCCTTAGGCATCCTTAAAGAGGAAACAAGCACTATTAATAATGCAGGGGAGAATAAAACCTATTAATACAACTAAAGAATCCCCCATCTGGCCCTTGTTTCAGCGCTTAGTCTTCTGTAACACTGTTATGATTTTCCCATCAACTGAAAGTAGAGAGCCTAGTTAGGTGTCCTGAATGAGCCTACCTTTCTTCACAGAATAGTCCACTGAAATTTAACAAGCTCTTGGATATAATGCATACAGGAATTAACTGGGGTATGGAAGGTAAATAAACCCCCTATGTTTCCCAAATTTCTAGCTCAGAAAAATGAGTCCCCTTGGAAAATGACTGTTAAGGAAGCACAGTTCTGTCGTACAGGCACAGGAGATCCACAGTTCTATGATGTGTAGGATCTGCTGCACAACTGGGAGCCGCTCTGCGCACACACAACGAATTCCTTCCTCAGACTTTGAAAACAGTCCAGGCACATTCAACTGTCTTGCTGCCAACAGCAAGGCAACAGTACAACTTGACAAGCCAATTGGAAACGAGCCTTTTAGCACCCTGGAAGAGAACTCAGTTCATAATTGGAGCACTACAAAAAATTTTGAGAAACAGCTGCAATGTTTAAGAAACAGGCTTGGGTCTTGTGTGCTCATGATACCTATTTTGGTCAGATTTTTCTTTTCAGTATCATTTTATTTACGCTCACCGAAGGAGGCTTGGTTAAACTGAAGAAATAAGTAGCTTCAGGAAAACTCTATTTAGCATTAGCATACATATCTACTCATGCAGTTCACTTTGTGCTGCCTTGCTGTATATTCAGCTTTCCACAGATACAAACTTTTTTACATCCTGAAGTTGTGACTTTGGCAAAATGACTGTCAGAGTAGCTCCAACAAGGCTGCCTGGCATCTGGAAGTCTCAGGGGCATAGGATTTACTGCCCATGCACTGAACCCTAAATGTGTAACTCTTTCTATCTGGACATTTTGGATGGACAGAAGAGCTCTCTACCTTTGAGAGGCAGTGTTTAACCAGGTGCAATTTAACTTCTTTCAGAAATGGGCATCTGCTGACAGGGAGTCTATACTAATATTTTATTTCAATTAATACATTTAAGGCTACTAGAACAGCTGCAGCCAGTGCAAATAATAAAAACCTATATTTATTTTCTCAACATGTCTACGTATGCATAGATCCTTCTAATACTTATTATCAACAGAAAAAAAATACAGAAAAACTAAACCCGTATATTGTGCACTTATTTACTTCCAAGCTTTAGTGCTTTGATGTCAACACTAATTATTACAGAAAATAACCCTAAGCTACTTTGAATCAGTATATCTTAATTACTAAGTAAGCCTCAAGTTTCCAAAGTGAAGACAACAGGAGACCATAAGAGACAGCAAGGGAATGGATTCTTTACGAGATGTGATGTCAAATTCACAAACAAGAATATAAACACAGCGTGTCAGCTGTACTCATGTCAGGGCTCTAATAATTTCATCAAGAGAACAATCAACCATAAGTAAGGCTGAAATAGTGAACATGTCAGGAAGGAAAGAAAAATCTTCTTGGCTTAGTTTTAAAGAAACATATAAATATTAATTCATAATAGCTTTCTATATTATTATCCCCAAAGTCACATAGAGATAATCCTAATGAAAGGAGACACTACTAACATAGAGATGCCTCCTATCACAGGCACATCATTATCTAGAATCAATTTCCATCATCAGCCCAACAGCCACCCATATATTATGATTGAGGATCAGCCAGTTATTTAATCGATCACATCTTTTTCCTTTCTCTCTATTACTTCCAGTCAGGATTCCTGACATCTTGCTACCAAAAAATGCTATTAAGAAATCCTCACCTTGTGATTTTCAGTATGAGATAACCGATAAACAAATAATACATGTGTGTATCTAATAGAATAATATAATAAAAATTAAAAATATATACCTTTTAAAAATAGAAATATTTAAAATTTTGATGTGAAACAATCTTTTAAAATAATCAAACCATATCTAAGTTCCAGTTCATCATTGGTTTTTTCTGTTCAGTTATTAGGTTTTGTTTGGGAGGAAAAAATATCCTCCACTTTTACCCTTGGACATAGCTGTTGTCCTATAAGGACAGCTGGAGGGAAGGGGTAACACAAAAAAGCTACAGTCCACATTTTTGGGCATGGTATTCCCCGTAATTCATTACAAGCTCTCAGTGGACTCAGAAAAGGACTCTAAATTCATTCTATGTCTTGATCACTGATGAGGAAACACACAATTTAGAACAGAAATAAGAATAGCCTTAAAAACAAAATCTTCTCCATTACATATTTGATCAATTAGGCATTTTGAATAGCAAACCACCACTCAGAAGTTAAGATGACTCATTTTCTTGTCCATAATTATCAGTTTGCATTATGCAGAAAGTCATAGGCAAGTTTTAAAATTCTGCCTATCAAGAGGGAAATACAACTACTGTGGTATATGTCACCAGTTTAACATTAAACTATTTTTAATAAGGAAATAGAGCATTTCGTTACAAATCATAGCAGTTTTTTTTCTTTAAAGCTGATCTAACATGTCACACATGGAATTCTGTTAACAGGTATAATTTTTAACTAATTCAACCTGCTACCTTCTCAAAACTGATTTCTAAACTGCAGCAGACACGGCATAGGCTCACTTCACTGTTAAAATGATTTGATTTAAGAAGTAAGATCTTAATCACAGCAGTAAATCCAAAGTATCATCCATCCCTGGCAGCACACATGCCGTAAAGGGTCTAGAAGCATGCAGTGCAGCTGCTGATTCAGTAAGCTGGAGAGGCAGCAAAAAAAATCAGCGCGAGGGGGGTTTTCATCACCTTGACACTGCAATAAAAGCCTCTCTGAACTAGTAATTGGATCATTAATTATTGATCTCCCCTTTAATAGTCACAATGAAGAAAGTAATTTGGTATATGCAAAACCACCTATTGTTTAGAGTTTGGTTACATGTTATTTTTGTCAAAGCACCTTCTTTGAAGGAAATTAATTACCTCCTTAACGAGAAACAGAAAACCTGAAAATGAAACTCCAGTAGATTCCAGAAGTAACAATCATAATGAGCTGTCTAATTTAGTTCATACCTTCTATGCATAGGCCTGACAGCGTGATACTATGTAATAAAATTAGTTTAGAGCAATGATCCATTATACTGTTTTACAGTTTACAGGGCAGATGTGAAAAATAAAATACCAGTGATTGTGGTTGTTTTTTGAGACAGCTTAGCACCTTCAACCTTATTTTGTGTCTGTATAGTGCCATGGAACATTAATTTAGTCCCTACACATATGTATTAATGTATAATCTTTCATAATATGATGGCAAACTCCCCCCATCCCCCAGGACAACAATCATCTTCTATGCACAGAACAAAGGGTGTAGACTAAATAAGTAACTAATCAATACCTTTGTTTCTTCAGTTAATGAGCCATTCCATTAGTTATTGAACGTAATCTAAATGCAGATCTAAATACAAAATTATTTTTTTCCTGAGAGTATTTCTCCGGTGCTCTCAGAGTATGTTAATTCTTCAGGAGTCAGGGTTAAATTCAAGGAATTTTTCTTTGTGGCCTATCTGCGTATGAAGTGGATGCTACAACCAACCTCTTTTAAAATAAGCTGCTGATATACAGACATAGAAGCATACACTGTGTAATGTTCCAAACAATTTTCAGTGCCAAAATTGAGAAATATAGGACACGATTTTTCTTCAGTAATTCCTAGGGTTGTAGTTCTGCCTTTTCCTATCTCTGTTATACTCATGCTTAGTAAATGACAAGGTTTTATAAAAATCTACTTACCAAACATAAATTTTATTGTTTGATTAAAACAAACAAAAAAAAATCGTCTTCCCAACATCCATTCAGCACTGCTCATATCTATGTACACAAACTGGATGAAAACCTCCTTTGAATAGAAATTATCTAAGAATGTTCTTCAAAGAGAATCAATATGGTTAGTAAAATGTTGTGGAGATAATACGGGTAAGATTGCTGGAGTCAGAGAGAGAGAGAGAGAGATGCGTACATTCACATTCCAAAATTAATTGCAAATCCTAATGATAAAAGGTAGATTTCTTAATTGTAATTTTCAGCGTCTTCATGATTTCAAAAGAATACAGAACAATGGAAGAAGGTTCCACGAAAGAATAGTTGGTTGATGTTAGCTCTGTAATTATTTCATTTAGCTGAATACATAAATAAGCACGTTGCTCAGGGACCTTTCCACAGTCAACGTGAACTACTCCCATAATTATAGCCTTTATGGTAGCTGAAGCTGTAATAAAAGTTACATAAGGGATTTATTCTCCATTTCCTGCTTTTATATGATCACAATTATCCAAAAATATAACTCTGGGGGGTAAATATTTCCATGATTTCAATGAGTTTAAGCAAAAGGTCAGTATCTGTCACTACTTTTTAAGAAAATCCCCTCACATCCCCTCCTTGTTCATCTTTGAATTTTGGGAAAGTTGAGATGAGAGGAGAAAAGTATCATAATACTTAACACCTGCAAAACCAGCAGGGAATTTCACTTCATAAATTGAACTAGGTCCTACATTATGGAGACTATCCTTGCAAAATGCAGTCTTTCAGACAGTGTGATTTACGTAGGTCCCATCAAGAGCTTTTCAGAAGCAAATAGTGTAGATGAGCCTGGACCACCATTCTCTTCTCCAGGTGGAAGGACTATATTCACAGAATAGCAGTTTCCCACTTCTGATGTAAATCTCAAAACTGCAGTGCTCTAAATGAGGCTAAGAACTCATTCTTGTTACACATATATCCAGGATAACAAAGTAAAATGCTTCAAAATCCACCAAGTGAGTTCAGTTTTGTAAGATACTCGGGCAGCCATTTTTAAAACATCCTCTTCTCCCTTGCTTCAGCTGCTCATTTCCTTAGGTGCGTGCCTTATTTGACAACATAATCAATCCAGATTAACACAACCCTTCAAATAAAAATCTTTTCACATTTGCCTTATGACTCTGCATATCAGTTTTAACTTCAGATAAACTGCTATTGTACTAACCAGTACCTGCCTAAAGACGACCAGCAGCAAATGCATCAGGTTCTCACCATTTTTTGTCCTCACTTGTGAACTACTTACTCATCTCTCGAGTGTGAAACTGAAAGCCTTTAACAGGGAAACATAACGAGAAATATGAAAATTACATGAACTATTTTCTTTTCTTGTATTTTAAATTAAAAGTGTCAGAAACTTGTTGGAATTAAGTTCCAGGGGATTACCATTATTCATATATTACTGTTAAGGAAGAAACTTTTGTTGCCTTTTATGTTAAAGGAGAGAAAAGCAGGGCAGAGGCTGCCTCTTTTCCTCATCATGCGTTCTTAGTATCTCTGTACAGGGCTCAGATGTGAAAAAAAATAGTTGTGGGATCCAGCTGGCACAGGTGTCATCACAATGACCTTAACAGATACGGCCAGCTAACTTTTAAACAGCAGAAGGATCGTTCTCCTGATTTAAATATGGCAGTGAATGCTTGTAAATGCACCCATCAGTCCCTTGAAACACTGCTTGGCAAATTTTTCTTAGAACTCCCCAAAACATTCCTCTTTTCTGCCCGTGTCTGTTCAGCACAGACAAAATACTACAGAGCATCTTTGCTGTGCTGGAAGAACTGCAGTCCTTGCCCAAGTCAAGGACTTATAAAAAAGCAACACCTTGGATAAGCTATAAGATAATAAATCTGTTACGATTACAATATTGTATTACCTGAATCTGTCATTTTAAAAAACTCTATGTAATATTTTAATTATTTGCTGTGATTAGAAATAATTTTATCCTCGGTATTCTTCTGTTGCTGCTTACTATTATGCAAGTAAATTTGGACTATTAGTATCTATCAAAAGAAAATAAAATTAGCTTAAAATGAAATCTTAATTAGTAATACTGCAAATACAAAGAATGACACTATTAACATTTATTACCATACATTTCAAAATGGACTGTGATTTTTAATTCCCATTTCTAGAATTGATTTTTTAAATAAAGCAATACCACAGGTTTTCGCAAATATAGGACAGGCTACGCTGACAGCCAGACACTGTAAACAACACAAGCAGTTAATGGCTTTTTAGGGTGACATTGCTGTTCCTGCCTTTTTTTTTTTTAGAACATCCTCTGTCAAATCCGATAAAGAACTGGCAAGTATGATATGCTTTGGGAATAACAACTTTGGCAAACTACATGTCTCAATGAATACAGTTATAGAATTTAACTGTTTGTCCGCCACAATTCAGCATCTTTTCTTTTTCCTTGTTCTCAAATGAGATCTTATGCAAAAAATGGCTTCCATATTTCATATATGACTGTGTTCTTAAGATTAGACACTCGTAATTTTCTTTTTTGTTTGTTTTTGCAATATCCTTTCTTTTATAAGCAAAGTATAATAAGCAATTTATTATTTCTTTTAGTAAAGTCAGAAGCTACAGAGGTTGATACTACAAAAACCCCCTCCTCCCCGGCCTTCATACATTTCCAAGTGTAAGAGTGTCTCAATGGGAGAAAGATAATAAACTTACTGCACTTTTCTTTAATTGCAGGTACTGCACACGCTAAGAACTTAGTATGAGTTTGCCTATTTCTAGAGAGAACAGAAGGACTTCAGTAGGACCCTTCACAGACTTTTACTAATCTGTCCTTTACAACCATAAAATCTTTACCTCTTCCCTCCAAAAGCTCTGTCACATGCAATCAACATCATGTAATCAGACATGGGAACTAAATAAAAGGTGAATGCAATGCTAGTGGAAGACAACTTTGCATACAAACTTCCTCAGCTACAAAAGTTGTCCCAACCTTTATCTAGCGATGACAAAAGTTCCTGAGCCAGTATTACACTGCGAAGCCATAGTCCTCTCACTGGCAAGCTGCAGCTTTCATACCAAATTCTAAGTGGCCCTGAACAAGGCAATGAAGCATTCCAGGCAACACCTTACTCTAAGGCACAGGTTATGAGTTACCAATCCACAGAGTAGCAGAAGACCAAAGTGACCACTGACGTCTCCTTCACAGCTTGGGCACATTGAGGAATGGGAGCTACCTTCTCTGTGACAGGCATAATAAAATAGTTGACCCTGCAACATTCATGCACTTTTTCACTTCTGTGGAAGCTGTCTAGTCTCATAATACACATTTCCGTAACTGTTGTGTAACCAGGAAACTGGGTGTGGTGGATGTCAAGACTCTCCAGTTCTTCCCCTGGCTTAAAGGCACCCATCAGAACCAGCAGGCAGAGACGGCACAAGGATGTGCTGGTGTGGATTGTTCTTTCTCAAACACTGTATAACAAAGGCAGATATTCCACACTGGAGACTTCAGGCCCTGTTCCCAGCCCTGGCCTTGCACAATGTGCTGGCAGAGATAAATCACAAAAAGAGCAGATTTAGGAGAGCTTTGAATATAGTGAAAGGGGTATGAAGTCCACATCCAGGAATGAACAAATGCGAGTAGTGCTAGTAGAAAAGAGTCAAATGGGTATCACAGTTTGAGAATTTTGGATATTTTGATTTTTGCGAAGATTTTTTTGATTTTTTACAAGATCCAGGGTGGACCAAAGGAAGAAGACTAGCACAAAGAAAGTCAAAGAAGCAAGCCTGGGGGTTAGATGGAAGTGAACTGAATGGAGGAAAAAATCAGATCTATTGCTTTGTTTAAATGCTTTGTGCCTGAATAGAACATTACTTCAGCCAAAATTTTGGCAAGTGACCCCCAAGTGAAATCTAACAATTATAATGAAAGTTAACTGAAATGTGAATCTTCAGTTCTTCTCACAACAGTAATGAGCAATGAGCTCAAAATACAAGGGATCTGAATGCTAAGCTTTGTTCTGACAGTGATCTATTGATTTCCAGTCCATAAAATCAAGATAACAAAGCTTTCTTCCACCTACAGAGATAAAGGAATGAATGAGAGCTACTCAAACACTACTGTGATGAGTGTTCTACTAAGGACGATAAAAATGGACAGTTACAAGGCTGTTTCAGTAAGAATTAAAAGAATAAATATCTGCCTCATTTCTCCAGATACCATTCATTCCCTACAATGAAAAAAGGCAGATGCCTGCTGAAAAAAGGAGAATGGGGTAATCAAATTTAAGATATTGGTCCAAAGCAAATGTTTAGGGAAGTAAAGTACAGCTGACCATGCCATCTTGTTAGTGAAATTTTTTAATTCATACCTGATTCTGGAACACAGCAAGAACTGGAATCTCAGCCCGTCGGTATCCAAATTCCCGTTCAAGGGAAGAAGTAATTGGAGATGGGCTCTGATTCTGTGCACAAAGGAGCAAATGCCTTCTCAAAGGCATTGGCCTTGAGAATCTCAGCTCAGGGCTGAGACTCCTCAGGCTGGTATGCAGGAGCTTATTTTGTCACACAGTGAATTTAGTTTTCAAGAGTAATCATAACCTTTTACACCAGTAGTTTTTTTTCAAAGCTCCTATTTCCAGTTCTTGCTTGCTTTTGAGTTAAATCACATTCTAACAGGATAATTAGGAAAACAGAAAGAAATTGCATCGAAAGTTTTCCTAGTCCAGCTATATCACATAAAATGAATTTAAAATTAATTACTCAGTCTATGTATTCATAAAATGAAAAAAATAAGTGCACTTGCAGCTGTGATGCTTGGGAGTATAGACACATATTTTTTTCCTCAATTTGAATATTATCCACTTCAATATTAAAAAAAATCTTCATTATACCTTAGCAGGTACCACATTCTATTATAACAACATCAAAATACTGTTCTTAGTCTATAATTGACATCAGCCAGGATGTTGTCAGCTGGCATTGCAAATACAGATCTAAGCAGAAAACTAGTCAGCATGCCTCAAATTATATTTATATAGTAGTTTTTTCTTTTGGCTTAGGAAAATACTGGGGTTTGTTCTATATTAATATAGCGCATTTAAATGCACACATTTTAAAGGTTGATGGTGATTTTTTTGTTTTTCTTTGTTTTCTGCTAACATCACAGAAATGAGGATCATAGGGACAGAAGTATCCTCATTAATTAAATTACATGAAATGCACTAAGCATTTTCATGGACGCACTTTTTTGTAGAATAGAGAGGGAAAATGTGTTTTTTCATATAAAAAGTTCTCATTTTGGAATTTATAAAAATTAGAATACTTCACTTTTATCTGTCAAGAGTAATTATTTTTCTAGTTTGAAAAAATTTGCCTTGGGTGACTAATGTCACTTGGATTATACGAAGCTGAAATGTGTAAAATAGCATTGCTACAAAAGCCTTATGTTATATTCACAAACCTTTTGGTCTTTCTGTAAGCACATAATGCTGCATTTAATGGAATTGTTCCAGAACTTCATCATTACTGCTTACAGTAGAACAATATATATTTTTACATATTTAATATAGCTTTTTTTGCTCATAGAATCATAGAATCATTTAGATTGGAAAAGACCTTTAAGACCATCAACTCCAACCATTCACCTAGCACTGCCAAATCCACCACTAAACCGTGTCCCTAAGCACCACATCCACATGTCTTTCAAATACCTCCAGGGATGGTGACTCCACCACTGCCCTGGCCAGCCGGTTCCAATGCTTCAGTTTAACATCAAATATATTTTTACTATTTAGCTCTTCCACAGACAATGCACGTAAGTCTGCAGTCTGTTTCTCATTAGAACTTTCTGAAAAGTCTACACTATATTGTGCAGCCTATGAGGAACAAAATGCAATCGATAAAGAAAAATGATAGTATTATCAGTCTGTTTCATCATTACTATCGACAGTCAACATTCAAAAGTATTACCACAATGTTTCAGTACTTACTCCTGGAAACACGTTTCGTGGGTTTCATATTATCATATTATTTTATACTGTTAGCTACTGGGAGAATATGGAGTAAGTTATAGGTATAAACCAGTTCATTAAAGTCCTAGATTTGATTGTACATTACCATTATAGTTACGGAAAAAGATAACCATAATTCATATAAATGCCTCCAAAGGAAATAGCAAAATTCTCAGCTGACTTCTGAATTCATGACTTGCATATTCTGCCCTTTGCTCTGCTGTGTTCATTATTCATGACTCAGATCCCAGTACATATTAACATCTCAAATTGAAAAGTGAATTCAATTTTTGTACTTTTCCCTACCATATTTTTCAACTACAGGCAAAAAATATTTTTGTGCATATGCTAAAACAGTTCTCTAAAGCATGCTCCATATTTTAATAAAGAGCTTCCCACAAGCCAACATTAGATACCACATGCAATTCCCACACTGGATTTTCAGTCTAAATTGCTAGTATTTTTCAGCCTTTTTCTTTGCAGTGTTGTAAATACCTGAATAGGATGCTGGGTAAAAGAAATCAAGCAACTGATTTCTTAGGAACTGGCATAAGTAAAAACTCTTATACAGCTCTTTCTTACTTTCAAAACGAGAACTTCAGCAATCAAAACACCTGAAAAATGCAAAATTTAATGTCCCAGACAAAAAGCAATTGTTGTCAATGAATATCACAGCCACAACTGAGATTTCCAATCATTGCTTAGCTAAAAGGCGCTACAAAAATGTGGAGCTCCACACTGAACCTTCAGTGATTTCTGGATGAAACATGCCCATATCATAATTTTAAATGGCAGATCTTGTCACCAATTTCACATGAAAATAAACTTGTTCCTTAAAAGACTCTTCAGGACTGTACACCTCCAACCATAAATTGCTATACAAGTAGAACCCTTAGATCTCTGAATCCTTTAAAAAGAAAATCGCATAAATCATAGAATAATTTGGGTTGGAAGGGACCTTTAAAGGTCATCTAGTCCAACCTCCACTTCCAATGAGCAGGAATGTCTTCAACTAGATAGGTTACTCAGAGCCCTGTCCAACCTGACCTTGAATGTTTTCAGGGATGGGGTACCTACCACCTCTCTGGGCAACCTGTTCCAGTGTTTCACCACTCCCATCTTAAAAAATATCTTCCTTCCTAAATCTACCCTCTTTTCAAGTTTAAAGCCATTGCCCCTTGTCCTATTGCAATAGACACTACTAAAAAAGTCTGTCCACAGTTTCTTATAAGCAACCTTTAAGTACTGAAAGGCTGCAACAATGTGTCCCCCTTCTCTTCTCCAGGCTGAACAACCCCAACTCTCTCAGCCTGTCCTCATAGCAGAGGTGCTCCAGCCCTCGGATCATTTTTGTGGCACTTCTCTAGACCCACTCCAACAGGTCTATGTCTTTCCTGTGCTGAGGACACCAGAGCTGGACGCAGGCTCCAGGCAGGGTCTCACCAGGGTGGAGAAGAGGGGTAGAATCACCTCCCTCAGCCTGCTGGCCACGCTTCTGTTGATGCAGCCAAGGATACAGTTGGTCTTCTGGGCTGTGACTTTGTATTGCTGGCTCATGTCCAACTTTTCATCCACCAGTACCCCCAAGTCCTCAGTAGAGCTGCGCTCAATCCCTTCATTCCCCAGCCTGTATTCATACCAGGGGTTGCCTTGATGCAGGTGTAGGACCCTGCACTTTGCTTGGTTGAACCTCCTGAGGTTCACATGGGCCCACTTGTCATGCTTGTCCAGGTCCCTCTGGATGGCATCCCATCCCTCAGGCATGTCATCCACACTGCTCAGCTTGGTGTCATCTCCAAACCTGCTGAGGGTGCACTCAATCCCACATATAATTCATAAAATATTTCAAATTTGAAATATTACGTAAGGAAGAACACAGAACTGTGAATTTGTGTATATTTATTTTAGAGTACAGCATCTAACAGTGTTGAGGGGAAATAAAATTCCAATTTTGGTTCATAAACTTTTTCAAAATTTTATCATTCAAATTTCAAAAAGAAAGGATAAGGAAGGAAGTGAAGTATGCATTTACTTTCTTTGTATGTAAAACTGCTTATTTGTATCTCCTTTCTGTCATTGAGATGGAGGTGGGATTAGTTCAATCTGACAGACACATGCATAAGGATAAATGTTCAGAGTAAAAAATGTGCCCCACCCCCATACAATTCATTTTCTCTTCAAAAACATATGTCAGCCAATCCTATTTCTTGACCAAACAAATCACTGAACTTCAGGAAAACAGAACAGTACTTAAGAAGATGAATTGCAATAAAAGATTCAAAGTTCCAAAATCAGACCATTTCATTTTTTTCTTCTACAGTGGCCATGCAGCGATCAGCCATAAGAGAACCTGGAGGATGTGTATTAGCCATGCTTTTAGCCATTTTAGCAGTTCTGCTCACGGCAATGACAGGCATTAACTTCACCATCACTCTGGTTGCTGCATTGCCATTCTGCAGTCTTATGTGCGAATGTCGGGTGTTAGCCCGGATTTACTGCCCTCCTATCCTACTACGCAGACCTAGATCAGCCCCGTGTCCCAGTTCTCTTTATTGCAAATGCCTCTTGCCAGCTCCACACAGTTACCATTTTTCTTCCTTTTCCTTGCTACCGCTATTATTTTTTTTCTCTCTCTGCTCTCCTTCCCAGCTGTTTTATTCCCTGTTTTATTCCCTTTTCTTTACTAGGGTGCCAGAAAAAGCACAGACTGATTCTGCTGTATGACTCTGCCTCCTCAGGTTGGCAGACATTTTCTGACTACCTCATTATCCAAATTTTTTCATAGCTTTGGACCACACTAGCATCACTGTTAGGAAATAACTTGCCAAATGTTTTACCACCAAAATACCATGGAAATGAATCCAGTGTGAACAAACTGTGAGCAACCTAACATAAATTTTTGCCCATGATATAAAGGTTCCAAGTTTTTATATTCCAGAATGCAATCCTAATTTAATTTCTTTTGTGAATATGAATACTTTGGTAAAATCTTATCCTGTGTAAGAATAATGTTTTGAAATTTAGTTAGATCACCCGCAGCCGCCTTTTTTTTTCCACTCCCGAAAAGCTCATTTCCCTGTTTGCTAAGAAAGAGAAGTATTTGTATGAGAAAAAAATAAAATCTCATTAGTAGTGTTACATACATCTTACAACACAGCTATTACGTTAAAAGTCTGTTTTCTTAAGGGCAATGGTTAAACCAAGACTAGCAGGACAAAAAACCCACAACACAGAAAAGAGTAAAGATTAGACACAGAAATATGTTCAGATAAAAGGTGGTTAATCCCAAAGACTCGAGTTACAGAGGATTATGGGGCTCCTGTATTACAGATGTTTGTTTATTGATGTCACGGAACACAAAAATCACACAGAGGGGAAAAATGTGTAATTTTTCATGGACTACATTTTTTCCACATCCTAGATACACCTCGTAATAAAGACAGTCTTCAAAACTGTTCAACAAACTCTGGTTTGCCTACAGAGTTTTGTTCTCTCAGTTTTCATTTGTATCCCCCAACTCTTTTCCATAGTTTATAACTGTTGTACTGCAACTGTCATGTGCGGCAAATCTTTACAATCTGCATTCATAAAGAAAGTCATTAACAATCAGACAAATTATAGGACAGAAAGAAGGTCACAACTAAGTCTGCCCTTTTAAATTCATCTTGGTGCACGAGCACTACATTATAATGATTGTATTCCCTTCTCTCTCTCTCCATTCTTAACAACAAATGTATTGTGCTGTTCTCACTGCCGTAGGAGAGCATCCCATCCCAAACAAACTCTTTCTGCAAGTGTAAGTAACATCAAACAAAAGATAAGAATGTGTAGGTTGTTTATTAATAAGTTGACTCAAGAAACTAGTTATGAAAAATAGAAGTCCCGGTAGATAGAAATGTCTACAACTGCAAAATAAATTCTGGGATAGAAAACTGGGAGATTAATTTAGATTAAACTCTTAAAATATTTCATTGGCACTTTGACTGAACATAGCATTAAAAATTCAAAGTCTAGAATCACATTATCTCAGCTTTATCATAGTTAATTTGTTGTGCCAAAACAGTGTTTTATTATTTTATAGTTGAAATGTCTGGCTAAAAGTAAAACATTACCTACCTCTTTTTCTTCTATAATTTATTCAGGGACTGAGCATATTGTTCCATGAGGAATGCACATTAAGGAAGCAGAACACATGTCATACGCATGCTTTTCAACTGTATTGCAATCCTACATTGTATCATGCCGTAAGTCAAGTGTTATGACACAACCTACTTTTGGAGAAAGACTGTAGATGACACGCTTTTTACTGCTTAGTCATATGTGTGATGCTATAAAAAGATGTAATCCTTACAACCTTCTTATCAGAGAGATATTTTAACCCTGGACTGCAAAAGCACATCTGCTATCCACCATCAGTTTCAATTTCCCTGGCCTGAATATTATTCTTCCATCAATATATTACTCTCTTGCACTGTTGAAACTACATTTGTGATGATATTTTTTCTAAATACTCTCATAAAAAGAAATTGTCAAAAAGCCCTAAGATAAGCCCTCACCAGGGCTTTCGTATGGGAGTAAGTGTAGGAATGCAATTCAAACACTTTCTTTTACAAATAATATCAACGTACTTGAAAAGAAGACTAAAAATTTCAATCAAAGATGAGGCATACCTTTACAAAAACATCACAATCTGGGCACAGATGCAATTAATAATTACGTGCAGATGATTTTCACAGCAGAGGTACAAGTGCTTTACTTAGCCACATCTGCACAGGCATTTGAGAACAGACTTCATGTGGTATGACAATTCACTATCATAACTGTTAAGAAAGGCTTATAATACTATTAATTAATCTGATTTTTTTTTCCTATTAAAGGAAATAATCAGAGTTTTCTTAAAGGCAACAAGTATTCAAATTTGTGGCTCCCAGAAAAGAGTGTTTTGATTTTCAAGACTTTTTCAAAATTAAATTTGTGAAAAAATAAACACTGTCATTGCAAGTGTGCAAGCAAGCAGAATACTATCTTCTTTATTTCTCTTTTAAGGTTTTGTAGGACTAAAAATACCAAGCACAATAAACTAAAGGTATTATATGGATCCCTGACATAAACGTGCACTTGCCAGTCAGATATTTAAATATTTCTCCATTGCTTAACAAACTTTTCATTCATGCTTGTGCCTGATATTATAATTTTCCGTCAGCTTCAATTTTATGTTGTTTTTCTTGAGAAGAAGGTTTCTTAAGAAATCTGAGTCAAATGACCACTTAACACTTTCACAAACTGCATGACTGTCATAGTCAACTTCTAATGGCTTCTACCAGAGAAATCTAGGCCGTGAGCACTAATTTTTGCAAGAAAGTGGCTGAGCATTTGCATTTGTTAAAACAGGTTAACTTGAAGGTGCTTAGATTAACTGGATGCATTTTTGTAATTAAAACATAAATCCTCACTCCAACTTATGCATATGAGAGATTTCCTACTAAATTCAGGGGAGCCAAAATATTCTGAGCAGATGAATTTAACAGAAAATAAACTCAATGTCTAAATCTTTGCATAAACTCTTCAAATTAAAGTATAAGTTTATTCAAAAAGTAAATAGTAGGAAACATACGTTCTTACATTGCAATTGGACACTGTAGTGGCTTCATAACCAGTGATAATGCCTCTCTCAAAATTTAGACTGAAACCTGGCGACGCTTAAGACCGTGGGAAAACTCCCACCGACTGCAGTGGAGCTCAGATTTGACTATTGCAGAGCAACTCCGAGCCACTGCCGGCCTGCAGGAACACCAGCCCTCAACTTGCCACCCTGGAAACAAAACCTTTGCTTCCAAACTGCTTTAGTCACCATTACTCCTGCCAAAGCTCTTCTTGTTGATCAGCTACACAGGCCAGACCAGAAACCTGGGAGGCGGTAGACCGAGTGAATCTGAAACAGGCTTCAGGAATACGGTCACAATCACTATCACATTTTCTCCCTTCACCATGTTCAATTTTTAATTCTGTCATTTTCTTGACTTCTATATAACCAGTTCCAAAGCTGTCTAGCTTTTGAACTGCCTTCATGCTATCAGCACCATCATAACCACTACGAGAAGCTCAGATACAGTAAGCAATATTGTGCAAACTGATAACAAAAGGAAAGGAAGAGAAAAGGCAAGGCAATTAGTATAGCCTCAAATTAAAGTCTGGAGATTAAAGCCTTCCCATTCTCAAACATATATTTACATAGTCCTGTACCTATTGCACTGAACAAAACAATCACCAATAGGAGAAGACTTTCTCTGTTTCCTTATCACCTCTCTTCCTTTTTTATCAGTGCCATGATCCTAAAGTGAAGAAATAACATTCGCAAAAGTAAATGAGCCAAAACATCTCATTTCATTGCCTCTTCTTTTCCACAGGAGCAACAATTAGCACCTGTGAGAGTCCCTTTAACAGGTGGGTTCTGAGGATGTTGCAGAATACGAGAGTTGCTCATTATTTAACTTTCATATTCCAGTTATTTAATTCTTTTCTGTTTGTAGGTGTTGTAGATGTCAATAGCAACAACTGAAAGAATTATTTTTCTGTGAATTAAAACCCTTTATCAAAGCCCCTCAAACCATAATGAACTGTTCTGCTGCTGCAAAAGTAAAGGCAATGGACCTTTACACATATTATTCCCATACCAATGATAGGTATCATCTACAAAGTCGAAGGGAGGAAGGTCGATATGCTGGTTTAGATTATGATCTGATAAACTTCATTAGAAAGGCACCCACTCGCCCTTTAATCCACTCTGTCCTGCAGAAGGCCAGCAGTATTAGCGGATACACACAGAGCTAAAGCAAAGTTGCTCAACTTTGTAGACAGAACTGACTTCTTCTGCACTGAGGTCTGGCAGTGTCCTGCAGCAAGGGTCAGGGAGGCAGAAGAGATGGAGCTGAAGATGAGGGTGAGAGTACGTTTGTACATTTAGAGGCAGGTTTGTTGCTCCTGCTGCCTCCAGGCCACAGCTGTCACTGCAGCTTGAAGAGATGGCTCAGTTCATCCTCCCCCTCTCTCCAGCAGCAACCACTGCACCAAACACTAACCTCTCTGGCAGCAGCAACTGCAAGCTCAGCGTGCAAAGTAACCAACTCGGCAATTTCACCAACCCTGATTATCCTGGGCTGCTGCCTACTTAGATTAGTCCTGAAACTCATCCAGGACGTTACCTACACAGTCAGCTGCAGAGTCCTACACGCTTACTTCTCCTACCACCTCTGCCAACGATGCAAATACAAGCCCAAAATTGGAAAGGGCATAACTGCATTTATGCAAATTGTGACCGTGCTAGTAAGACCAGCCACTCTATTGAGCTAATTATCAGTCACATACTAGCATATGGAAATGGCTGTTGACCTGGAGTTGGCAAATGCCCCTCTAGTTCAGAGCACAGGAAGGGCTAGCACTTAGCTGTGTGGACACGTTTGAGTGATAATTTTACCCATTTGCATCTTGTTAATAATTCAAGCCAATCCAGGTAATAGAGTACATCAATCTCAGAGGCACAGAACATTCTGTTCTTTTCAGCAAACATGAAATACTCAGTGACACATTTATTTTAATAGTCTCAATATGTTACTTCTAGACGAAATGGCCCTGCAGAGTATGTGATGCCAAGTTTCTTGAGTATCCATAGTTTACCTGAACTCTAATTTTTGCTTTGGTTCATTCCAAATACTTTAGGACAGAGAATACCTTTACAAAGCAATTCAACCCCTGCTCCTTCAGGTTGGTGCTACTTGGTGTATCGCCAAAAATGACTACAGCCGCTCACACATTCAGGAAGGTATGTCCATTCGGCACAAACCCTCCCTGCCATCAGCCTGCAACAAGCTCCCCTCTGCCACCAAAAGCTTAGCGTTTGCCCCACAAGAGCTGGTGAGAGGCTTGCTTTCTGTTTCTCACACTGCCCCACCAGCAAGTAGGCTGGAGGTGGGTAAGAAGTTGGGAGGGGACACAGCTGGGACAACTGACCCCAACTGACCAAAGGAATATCCCATACTATTCAATTTCGTGCTCAGCAATAAAAGCTCCAGGGGACGAAAAATAATCGTAAAGAACACAAACTCCTCTGCAGTGCAGAGGAAAAAGACTTCATGTCTGTTCTCACTCTTTGACAAGCGCATTCATTGAGAAATGGATGATGAAATCTACCTCTTTTATTTTCTCTCTTTGATACTTGGCTTTCAGTAACCATAAATCTCATTCCTTTTTTTTCTTTTTAAATATTATCTGAATAAGTTAACTCTAATTATTACAGCTTTTAGATTTGCATGTAGTAAAATATGACATTGAACTTCAACAAGTTAAAAATTAAATAAGTAAATTTCTAAATTTCAAGTATATAATGAATCTTAAATGAATAATTTATTGAGTTTAATTTTAGAATCCCTATTTTCTCCTCATATAATTTTAGTAATGGCCCCCCTCACTGATTTTAAGTTCACTAAGCATATTTTTCTAATAAAAGGAATANGTCTGGAAAAGAGACGGCTGAGGGGAGACCTTATCAATGCTTACAAATATTTAAAGGGTGGGTGTCAGGAGGATGGGGCCAGGCTCTTTTCGGTAGTGCCCAGTGACAGGACAAGAGGGAATGGGCACAAACTTGAGTATAGGAAGTTCCACCTAAACATGAGGAGGAACTTCTTTCCCTTGAGGGTGGCAGAGCACTGGAACAGGCTGCCCAGGGAGGTGGTGGAGTCTCCGTCTCTGGAGACATTCAAAACCCGCCTGGATGGGTTCCTGTGCCACCTGCTCTAAGGTGGCCCTGCTCTGGCAGGGGGTTGGACTAGATGATCTCCAGAGGTCTTTCCAACCCTATGATTCTATGATTGTATGAATAGTTAAATCATAGTATCATATAACATATTCTTTTATCATCGGAATGATAATGATAGACATAACCATTATCCCCTGATTTCTTGGATCCTCATTTTAAACGGCAGGAAAATATTTAATCTAAATGCAGACAGTTTTGAAATTTTCTTCCAATAAACCTTATAATTCTCTTTTCTGTAGATCTTTTCCTGTTTTTTTTTATTTTACTATTTTCCATAAATAATATTAATCCTAACATCATCTAAATGACTATACTGAAAACCTAAAACAAATCAGCCAGTTCATACATAGCAAACAACAAAGCATATTCTCAAACAGAAATGTCGTTCTTTAATTAAAACACAGTATTATTTTCTCTGCTTGTTTCTTCACATATTTTAAATTCAAAACTTCTCCTATTAAAAGGTGGAAAAGATATCTAGCTAAATTTCAGAGCAGAGCTGTTAGGAGACCTATTTAGGGACTAAACTAAGAATATTTTATGGTTTTAGTTAGGCTGAGTCCTCATAATTATTAATGAGGGTGCATCCATAGTCAGTAAGGTGAAGTTTTGACATTTGCATCAACCTCAGGAGCCCAGGTTACATGTAGGCATGAGTGTTGCTCCCTGCTTCTGTTCCCACGCAGTCTTAGGCAAATACAGAAACTTATACTTTATGATTAATACCACTGACTTTTCCAGGGTGATTTAGAATGCATAAAATTAAGCCTCTGCATCTTTGAAGATGAAGGTTTAAAACACATGCAAGGCTAGATAAACGTCTGGAATCTAAAACTCACTTTAAATGACAACAGAAATCATACATGGAAATGAACTATTAAGAGACATCATAGATTCGCATCTCTCCTTCACACAAATGCTGGATGCCTTTCAAGAAATGCCCTTTGATCAAACACAAGATGTTCTTCAGTCATACAAGTTATTGAGCTCAATAACAAATTAACAGCATGACACTGAATGGACTGTGATAAATAGCAGGCCATATTAGATGCTGTAATGGTAATTACTCATTTTAAATTCTGTGAAGCTATAAACATGGTTTAGAAAAAAACAGCAGAAGTACTATACAAGTATTAAAGCAGAGCTTTTCTGCTCAATAAAGCACTGCCAGTTGACCAAGTTAGCCTCTAGACAGCAATATATTAGTTCTAACGCAATAGTACCTAAAAGCAGCAGTCAAGGATTAGGGCCCTCTTGAGTATGCCTCAGCCTGCAGTCTGGAAATGCACCTACTATTTCCTGCTTATGTTTTTATCATAAATAGTTCACAAGTACATGATCTGATGGGGCTGTCTAGTTGAGCAAAATCTGCTTTATTTTTACAGGGAATATAACACCCAAAGCATTTGGTGGATTATGCTGCATAATACCAAATTTAAACCTCTAAAAGGCAGGCCAGATCCCTGGCCTTGAAAAAGACCTACTGTGTACTCCTAAGCCACCAAAGCAGTCTTAGCCAGCCATCTGATGAACCGGGCAGTATGAGAAATTTTTGGGGTAGCACAGAAATTAAAATGCCAGGTACTTGGCATATACTTGTGGAATGAAAATATTCTGCGCCACAGCAAGCCCTACCTAATAAATATAAATTGGGGAGGCAAAAGCATTATTTACCTTTCAAAAAAACACCAGAACATCACAAGCAGATTTGATACAGTAAAACTACAGCTGTGCAACTGTTAGTCTGCAGCTGTATCCACCATGAGTCACAGAGATCCTATTCAGCTGGTCCCCCAAGAACAGTAGAGCTTTAGGGAGCTGTTGTATATACACCTTCAGTTACATATTAAATAAACAAACACAATGAGTAAAGATCTACAAATGAATACAGATCCAAAGCCTGAAATAGAGGGGAAAATGCAAATCCATCGATTTATGTTCTACAATTGAGTTGAATTCCCTTGCGTCATTCACTATTAGACGATCCATTTCGAAATTATTTACAAACCCCCTTGACAGATATGATTAGAAAAGATTTGCCAACTGTACTAGCTGTTCTCATACAAGGATAAATCTTTAATAACTTCCACTCTTGCAGCAGCAGAGTTTTCAAAAGGAAGTCGGAGCAAAAACATCCAGATAGAAGGATCTAAAGAGCAACCCATACTCAGAAAACTGTGTACAGCAGCAAAAAGAAGAATGATGGCATATATTAACAAACTAAAAAGATACTGAAATTTGTTTCACAGAATTCAGTACCTGAAGTTCTGCTTTCTGAGCTTACTGATCCCATTGCTATAATCTGATAGGGACCATGTCACAGTGAACAGGAGGGACAGTTTCTATGGCTTGTTATTGCCATAGAAATCCCTTAATAATGCTGTCTAGTGCATCTATATCAGAGGCCTTGATTGCAGGAATTTACTCAAGGAACAACATTTTTACAAGTCAAAATAAATTCTTATAATGAGCTTAAGTAAAGTGCAGAAAGCACTATCTGAACAATATTTAACATATTATAATTCTCCCCAACCAATATAAGGAGTAGTTCAGTTTAAGCATGGGTCTGTGATGATCTGTTCCATAAGGAACAAAATATTAATACATAGCTTTGGCTGAAAAAGGTGCTATTTGAAAGAGTATTACACTATTTTCATTTAATACAATAAGAATTCATTACAGATCTCTCACTCAAATCCCTTTAATTATTTGGTATAACTGTTAAAAAATCGTTCGGAGCATATTTCAGCAGCTTGTCAGAAAAGATCTACCATCAACTGTGCAGACAGAGGGAAAAGAGTTTTAACTTCTCTTGAAGTATTATGGGTGAATGAACCTCATTTTCCACTGCACATATCTTCCTTCCTCAGACTTGGCTTCCCCTTGAAGAAGAGGCATTTTGAATTTTGTAACAATTCCTAATATGAAAAAAAAAGCATATAGCAGCAGCTGGAATCAGGTAAAAGAAACACTTCTTCAAGACCACTAAGGAAATGGAGTCTTCCAAGAGTGTGCTTATTGCAGAGACCTTGGACCAACTGTTCAGTTCAGATCTGCATAACTAGAGTGGCATGAATGGAGTTAAACATCTACGTAAACAAAACATTCATTTTGCTCTCCTTAAGAACAGAACAGTTAGGAAAAACAGAAAGGCACTAGGCTGAAGGTCTGCTCTAGTTTAAAAAACAATTTAAGAAAAGTAGAGCAAATAGGATAAAAGAGAGAACTAAATAATGGATTTATGTATTTGCAGAGTATCACAATACGCTAATATTAACAAACAATGTATCACCTCTGTTATGCTCTGTTCTCTAGGTGTCAAATTACAACATTCAAATAATAATAATAAAAACCCAAACAGGGAAAAGAACAACAGAGGCACAAAGTTGTAAGACCAAGTGCTCAAAAAACTGGGAAACGGCACAGTTAGTACTGCTAATCCCAGTCTCATTACCAGCTCCAGATTCCCACTGGCCAGCACTAGTCCTCCCCTCTTCCTCCTCTCCCAGCTCCCCAGCCCCAGTCTGCCCTTGCCAGAGCCAGCAGCCCCTCTCACTCCCACAGCTTTCTGTCTCATCCATCTACTCTCAGGGACAACTCCCAGAGTTTCTCCATCTCCTGTCTCTGCCACAGAATTCTTCTCCCAGTTGAGTGGTTTTCCTTGTGACATCACCTTTAATCCACTTCGTAAGTCATTTGGTTTTCCTTCCTGGGGTCAGTATGTCAAGAATACAGAATATACAGTCTGTCTTTTTTACTTCTGTACTGCCTTGGCCCAGAGCAAGTACGAGGAAAATCCTCTAGTGTCTATGAGTACACCGCAGGAAACTAGATAATAATTCCTTAGGAAAAGTCCCTCAATATTGTGGTTATACACAGGATCTTCAACAAGTTCAGTAAAGACATAGATATTAGCAACAGAATATTAATAATTCTCTCCTAAGCCTATGTGAACTGTGACTTTTGTTCAGAGGCTTATAATGCAGCCAACTCCGTGCTCATTTTCATAGTGACATGAAACGCACACCCCCAGAATGAAGGTGATGCACCACTCCGAATTAGCATCTTAAGTGTTTTAACATGGACAAAACAAGACATTTTCCTCTGCACTCACCCTTCCTTCAAAATGGTTGAATTACTTTTTCTGAATTGTTATGGTTTGGGGTTTTTTTTTAAAAAAAAAATCAGCCACAGCACAAATCCAGCAAAGAAAACTGCAGCACAAACAGCCAAGTCTCACTGAGAAATAAACTACAGATAAAACAATCGCCAGGCAGGAAGTGTGAAGAAGTCCTAATGTAAGGCAGTGCTATGACCTGGTTTTTTCCAAACAGTCCAGATGACACGCAACTGTTACCTATAATTAACAACTACATTATATAATTACAACGTACTTTCATAGTACTTCTTACAGCACATTTTACCGTTGTCAATAAAAAGCCAACCTCAGCTTCACCCAGCTCTGTAAAATGCTCAGCGATGTGTATCTGTGCACAGTCACTGAAGGTCATCGCCTTCACAAGGTGATGGGATTTCACACTCACACTACACAAACGTAAATGGCTCAAAGAGGTAGGGCACTGTGTACAAGTCTCTTTCCAGATATTTAAAAGAACAAAGCTGTTGAGGAAGCACTCTGTGCTATCATTGAATTTCATAGGCACACTGAGACTTTAGCACTTCTGAAAAATAAAGCTTTTATCTTCCTCTCCCTGGCATCTTGTCTAGTCATCTGATCTAGTGCAAAGTGAATGCAAGGAGGGTGTTTATGTCAATGCTAGCAAATCAGATTGGTAATGTTTACACCTACTAAAAGGGAGTGGAGCAACAGAAAATCCAGCTCAGAGAATGCTGAATGGGAATCATGCCAAAATGCCCTCTACTTATACTGCATTTTTGCTTTCTTACAGAAAACTATTAGAGAAAAAGGCAACAGCATTGAGTGTATAATACATTTTTCTGGTATATAGTTTGCCATAACCACATATCTTTGAGAACTTAACATATAACTAACATCAAGTACTGTCATTTTCACAGATGCTTTTCCTCACCTTACAAAGGTGCCATAACAGCTACTCATTTGCTCAAGGTTTCTGCTTAGGGAAGTAATCTTCTTCTAGAGGCCAGGGCTGAAAAGCCACTTATGTCACAGGGTATTTGCACACCAGTAGTCAGGCCCTGTAGTAATGAGGCCGTAGGCATGGCAGCTCAGCACAGGCTCCTCCCGTGAATTTTCACCCAGGGTCTCAGCAGTCAGCATTCCCTGCAGCTCCAGCGCCATCAGTACTTTAACTACTGCCCTCAAAAACAGCTCTCATCTATCAAGATGAGCTGCAGTCACACTTCAGACTGCAGTGCAGTCCTATCTTTAGATAAAATTCGTGGTTTCAATTTCAGGAAAACAGGAATTCCAAGATGCTCTCACCTACTGTATCACCTCTCAAGCTGTTACATGCATAACCTTTTAAAATTTGCGGGTTTGCCTATGATGTTGCCAGTGTTGCTTGAAAGTCGTACTGTTATTTACTGCTCAGTGCAAACGTGGTCCATTAGATGTTTGAGTCACCTAACTGCTCATTGTCATGGGGCATGGTTGTTTTATTCCTCTTCTCCACACCACTCCCAGCAGTGTGACTGCTCTTTTGTGACAGATCTGGTAACGGTGCAAAATACCACAGTGATTCCTCAGTTTACTAAGCTGAAAGGAAAGTGTCCATTTGTTACAACAGTTTAGATTTGTACCAGTGTAGTCACCTAGACTAGCTCACTAAAAGTCAGTTAAATATTGGATTTGGTCCAGATCAGCGAGCGTGAGAGAGGATGAGGAATGGGGCATTCATTCGAGATGGCAATGAGCTGCTGGCTCACCGCAGCCCACTTTACTGAACCACGCTTCAAGATGAAACCTTGTGCTCTCTGCTCAATGCTTAAAGCGAGACACTAGCACTTGGTGTCTTCTTAGCTTTTAATGAGGACTTTAAATTGGTTCAGCCACTCTATTGACCTTATTTTCTGTGATAGCCTTATACTTTTACAATGAAATTCCTGGTTTTGATTGGATGTATCTTTTCTTGCAATCTGCAGCTAGCCTTAGTTATTCTGAATTTCTTCTATAAAGATTTCAAATACTGACCAGACTTTGCTTTTTTAAAGAATCATAGTGATTAATATGAGGCAATGGATTACGTATGTCTAAAACCAAGGAACTTTCAGCCTCATAAATATATTTTCTATACTGAAGAGACAATAGCAGCCTTTTAAATTGTTGATTAGTCTGAAGTTCAAACCTAATTCTGGTGACCTTCAAAAGTAAAAACCTTTCAAGAACAAATTCAATTCCTTCAACTCATCAATATGCTAGCTTTTAAAAAAATGTTTTTTCTTACAATTCTCTTTTTGAAAGTGTACTAAAATCGCAGGATGAAAACAGAACAGGGAGATTTTCAAAGGAACTCAGCTTTTAGAAACTCTCAGTATGAACAGATTTTCAGAACTGAGCTTAGAAAAAAAATTAAATCCAAACTATAATATGCAGAAGAAATGTTAAAATTCTTAAAAATTATAAAATTCAACGAAAAATACTGAATGCACTCACTTCTTAGATAAGGTATCATGTAGTATCTAGACAGCCTGCACAGTTTGTCACAAGCCAAGCCTTTCCTTGTTATTCTAGGTGTATATAAAAATGGCCTCTAAATATGCATAACACTAAATAGTCTTGGAGATTTTTGATAAAAACTTTTATTTGATTCTTATTTAGATTATGTAACTAATGTCCATATATTTCCATTTTCTGGGTAAACAGATTATATAACTCTGGCCCTAAAAGATACTCATAATCTAAATGTTCAGAAAAGCTGAAAGTATAAACCCTGTGACTATTTCATAGAATCATAGGGTTGGAAGGACCTCTGGAGATCATCTAGTCCAACCCCCTGCCAGAGCAGGGCCACCTTAGAGCAGATTGACTCTTTCTCCAGAATACCACTGATCTGAGTACATTTCCATAAGAATTGCTATCTTCAGTCTGGTCTAAACTTCAGTCTGTGACACAGGTATTTTTTATGTACATAGTCATTCAGTTCATCTGTCTTTACACATCTCAAAGGAATATCAACATAGAGAATGCTGCTGCATGAATACAGACTATTAAACTCGCTTTTCTATTGAAACAGATGAGACATAAACCAGAACCTGCATTACTGCACATCCTTCTCACAATCTGCATCTCCATGCTCATAAATGCTACTCAAATTTTCCCGTACAAGTTACTTAATCAATAAGGAAAAATGAAGACATCGGATATGTGTGACTTCCCACAGTACATGTGACAATTTAGCAAGTTAATTTTCCATTAAATATTAACTGAAAAAAACTGTTTTAAAAGTCTCTTCAAGTCTGAAAGCCTGTAAGTGCTGCAACGTGATCAATCGTATCATTGCCTAAACTACATGGCTTCAAAAAAGAGGGGAGGAATAAAAACTATGTAAGAGAAAAATTACAAAATCAGTAAAGGGAAAAAGCACCACTGAATAATGTCAAGATTTTGATGGGCTCCACAAATGGGAGAAGGCTGCTGTGTAAGTAATGGCAATCTTGCCATGAGCAACTCAGTCAAATTTTTATGTGCTCTCACTCCGTTTTACTCTCTCTTTTATTCTATAATGATTCATTTAACATGCAACAATGCCCAATCATAATCACCTAGTAGTTTGGACCAACGACTGCATACTTTCTTTGTCCTCAACACATCTGGATGTTCCAAGATGTACATATTTTAACAGTAGAGCATAATACATTTTATGAATTATTTTCAGAAATAAATTATAAATTATAATTTTCAAATTTTCAATATTTCAAAGTCACGTAGAGAACTTTTTAACTAAAAAAGAAAAGATTTATAGCTAAGAAAAAACAATGCTGGGCTAAACATTATTCTTACTTTTGTTTTCTCTGTGCAATAGTCTTTAGCCTTTGCATGACAAATGGGATTAGTTCATCATAAAAGTTGAAAATGTTAGCGTACATATTAGCTTAAAACTTCACTCTTAGGAGAGATGTAGGTACTGCCCCATCCCTGGAAGTGTTCAAGGCCAGGCTGGATGGGGCTCTGAGCAGCCTGGTCTAGTAGGAGGTGTCTCTGCCCATGGCAGGGGGTCGGAACAAGATGATCTTTAAGGTCCATTCCAAGCCAAACCATTCTATGACTGATTCTATGATTCTACTTTCTATCCCAAGCCAAAACAAATTTCTCAATGCAACTTTACAACAGAACCACTGAGCACCAATGTGATAGACTGCAATGACCCAATTCCCTTCAACAACTTTTATTTAATATTTTCTCAATTATCGGAACAGTCATTATCATTACATCAATTTTTTTCTGTCTTGCCTCTAGAATTTGGATTTTAATATCAAAACAGTGGACCGTTATGGGAGAAATGTACTAATGATCCTTCAAAATTAATGAAAGACAGCAAAAACTTCAAGAGGCATTTATAGGGTTTTAAATATATTTTCAAGAAAATATTATAGTTGGAGAAAGTTTGCTAGAATTTTCACAAATAGAGTAAAATTTGTTTCCTAAATCAATAATCACATTCCTGATTTTCAAAGGCACTCATAATTCAGCAAGTCGATTTTCACTGGGGCAGTGGGAAGATGCAGTGATTTGTCCCTTTGAAAAACTTGGCCACCCTCTCAGGGCTGTGACTGAGAAATGGGGACAGATTTCTGTAGGACTGTAGCAGTGATGGTTCCTGCCCTGAGATGCCCAGCTCACTTCTCACTCTTGCACTACTGCTTTCATCACAGGACCAGCTCCAATGTTGTAGAGCAGTCCCTGAACAGCTGTAGTTGAAACTACAGCCAGACCCATTAAAGGACACAAAAATTGGTGCCGCTTTACCTAGATTACTCATGCCAAATATTTCTGATGCCTAAATTGTGAATTGCAGTGGATGAGGCTTGGATGGGGAGAGAACTGTGAGAAGGTGGAAAGGATACGCTTTCCTCTGGCAAGCACATGCTTCCAGCTCTCGCCAGCACATGCTTCCAGCTCTCGCCTTTGACAATATTCAATTTAATCTCAAGCAGCTTCTGAGACTAACTGCAGGTCTTGGATGGCACATTTGTGGAAACTTGGGGCAACAGGGCTAAAGGACAGAGCATCCTGAGAACCCAGTTTTGAGGTGAATGACATAAATACAGCCCATTCTGCTTATTCCCCCTCCTCTTCTGCTTCTCTGCTTCTTCCCTTCTTATTATAATCTCCTTAATGAAATGCACATAAATATAACAGTAGAACAAGAAAGATGCTTACATTTTTAAGGAAAATGTAAAAAAAAGCATACCGTATTATTGATAGAATACTTCCAACTATATAATTTTTTAACTTATTAACTATATTTATTTGACAGTGGCCCTTTTAGTTTCTGAGAGTTAATTAGGGAAGTGGGAAAATTACCTGCAAAATCAATTTAAATATGTCATAGGAAAGCACTAACATAATTTAAAATGACATCGAGTCTAATCCAGTCATTAGATCTGTGACAGATAGGTTTGGGTGTTTTGTTTTACTGGAAGTATAATGATTTCATCAAAGTACAAAGAAAATCATGCTCTCTATATTCTGGAGATTTTGCATGTCATTTTATTGCTTTTATTATTTCTGTTTGCTGGGATTCCTCTGTGAAAAGACCACAAACACCACAGTATTTAGCTAAACATTCTGAAAACTTGAGCAAAAAATTCTATTATAGCTTTTTATTCTACCATGGCATTGTAAAGAACTGAAACGCTTTACACAGAATCCAGCAGGTCTTCATTTTGGCTCACCTCTTCCAAATCTGTATGAATTAATAGCACTTATTTCTGATGCAAGACTTGGACCACAACTCCCATTTTTCTAACTTAGTTAAACTGAAATTTTAATTCGAAATAAGGGGACCAGGTTGGGTAAGGTAAGAACTACCTCCATCGGAAGCCTTGCATTTCTTACAATCAGCCCCTTTCCAGGCATCTTTGGACAGTAATTTCCTTTATTGCTATTTCCAGTAAAAGGTCAATGAATGTTTACTGAATTCTGCAAATATTTCAGCTGCAAAGATGTGAAAGGCTTAATGGGAAATTATTTTTAAACTATAACACAAGTGTTTTTTGTTATCTATTTAAATTTGAAAAAGATAACAAAAGTCTCAGAGAAACCTATAATGCTTTTAATCACACTTCTAAGAATGATCACTCAGATAATTCAACAGCTTACAGCTTCAACTGAAAAAGAAAAAAAAAATCTTTACCTTCAGAATAGAAATTTTGACAATTTCCAGGGCAAAATACATCTTGTAGTTCGTGTTAAAAATATAAAGTTAAACTGAAGATAAGTTTCAATTATAAAACTTTCCCCCAAATTAAAAATATTAAAAATCATATCGTCCTACTAATAATCAATTTAATCTCATCTCAACCCATAAATAACAACCACCAATACACTAAAATACTTAGTAATAACTCATAGTTCTTCCAATACATTGTATCAGACGAGAATTAATCTGGTGCCCACACAACACTTCTGCTATAGCTGTAGTTCCAGCAAAGTCCCAGAGTAAAAGGAAACATGATTAAAGAATTGTAGTCTTAATTGTTTGTGTATATTTGCATATAGAAGATTCAGGCTGTAATTTAGTCAATGTTTAAAACAATAAAATTCAGTATCAGATTTTTTTGTTAGAATCAAAGTCCTATGAAATTACTCTTGTTCACTAAGGAGAAAATATTCTTTTTTCTCTATTATAGGAAAACATTTCTTATTCCATACTTCAGCAAATCCCTCTCCATCCTCAGGTTCTCATAAAGCATAATCAGTTACACGTTATCTTTTCAGCATGCACTATAATATCTAAGAAGATGGTATCATTTATCCGTATCATTTTATCAAGAAGCTTTGAATATTAATATTTCCCATCTTTTTGCCTAATTAGTGTTACCCCACAAAAGTTTCCTGGCTTGATGCAGTGTCTACCTGCCTGAATGTTTCTGCCAGCAGGGTGAAAGGAGTGATATAAGGATGTGAATGTGCAGCCAAGAACTGGGAAAAGGCAGGGCTCTTTGTGAGGGATATCATTGGCTTCTGCTAGGTTTAAGTGACCACAAATTTAAAACATTATGCAGTAGATTTCTTTTAAATGCTGCAGAAGATCACATCGCTTTCCTTTATCTTCTAAGGAACATACATGTGTCCCAAGTAGGAGAATGTTTGTCAAAAAAAATATATAAAAGGACTCTATTAGAATCTACTATTAGAAATATCTGCAACTTTTAACATTCTAGTTCTGTTATCATCTATACATCTACGAAAAATATTTTTGTAGGAAAACTCTCTATTGTAGCCAATGTTAATATTTTAAAGTAGTAAGACACTTCTCACTTACTGTTGTAAGAAGTACTTTAAAACAGTAATTTTTTTTTTTATTGCTCAAACACAAGTAAGGAGAAAAGTGTAATATTTCTTATCTCTTAATATTTCTTATCTTTGCACTTAAAATAGAGGTGGTTCATACAAGAAAGCTGAAAAAAAGAAACAGAAAAATAGAATTCTGAATTTCCAGTCAAACTCTTTCTACACATTTTCCTTACGTAAGATGTAGAAGCCTTTATGGAAAAGGAAGATTTCTTTATAAATGCAAAACATGTTCTCTTACACTGCAATATTAAGTGAAATAATAATAAGAAGAAATTTTGTAACTCCCTCAAATCTGGCTTTTAATAAAACATGTCAAACAGTTCAGTGTTTTAAATAATCAATTATTCTCCTTACGACTATTCAAAATTTCATACTTTGAATTCTAAGACATCTCCATGCCGTGTGGAATATCAAAACCTCTTGTGTTCAAGACAAGTGCTGCAGCTCAGTCTTGAAATTTTGCCTTCTAGTATGATTTGTTCCAATGAAGTTAGACTTTCAGGAACTCGCTAACCTGAATGAAGCAAATTTTAGAAACAACGACCTCATTCTGATCTAATTTAGCTCAGTGTAACTTTGAAGCCAAAGTTGTGGAAGATGTATGAAACTGGCACAAGAAGGATTGAAATCAGGTCCCTTATCTCTTAGAATTTAAAAGTGAGAGAGCACTGTGATGGTATCTCGCTTGCTTGGCATCTCTGCTCATGTAAGACATGCACTGGTTTTGCAGTAGCACTCAGAAAGTGTGCTTTCTGCTCCTCACACCATGAGCTACCATACATTTTTAACTTGTGACAAGAGCGTATTGTTTCCAAACAGACTTTATTCTCTGTCAAAAACTAAAGTGTATCTCTACCAGATTGGTTTCAATATTGTAATAAACAAGTAGGTCCTGCAAGCTGTCCCAGACCTGATGACCTTTTTAAATTCTGTAATGAAAAAATGCAGTTATTCATATGTTTATAAGGGACCATAATACAGACAAGGCAAAGTTATATAGCCATGTTTTCAATGTACTTCGTGACAAAGAAAGAACTGCGTATTAACCCCTTGTCCTACCTACATACATTTTTGCTCACACAGCCTGGACTCAGCAGCTTTCAGTCAACAACATGGGGATATTCAAGTATATAAGATTACTGGGGCTTATCTATCCATGTTATGCATACAAGTTTCTATGATAATAAAAACGGGTATCCACCTAGTTATCGTGTTTTGCTAAAAGAACAGTAAAAGCACACACTGAACTTAAGAACTGCACCTCTGACAAAGCACAGACGCATTTGCCTTTGACAAAGCACAGACACATTTGCTTTTCCCACCACAGATTCCACCCACATTGGATGTCAGTCGCCGTCTGTGCAAGCAGGTATCTCTCACAGGGTGCTCTGGAAGGTGGCTGGGAGCATGGTATGTGCATATGTCTGAACTGTTTACCACCATTGGAAAATCTACTATGTCCTACTTTATACTATGAGCAAATTAGAGCAGCATTTAGAGCTATCACGTGCCTAGATTTCCTTGAATGAATTCTCTTTTTCCATCTAGAGATCATCTCTTGCTGGAACCCTGGAGTTTGAGAGATTTGTAAAAAAATTGTAGGACACCTAGGACCCCCAGAGGTTTGGGGCAGGAACCTGCTCCAGCGCAGGTCACCACTCTGTGACTGTGTTCTGAGTGAGGGTACGACAGGCGCAGGGACCGCTGGCTTTCCCGGTTGTGGCTGTGGCACATCTCGTCAGACTGACACTCCGGGGGTCTGCAGGTGTGATAGTATTGCCACAAGGAATATACAGGCAGTGCTACTGTTTGATTTTCTACCTCTACCTGGAAAGCCTGGAAAACCTGTGGACACACAAAACAAGCCTGTAGCACTCTGCTGCACATCTGCTTCATGCTGGCTGCCAAATCATGGGCCCTTTCAAACCTGCCCTAAGGCCTATTCCTTACAATTGCACTGGCAAACATCTAACTGGAAATGCAAATAAAAAAATACCTTAATATTCCCTCATAATCGACGACACTTAAATTGGAACAAGCAATGGAGGCAGCTTGGCCTAACTTGCACACCACATAAAACACAGCTTCATTTGGAGCTTTGCAGGTGACAGGGATCAATGTTTACTGCAATTAACACCACAACTGTTCTTACTTTTTAAACCCTCTTTCTAAGAGCCTTGAAAAGTGAACTGAGACAGTTTTGAGAAAGAATTGGTGAACTGAACAATCCAGAACATTTAAAAATAAGTCATTTTGATCTTTAGTTTTACTGATTGAGGATCCATTTTACTGCCATTTAAAATTTACAATTTCATAAAAGCACTGGCATTTCACAAATTGCTTTTCTCTAACATTTAAAGTAATTTTGTTCTTTCAATATTCGGAAAATAGAAATATACGTAATATTTTTGGTCCAAAACATATGGTCACCTTCTTGTTTTCTCCTGTGCAAAGTATATTTCCTAAAACAGCTAGGGATCCCTGCTGGGGAGATAAAGCCTTGGACTCTCTGCTGCCCTGATCTCCAGGACTGGCAACAAGTGTTTCAAATGGAGACACTGCCTTTGCAATTTCACAAGTGTGGTATTCACAGCGAGAATAAGGAAAGGTCCCTTAAATAACTTGGAAAAAATCTTGGGAGCTTCAACAAATTTTGAGTAGCACAATAAGAATTGTTCATCCTATTCATAGAAAAAGGCAGAGGCCATCTGGTAAATTGGTATTCAGTTATGTCACTAAAGACAATTTGAACATCTATGAAGAACTGCACAAAATTCAATCTGCAAAATATGCCTAATTCTGGCAAAATCTAAGTTTCAAGTAAACACGTGCATAGTCTCAGTTATGCCCATTTAATACTGTTGTCATGCGTTGTTTCCTGACCTTTTAAAGAGTGAACTGGTCTCTCACACCACTGGTGCCTCACCATCGTCCCGCGCTTCAGGCCAGTGCTGCCAGGCCTGCGCTCCCTGCTCGGGGAGTCCCGGTCCCTCTCTGCCAAAGCTCCCAAGCCCAGCTCAGCCCTCCTGTCTTTCTCTCTGAACGCTCTTTTCCCAGCTACTCGCCATCTTTCCCAAACTGCTGCTTCTGCTTCTCAGCCAATCGCAGAATCCTCTAACCTACTGCTCAGCCAGCTCCAGCCCTCACCTTCCCAGTTACCTATATCAGATCTGTTTCCTTTACTTTATCTGTTATTCCCAAACTACGGCTAGTGATCTACCAGCTTTGTTCTTCCATCTTCTTCTCCAGCCTCAGTTTCCAACTCAATCCACTGGTTTCCAGCCACCCAGTGACATCTTGTTTTTCAGTTCCTAAACTTCCTCCCCTGCTCTGCTCATCCTCCTTAAGCCTCCTGATTCCCATTCCAATATGCCAGTCCTCAGCCTAGTTTATGACCGGAATTTCCTGGTCCAAATATAGTTGCATTACAAAAACTATACAGTATCTTAAGAATCTAGCTCTTCTCTTTTGCAGTTGAATCTCCATCTACAATGCTTCTCCACCATGCCTGCGTTTGACATGGGTGGCTACTGGGTGCCTGAGTGTCGTCTGGGTGTTCATCATCTTTCTTTGCTCAGTTTCCCTTGCCCCCCATAGAGAGGAGGCAGGAGCATTCCAAGGCAATGGTTTCTCTGGGCATTACCAGAGAATGGTAGAAAACGGCAGAAAAATAATTTTGCCTTGTCCCCTCCCTGAAAACAATCAGAACTCATTTTTAAAAATAAGGAAAAAAATTACCTTAAAGCAGGCTAAAAAAGATCAGACCTAAATACTTTAAGTCACTGGAATTCAGTAATAACGGATACTCTTCCCAGAGCTCTTAATCCAGCATCTGGTCCATGTCTCTGTTGGACCTGAATTAAATGGCTATCTTCATTTTATATGCATATATATATTCCAACCATATATATGTATCAATCCTTTTCATTTTGGAGATAAGCTTAAAAAGGCAAATTTTCAGCCCTTTTAAGAGCAAATGACTATAATTTCTCCTACATTTTCAGATAATTCACAATTTTCAGACTAGTTTCTTAAAACCAATGTCAGGGGCTTGTAAAATCTCAGATGTAATTCAGAGAACAGCTGCTCCTGCAGCTCAGGCCCAGGCTGCTCCTCGCAGCTGAGCAGTTGTTAGTCGTTATTTGCAGAACCTGTGAAAAGATATGGGTACTCCATAGAGAAAGAGATGGAGAACAGATTATTCTCCTCTTTTGGCGAACTCGTTACTCCTACATCCAAATCCTCACTCTAACATTGCCACCCTCCATCCCTCCAAGGCCAAATGTTTTATATTTAGCATTGTGTCTTTGGCCAAACAGACTTTGTATGCAGCTTAAAAGGACAGCTGAGAAATCATCAGGTCTGGGGAGTTCTGAAGGGCAGAAAGCAAGTAATTTGAGGGAAGAAGAAACCCATTTTTATAGGTGTTTAAAATAATTAATCATATTTTATCAATTAATTGTATTGACAATTGTATTTTATCAATTAATCAATCTAGTTCAAGGTATCCATGCCCATAGCAGGGGGGTTGGAACTAGTTGGTCCCTTCTAACTCTAACCATTCTATGATTCTGTGAATTAAGGAAATAATCTGTTGCAATACAAGGAAGATTGATGGGGATTTTTGTGCTGGATTCCTTTCGGTGGTATTCATGAAGAAATCAGTTGCATTCATTCATGAAGAAATCAGTTCTGAATCTGAACTCAGGCACTCTGAGTGCAGGTTGGTTTATGTGGTAAGAGAGACTGATGAAAATAGAATGAGGTAGGACTTTGTGGGTCTACCTATAGCAGCTGTGAAGGCTAGATCCAGATAGTGAGACCCTCTCCTCTTCCTAACAGATCTCTTCTCTCCTCCCCCAGGCCTAGCAGAAGCCAAATCTTCCCAAATCCACTCAAACACTTTTCTGGATCTTCCACGCCAAGGGTTAAAGAATGGGGGAGAAGTATGAAAGGGGTTGTTCGATAATGTGACCAGGGTTGCTGAGGCTGACACCAGCTGGCCCTGGCTCCAGATCCAGGTGTTACTACTGGGGTGGCTGCCTGTTCCATGCACGGTCACTGCCTCCCAGCCCATCAGCGTGGGCAGAAACAGGACCCTCCAGCTCAGGCTGGAAGCAGGCACAGTCAGCAGCAATCAGAACTCCTCCCCGGTTCAAGCATTTGCTCTATTCCTTTATGAAAAAACAAGGCTGTTCTCCACACTGATTCCAGCCACAGGCCACCACTGGGCCATGCTGACACAGCTACACTCTGTATGTCATGAAACCTGCTTACAGTAATTCAGTCAAGATTAACAAAGCATAAGGCAGCAATTCTTTTTCCTGTAAAATTTTGCATGCTCTTTTAATTCATTTATGAAATACATGCTCAATTTAGCTTCCTTCACTACCTCAGAAATCAGCACAGACAAGAAATTATTAACTATTGTTATCAATAATAATGTTTTCTTTGATAGTTAAAATACAAAATTATTTAAGTGAAAGCTGTAATTTATATCAGATTATGATGATAGAGAATCTAACATTGTTTGTATAGTATAATTTAAATGTTTTGTATGTTATGTGTAAAAAAAATATATTTTTTGCATATTATTCTGTATACCATGTTTCCTATGCTGAATTTCATTAAACAAACACTGTGTTACTATTTCCCATATATTGATTGGGTCTATTTTCCTCAAGGTTGCTACTAAGAACAAAATCGTGAACACCACGTTGATAGAAGTTTTCCTACTCATCAGGAAGACTAAGGGGATCAAGGTTTCATCACACTTGTTTCATGTAAGTACATGTCTACTTTGACCTGGGTGAAATTTCCTTCCATTCTACACTGTCTTGCTCCATATTTATCGACCATGGTTGCTGCTATTGACATAGGAAAACTCAGAGTTATTTCACTGACTTTAATTAATTACTTGCTTCAGAACCAATTTGATAGCAATATTAATAACAAATAGTAGCAAATTTTCTAATCCCAATCCACAACAGCAGATAACCATTCATGTGAATTAGTAAAGGTGCACTAGCATAAGAATAACAACTGGAAAAAGTTATAACTATTGCACTTCAGACCAACAACATAACTGAAGGTAAGCAAGCTAATATTATTAATTTGATTCAGTTTAAACTGAAGTTCCCCAGTGCTTTCATAGTTAAGTCATACATTACCTTTGAATAGGTTGGGAATCATTTCAATTAATCTTAGCTCCTCTTTCTGACAAGGGAGTAACTCAACACCATGAATCCTAAAAAGCACTGAAACCGATAAGCACCATAGCCCCACAGCAAAAAGAAACCTCCATTGGTATAAACCTCATCAGTCATTTTAAATTTGCTTTAAAACTTGAATAGGTTAAATTTATACACACAATTATTTTGCAGATCAGATGCTCTTTAACCTGCAGCAGCCAGTATGAAACTGGGATAAGCTCTGTATCATGTGCTCTAGTTAATTCAGCAGAAATGCAGTCATGTGCCCACACTTGATCCATATCAAAGATACACTCATTGCAACCCAGGAGTGCACAAATCTGGTATTAATGAACAGGAAGCCAGGGCCTTATATGACAGCCCAGCTTCAGGTAATTTGCAGATTTAATTAACAGTTTTTTCAATAGGCATATTTTTCTTTTAACATATCCAAATACTTCTAGTAGCTGTGATGTTACTTCCCACGTAAATCTTTAAATTTTGATTTAAGTAAATGAAATACAAAATCAGAAAAAAAAATTCCCATCACAGCAAACTTGAGTCACCTGTGAAGGGCTGTAGAAATGTCATTGCAAGCAATTCTAATGGGTAAAATAAACATACACTGGAATGGAAACGTAACCATACCTACATAATGAAACAGTTGAAAAATTAGAAATCTTACCTTTTTCACTAACACTTTCACTTTCAATCTCTACATCATCACAACTTGTATACTCTGGAGTAGACGCCAGTTCTTCTTCTGAACTACTTAATGAAACCTGGCGCATTTTACCTCCCTTTTTCGTTTTATGGGGCTTTGGTGGTGGAGGTCTGACAGATTCAGACTGGTCTGAACTGAGTGAATCATTCCGTAACATGGTCTCCATCTTTTCACGTTTTGTTTTCCGTACAGCAGAATTGGGATCCAAATGGTGTTGTTTCCTTAATGAATCAGAGCGCCTCATGTCTGGTCTTTCTAGAGGAATTGGACTCCTCCTAGGTGTAGGAGGACTATGATTTGTGGTCCTCTGACGATTGGGACTTGGTCCCTGAGCCTCTCGAGTTCTTTCCATAGAGTACGAACGTTGATTTTCCATGGCAGCCCTGCGCTCAGACACTGATCTTTGTCTTGACGGTCGTTCCATCCTCAGCATAGACATCCGAGAATCTTCCAACTCAGTATTTGCCAATGAGACATCACTATGTCTCCGTTCGTGACGTGCTCGGGACACTTCAGCATGGATACGCATTTGTTCCTCATACGGTTGTGGCTTGACAGGATAACGAGCCAAATTAGGATCACTTCGGTATCGTGCCTGGTATTCCTCTTCCCTCCGCTGCCTTTCATATTCTTCTCTATTTTGTACATCTTCCTCTTCTACCGGATACTCCTTGGAACGTCTGCGACTCCTTCTGTTGGAATCTCTATAATCACCCAGTTCAGGTTCTTCATATAACTGAGGCCCACGCTGCGACCGCCTATCTGAATAATCTGATGGTGACCTGGGCATCGCACTGTCTGATGTAGCATACTGTGAATATTCGTCTCTCTCGTCCCTTTGGTCGTATCTTCTGTTCTGTTCTCTTGATATTGATGGGCTTCTTTTCCTAAAAAATCATGACAAGAAATAGGAAAGAAGATTCTGTCAGTATTTCTTCTGGCACAAATATACAATTAATGGTAATTAAACGATAGAATGGAAAAAGAAATGTTCACTGTATTTCTTTGTGAATGCACGTGCATGTTTTCTGTACTAAATTAAAGAAAGAATGTTGTGCTACAAATCTGCTTATGGTACACAGTTCAAACAAAAAACAACTGTAAAGGAAAAATGCTAATACAACATTATAAAATACAGTATACAAATACTTATGCTACTTTGTAGCCATAACTGCTTTACAAGTACCAAAATTTTATAATCCTTTGTAATAATTTTACAGCAATGTAACTTGACCATATACTTCTATTTCATAGGGGTTTGTAATCACCATAGCAATTAAGGCGAGACGAATCATTCAGTTAGTTTGATCTTTTAGCTTAAAAACACACGTTTCAATTCCCACAAAACTGAAGAGAACAGGCAGAGAACAGGGCAGACAAAGATCCGATGGCAGCAGTTATCTAAATCAGATGAACTCAAAGACCTGAACTCAGAAAACAAAACGTTTTTTGTGTTGCATAAGACGGGAAAGAGCTTCAAAGTCCTGTCTGTCCACCTTGACAAAAAAAAATCTTTCCCATCCTTATAGGGATGGCAATAGCATTAGTCCCAACATCTGAGCAAGACACACCAGCCAGATACAGAACGGAGTTCCTGTACCACATTAAGCATTGACTGTTTGTCATAGACAATATCTAGCCGTAGACAACTTCTGAGGCTTCAGAGGAAGGTGAAAAAGAAATTATCAACAGATACTCCTTCTTGACACTGATAAATGATTGACTGAAGCATGTGATCTTACTATATGCAGTATTTTAATAGAAGATGTGTCTGGAATATATTATGAATGTTGTATGTTCTGTTTGCTTGATACAACATTGTTTGCTACTTGATTAGAAGGGATCAGTTAAATAAGGAGTAGTGATTCACAGGGAAAAAACAAACTGGAGCTTCAGATCTTGCCTTTATCAATCCTAACAGGGTAACAAGCATTTAAATTGCTACTTCCAGACACGTCCAGATTCGTACTTAGTTTTTCAGACCTGATGGATCTGAAGGACTTACCTGCAGGAAACTAGAGCACAGATCCAAGATGTGGATAAAAGAGACTGAGAGATGGGCCTTCTCTGAGGTAAGATAGATCAGCTCAAGCTTTAAGTAATGAAAATATGTATGTGAACCTATTTTTGTGTTACTAACACTTTCCTCCTATATTTAGCTCTATATAATTAAGATCCCTGTGAAAATGTTTTCTACCCTCACAAATGGCCACTGATCCTGAAGGGCAGCCTTGCTGGCAGCAACCAGGAGAACCTGCCTGGTGCCGGGAAGGACAGGAAAAAGGAGAGCAAAGACAGCCATGCTGTTGCTACAGTTGTCCTAGAAGGAATAAGGAAAGGAAAGGCTTCAACTTAGTGGAGAAGGAAAAGCAGGCTCTCCTTGGTGCCCAAGAAAGTAGAAATGGCTCTGTCTAGCTAGTAGGAAAGAAAATGCTCTTCTGACAGCCAGAAAGGAAATGAAGTCTCTGCTCAGCATGGGGAAACCACAACTGTCTGAGCAGACTGCGGGCAGAGGGGTGACTGGCAAATTGGCATCCTGTCTTAGGTACCACACAGGGTCATTAAACTGTGCTTGACAGATTTGGGCCCAGTCTTGCCTTGTAAATATTAAAGTACTTCAGCCTTACAGTGGCATCTGCGAATGAGGAAACTAATTCAATCTTGCAAAAATGCAACTCTTCCTGTGAAGCATGACAAGTAATATAAGCATCACTTGGATGCCTGTTTGCTTATGGTGAAGTTAAGATGTCCTATCTGTCTTGTTAAAGTGTCATGTTGGTACCAGCACAAATCACAACCTCTGTAAGTTTAACAAAACTCTATGAATTCTGCTACTGGGGACTCAAGTTGAATCACTCTAATGTGACATGAACAGAGTTTCGTAAGTCTAGAACCAGAGTGGCCAATGGGAACAGACAATTAGGACAACAGAACTACCAGAACTCAGACAGCTTGTAAAGACATAAAAATTTTCAATAAGACAAGAGATTAGATGTGGAAGCTTTCTTTAAGAAAGATAAATATTTTTCATTTAAATACTTCAGATGATGAAAAACATGCCACATCCCAAAATAAGTTGTTCCAACAGCAAATTACCTACATCACTGAAAATTTCGTCCATGCCTATAATAAAAATGTGTCTAATTTCTCCACTATAGGCAAAATCTTTTATCTCTATGCAGATCCAACAGGAATAAATGGCACTCAACAGATAGGGAATTCATCTGTGGGGTCTTCATTGCAATACTGAGACAAATATGTGCTCACACGGAATGTACAGATACTCTACTGTTAATACTCACACTGTGTATACTCTATAAAAGGGGTCTTATAAGCCGAGGGGATAAAAAAGATGGAATTTCTTTATGAGTAAAAGCACTTATTGTAGACTTTTTGCCAAAGCAAATATACTTCTACCAGGAAAACACATCATCTGAGGAATTGGCTCAAGATTTACTAAAAAATCCACCCTTTTTTATAGCATCATCTATGTTAATGAGAGGAGGATGTGCCAATTTAGCATTATTTTTATACCTCTTACACAAACACTTTCTAACCCTGTCTGTTACATTTACCACAAGCAATCATTGTCTTCCCTGCATTTCGTTGCTAATACATACATATAGGAACACCATCCATGGCTGACAGTAATGTAAAGATAAGCTTGGCCCTCAATCTATTCCAAGTGTCCTGCATGTGGCAAGTAGTAGGCCACATGCAAGAATAAGGACCTTCTTGAAAATGCAACCTTTTTCTTCAGAGAAAGCAAGCCGATAGATAAAAGTAACTAATTTAATTCCAAGCCTATGTTGACTGGCACTATCAAACTCCCTTTCTAATTAATTTTATCCCTGCTGAAGGGATCTAACTTCACTACCAGGATCAAATGCCAGAAGTTGTAATCCTATCCATCAGAAATAACTGTACTTGTACACCTGATCAGCCAGGAACTGCTGGCAGGAGAGGGCTCATCCTGCCCAGCAGTCACCACGCCACTTAGTATTCAAGCCTGTCATTCTCTTTACTGGTCATTACTACACAATTAGCTCCCTCTTTAGCATTAGTCCCTTTTTTTTTTCATTTTAAAAATACCTGCTACAATCACAGCTGTGCAATGTATGCTATACTTTTTAAACCGGTGTTACCAAATCATGGTAAGAGAAATAGTAGTCATGAAAATTTATGGCCAGTTATTACTATTAAAAATCTGCTGTTATTTTTAGATCACAAGCTAATTCTCACTCACCTTCATGAGCCTTTGTCTAATCCATTTCTCACCATTAACTACCTTAAAGCTACCTTAATAAAAGCCTTTCCTTATGTACCTCCAGCAAGATACACCATGGAAAATTACTACTCCTGCCTTTCCAGGACTTTCCTGGAACATTACAAGTTGACAGAACTTCAAATGTGTGTCAACAGCTGTGATGCACACCCTTCGCTGAACAGGTTACCTCACCAGTGAAAAAAATGCTCCAGGCCATTGCGATTACTGCTTCTTCAAAACAATAATAAAATAAAATCTCTATTATGGTTAGAAAACTCTAGAACCTGCACAAATTTCTTCATCAAGTACATTCTACAAATATTATTTTTTCATATATAGAAACTGAAACTTATTTTCTACTAATTACCACTAATTATATTTTTTTATTGTCATTTATCAATACATGACATTTGGTCTTTTAACACACATGTCTTAACCTTACACTGATGGAAACCTTATTTGCAGTGCAATACAGATATCACTAGTACGATGAAAAAGAAAAAAGCTTGACTGTAACCTGACCTCCTGCTCATAAATTATCCAGCTCCCCCACACTACAATAGGAAGTACTTAAAATATGGCATAGAAGGATATAAGACAGCTACTCTGCTTTGATGGCTCTGATTTCTGTAATGGAACTAAACAGCTTGAAAGTCTTTAACATTCATTTGTATTCTTCCCTGAGGAGAAAACACTCTTCTGCTTTGATGCAGGTGTTTAAAAAATTAATCCAAGTGTACTGAGGGAAAGGAAATTTTAAAAGGTAAGTTTTCTTCACATTTCAGAAGCCACAGATATTCAAAAACACTGTAATATGTAAAGTATTTGTATCACAGTCAAAACTAGATCTCAGATCTTCCTGGCTCCTTATCTTGTTCTCAGACCAATAAAAGACACATTTGAACTGGAGGAGACTTTCAAGAAAATATCATTGTAAAGAGATGTTCAAACATATGGATACCTGAATTCATCTGTATTTACTTGGAAATTTTTATAAATAAGCTTTGGGTCAATTAAGAAATAGTAAGGGCTCAGTAGGCCTGAGCCATCATCAGCTACTTGAAAACTGAATATTGGTCACCTACTTTTAAGTCCAAATTATAATTTGCTAGACAATAATATATTGTCCTCTGTTTCCTATAAACTAGAAATGAATAAAATTGACCTGAAAATTAAAACCAAAACTATTTCTCCTGCACATATTTTGATTATGCTTAACTGTTTCCAAAATGTGATCCTTTCAGGACATGAAAGATTAATTCAGAGTAGGTAAAAAATCACATTTCCCACTGGAACTCTGTCATGAAAGCCATGCAAGAGAGGGGGCTTCTTGTTAGACACCTCAACAAATGCACTGAGCACAGCTTTTTGTCTCCTTTACCATATGGCTCCTGTCATGAAAACAGCATTTGTTCGTTCCTGAGTGTTCATACAAGAGTATTGTCTTATTCTAAACTTTTATACTACTGTGTGCTACATTCAACAGATAGGCAGGCACTTGTTTTAAAACAACAGTGACAGCGAGCAGATAAAACACAATTGTGACACCTTGCAAAAAAGTTCCTAGACTGCAAGAAGGTCAGCTGAACACACTCTGCACCTCACAACCAAAACTCCCTTGAGTGCAATTAACCCAGAAAACTTGCCCTGCAAAATTAAGATCTGGCTGCCTTTCTCAGGAACAGTCCTACCCTCTCACTGCTGGGTACTCTTACAAAAGCATTTCCACAGACTTCCTTTGCCGTACTGAAGAATCCACAAAATGTTTACCCATTTTTGGCAGTATTTTTAAGAGACTATCTGGTATTGATTTAACTCCTTTTCTCATTCTCTGCGTATAACTTTTGCTTTTGCTGAGTCACACTGTTTATGAGAAATCACTTTGCACACTGTCCAGTGCAGCTATGGCTTCAGTTTATTGAAAAAATAGCTTTTTCTGACTTCTAAGCAGTTCCAGTTTCTACCAAGATGTCCTTTTGTGGTTCTATGCTGTCTAGTTTTATACTAGATTCATCTTCTTATCCGTCTGTTCCTCTCTCCTTGGTTTCTCCTCCTCCTCCCACCCCCCAGAAGAAGAAAGTAAGCAACCAATGCACGATTCTTGAACGATACAGTTTTAAACAAGCTGCCCCAAAGTACATTTAACACTCAGAAATCTAGGCAATTCTCTAAGTTCATGTGAGACACCATTTCATTTCTCATTTCAGCCATGCCGTACAAATTTTATTTTATAGCAACCATGTTTTGAACCATTAAAAAACCTTCCAGCTAAATATCTCCAAACAATAATGAATTAAGTTTACAATGATGATTATAAAATTTACTGAAGCATGAGAATGATACTACAGATGTTGATCTCTATTAGATTTTATCTGAAAATATAAATTCACTGACTGCAGGCTGCTATCAACAGAATGAAAGGAAATCTGTAGTAACAAAACATTAACATAATTAAATTCACCACTGATAACAACTTTGCTTTGAACTGACATGATTGCACAGACACATAAAACAGTTACTTCAGAATCACATCCTTCCTATACAAGCAATTCAGCAAAAATTCAGCATCACAGCTTTCAAGGGCTAATTTCAATTTGAGTGGGGAAAAAAGTTATAACATGGAAAAAACAAGGTGATTTTAAGTATCCCTTACTGATCTACAAATATTTAGGTAATAAGTTCATTTCATGTTTTTTAATTACATCAAGAACATCACAGATAGGAAAGTGGGACTACTAGTAGAAAAGGCTTTACCCTCCTTTATTTTTATTGAGTTTTCAGTAGCCCTTATACAATATAATTTGATTTTAGAGAACTGCAAAGAGAGAAATAAAATAACTCTATTATAATCTTACTGTTCATTGATGAATGCTTGCCTTTTACAAATAGGTTAAACATCTGGAGATTTTTCTTTATTTCTACTTTTGAATATTTTAAAAAAGAATATTTTGCTAACTCTTTCCACTTAACATATAAGCAAGAAATACCTTACCTACTTTGCCAGTAAAATCTCTTCTTAAAAATGCTAATAATAAAAACAATGCTAAATGGATTAAATTGCTTTCGAGAATAATTGGTCAGAATGTGTATTCTAGTTATCCTTCTCAGTACTGACACCATAGAAATCATTTGCAGAAAGTGAGAATCAATTAACAGCTGCCACAAAACAGGACTCAAATGAGTTTAAAACCCAGGGTGTTAAAAGGATACTAGGTCACAAAAACATTAAAACATGAGTTAATACAATACTGAACTGTTACTAAAAAGGACTTCAAATAATAATATAAAAGACAAGAAAATTCCAAAATTCTTCATATACTGTTTGTATGAAATGGAATCCAACTTTTCAATAAATATTTTTGTCACAGAAAATATAGTACAATTTAAAATACTAATTTAAAGAGAAGTACAAAACTTTGTTAAGATACTATTCTCATATATCTGAAGCACAAGAAAAAGGTTTTCAGTACTTCCATTGATTTTTTTTGCTAAAAGTAAAAAATACCTTCCTAATCATCCCTAAAAAGAACAAAAAATGCTGAGCATTAGACATTGTTTTCTCACAACACATTCAGCATCTTTCTTCCCTGATTTACCTTTTGATGAGCCACTGCACATCCGGGAAGTAGGAAGCCTCGGGTTCATGAGAATACATCAATTTCTGTTCTGGCTAGGTCTTTCATTTAATCCTCTAGGTTCAGTGAAATCATATGAACAGTCTCTTAATTTTGAGATACAATTTTCTAGATATATTTTACAATCTTTTCCCTTCCCCCAAAATGCAATTACAAAATGTAAGGCATCTAGGAAAAAAAAAAAAAGAAAATCTAGTGTATGTAACAACAGCAATTCAAGTCAGAGCTGACCCAACGGGAAGCTATTGAGAGCATGAGAGGAGTGTTATAGTTTAATGCTGTTACCATGTGCTGTATATAGCTGGAGGTCAAGTAAGAATTTACCCTATAAGGAGGATTATGGTACTTAGCTGATTAGTGCCTTGCTACAGAACTATTGCCTACAAATGTACATTCTGGTCAAGGCATTTAATTTAAACTATTTTTAATATTGTCTGGTTCCAGTATTTCATGTTTTGTGTTGCTGGGTCCAGCATCTTTTTTGTGTTCTAGGTCTCAAATGAAATTATGTAATATCTATTATTTTCAGTTTGTAACAAGTCAAATTGTGATATAATTTTCCACCATTAGGCTAAAATAGCTGTATCATCTACTTCAGTCTGATGTGATGAACATACTGTAGAACCAAAAAATATTTTTTTTTACGTACCATTAAAAAAAAGCAGTGAAATTCAGTGGACTAATTATTTCTATCAACAGTCATCAGAAAACTCTTTCAAAATATGGTGAGAATGTGAAAACAATAGAAAGCAAATGTGTAGACAGTCTCATTTGCATTAAATAATTATAAACACATTTTTCCACAATTTCACAAGGAAGGTATCTTCTATTTATGCAAACTCGCTTACAAATAAATTATGTTTAATATGAAGCACCATACCCCAGCCAAATTTTACTGCAATAAATTTAAGCCATCATAAAGTGACATGACATGGGAAAAACACAGAGTTAGCAGCAGCCTAGATTTTCTCCACCTCAATAAGAGTGAGTTCATACTCCTGGAAAAGGCATCCTGACACCAAAGGCTTTTCTCTCAGCCATCACAGAGAATATATCATAATACACTTTATCTATACATCACTGCCTCTGATTTTGAGTCTAATCTTTTTAAAGCCTTTCAGTTTCTTACCACATGGATCATTCAGCAGGTGCTTTTTCCCAGCAGTTGAAAGTATCCTGGTTTTTCAAAGGAAACCTTTACGTCTGACAAAGAGGAGAATTTTCTTTCAAAGAAAGGGCATTAGCAGCATTAAATAAAAAAGATAACTACTTCAATAATGATCCAACTGTAGGAAAATATCAGCAGCATGGACAGTCCTATGAGAATTGTTTTGCCTAATAACATCTCTGCAGGCTGTTTTGCAGAGAACTCCTAAAACTGTAACTTTACTAATGAATGTGAGTCAGCGTATCTTTTCTGGTTTTTTCCCCTCTATTGTATCCACAATTACAGTATGTATGTGATATCATACAATGAAATTCAGTTTTAAAATATCTCTGGGGTTCATATTTCAGTCTGGAAGAGATGAAATAGGTCATACTGAGCTGTTTTCATGCCTCCACAAAAGAACAAGCAGAAAATAACCACTGTGAAAATGTCCGGTTTCTTCAGTAATGTGAGGTAAATGCCCATTATTAATTCCAGTGAATTAAATCAACGGTGGCTCATCAATGAATGCTGGGCTGCATGCAGCAGCTTCTCCAAGACAAAGCTGGCAGGCTAAACGTGTTCACGCTAGGGAACATCAGCTGGACCACTATGAAATGAGACAGGTGCACTCAGGAACTTGGAAATTACCACGGTACATAAAACTTTAAACTTCCAATTCAACTGTCATTCTCAACATGCTGGTGAGACGGGATTAAATGTGTGTATTTTTAAAGCAGCACCTGACTCTATCCAACATGGGACCACACCACAAGTTTACAGAAAAATAATTTGTATTTCCATAAAAAATTATAGCACCTATATTATATATCGGTAGGACATAACTTTACAATGTTTTTCAAGCTAAAAGAACTTGCTCCACAGAAATTTAGGTACTGGGCTCTCAATCCACAGTCCTTCTGTGAGCTCAAATGTAGAGGACCAAACAGTTATAGCTGCCTAGACAGACCTCCTTCCATTTAGATCCCAGGGCTCAGACAGGGGGGAGAGAGATGTCCACCATACCTGTGCTGCCTGGGTTTTCACAGATGCTATGTGAAAAACTTCCTACTACACTACCATGTGATCAACAATATCATGTGCTTAACAACAACCTGATTTCTTGAAATACCAGCAGAGAGCAGAGTCATGTGCAGATACACAGTTCCAGTTACTGAATTAAGTATTTCTACCAGAGCTACTTTGCGTTTCTGCAGTGCATGCTGAGACCAGCTCTGGATGTTACCATCTCTTGGTTCCTGATCCTCCCTTGAGAGTTGTCTGCACTAGACCAAGTCTTCCATAAAAGAGGCTTAACATGCAACTTTCCAAAGAAGAAAATTTATTCACAGATCTTCATAAAAATCCATATGGGAGATCACCAGCTAGTGTAGAAAGTGCATGGAAGTAAACACTTGGGAGGCAAATGGGTCACCCTGGCTGCCTAGCAGCTTTTGTACAGAGGGGTAGCATCCAGTCAAGATGACAACAGTATAAAACATACAGAGGAAAATACCGACCTCTTCTAGCAGGAAGCAAACCACTGTTGAACAGTCGTTGCAGAACTACTAGCAACACAATGGTCATGAAGAAAATTTACTGAAAAATATAACTGTGCCTCTTCCAAGAAAGTTATGTGAGTATCATTAAAATGAAACAACTAAAATAAACCTAGTCTTGTAGTGTAAACAAACCCTTAGATGTATTCTGCTTTCTACTGCAATGAAGATAGACTTAATTAGTCTAGTCTTAAGAAAATAAGATGCCAGCTTTTTTAAATACCACAGGAGAAATGAAAGCTCATTTTGTAACTTCATGTGTATGCAAACCCAATTAATTAATGCTTTACGGTTCCCACCACCAACATAACCTGCATTACCCAAGAAGCCAGTTTTCAGTAGGATTCTCCACAGTCAAGATACAAATGATGAAATTCTACCTATGTATTAGAAGATTTTGGACATAACATTGATCTATTCTTCCATCAATAACAGCATGTCTAGAAAAGGTATGAGAACTAACAAAAATAAGGCCAACAAAGACTGACTAGACTCAACTGGCGAATAGCTAAGAAATACTGAGAGGGAATTGTTCAAGTCATGCAGGTTCTCAGTACCTTTGATAATACAAGTCTGTTATAAAAATTAGAGAGTACTCTCAAAAACTCAGTCTTCAGTAGAATGTGAGCAAAAAGCTAAGCCAACACAGTAAAAGAACAGGGAAAAAGTAATTAAGGAAAATTATGTTTTAAAACATTTTGTGAAGACATTCATGAAAGCATTTAGAGATTAGTGATGACTTCATCACTCAGTTCTGTTACTGTCAGATTGTTGAGATCTGTATTATTTTTTAAGTTAACCTTTATTTTCGTTGTTGAGATAAGCAAGAAGAAAGGTTAAATGTATGCTCACTGAAGCACTTTTCAAGCATGAGAGCAACTGGATGTTAGGCCGGAGAGCCAGGCTGTCTTTGTAGGAGGCGATAAAAGACATTCAGGATGCGTGAGTTGACAGAGCAGAAAGTGAAGATCAAGTTTCTATAATTTTACAGGAGAAAACCAATCAAAATGGATAGGTAGACAGATTCGGCTTTTACAATTGCCAAAGAATATTTCATGGTATATAGCAATTTTGAAATGCCTATCTAGGTGAACAAACGGTTACAAGGTTAACAGGTTCATATATAGTAATGACAGAAGAATAATCATGATCACTTAGTTTGATGTCCTTCCTCCACAGGAAGTTTTTTTCTAGATACTAGATTAATGCTGGATCTAACTGAAACTTTGCTTAGAAGGGAAACAATAATCAAATTAAATTCCTTACATTTGGCCTTACTGTGGCACCAAGTTCATTAATCCTAATCATTAGGGTGATATTTGCCAAAGCGATGGATTAGATTATTTGGGTTTTTATGGATGACATGCTATTATTAGCACAACCAAAAGAACTTTTACCTTTCCACTATCTGGCCATTTCCCTATTGCTGCAATTCATAGAATCATAGAATGGTTCAGGTTGGAAGGGACCTTAAAGATCATCTAGTTCCAACCCCCCTGCCATGGGCAGGGACACCTCCCACCAGACCAGGCTGCTCAAAGCCCCATCCAGCCTGGCCTTGAACGCTTCCAGGGATGGGGCATCCACAACTTCCCAGGGCAGCCTGTTCCTGTGTCTCATCACCCTCACAGTAAAGTATTTCTTCCTAATTTAAGGCCAGCCTCTTTCAGTTTAAATCCGTTGCCCATCATCCTATCACTACACCCCCTGATCAAGAGTCCCTCCCCTATAGGCTCCCTTTAGGTACTGGAAGGCTGTTATAAGGTCTCCTCAGAACCTTCTCTTCTCCAGGCTGAACAATCCCAACTCTTTCAGCCTGTCCTTATAACAAAGGTGCTCTGTCCAGCTGATCTTCTTCATGGCCCTCTTCTGGACCCACTTATGCTGAGAGCTGGACACAGTACTCCAGGTGGGGTCTCATGGGAGTGGAGTAGAGGGGAAGAATCACCTCCCTTGACCTGCTGGCCACACTTCTTTTGATGCAAACCAGGATACGATTGGGTTTCTGGGCTGCAATCACACATTCCCAGCTCATATTCAGTTTTTCATCCACCAGTACCCCCAAGACCTTCTCCTGTAGCAAGGTGAGATGAACCAATGGTACTCAGTTGGAATTTTGAGTTTGATAAATCCATGGAAAATTATTGCCACAGATATGAACACTTAAAAATACAGAAAAAGAATTACCATCAGAGACTTATCATCATCAATACATTGTAGAAAAAAGCACATTTCTAAAGTCTAGTCTTGTGAAAAGTGGACAGAAACATACTACTGTGCTAGTTTAGAAACATTTTTTCTTCAGCCAATTGCTTTTTTTAGACTTCAGGGTTTTTTTATAAATACCTTCATTAACGCATTAGAGACTATCTCTGAACGGAAAATTCAGATGCAGTTACCAATCAATAGTGTAAAGCCTAAAAATTGACATTAATGATACAAAAGCATTTTCTACCTACCATTTGCCCAATTTTAATAAAATATTGGTCATATGAAGAAAAATTAGTCTAGCAAAAACATGAGAAGAAAAGGTATCAGATCAGCTTAACTGAAAGCAGAAACTTTACCTCTAACTTTAAAAGGATATTCCGTGTTATAAAAATAAAATAGTAAAGCACAAATTTATTTTGGAAAACAGAGGGACTTTATGACTTCTTTTCTCTTTCTCAGTCATTTAAACTAACAGCAAAGCATTTAATCTATGCTGTGTGGCGTAATACTGCTTTATCCTGCTGACAGCTCGCTCTGCACTAGCGCTGCTCTTGTGCCTTGTGACAGCTCTGTTCCACCAGGCGGTTTAACCACATACAGCAAGGTTAGACTACGCCAGCATTTAATAGCAGCAGGATAGTTCCTCTGAGTGCAGCTTCCCTAGAGACTTTCAGAGACCAGGTTCACCTACTCTGCTTTCACAGGCACTGTAGCTGCCTTATTCTATGCATACGGTTGCCATAGCTCTTCCTTAAAGCACTGCCTTAAGGGAAAGTTGGGTGGAATTTTTTTACATTGGAAGAAATATGAGAAAAACAAGTCATGCTTCTAAAGTCATTAGGAACAACACACATTTCTGCAAGTTGGCAAACTTAACATGGAAAACATGTTCATAGCCAAGAGATCCAACATTTTGCCAGACATTCTGAAAACTCTTTGTCAAGAATCATCAAAGATACAGTCTCACAGGCAAAGGCAGGTCCAGCAAGATACTCGAGGGCTTTGCAAGGCTGGCAAGGACTGGCAATTATGTAATGCATCTTAATTCAACTTAATAAAAAATTCTATTTTCTCCCTTTCTCAACATGTTCCCTTAAGAGAACACTTTCTGAATCAAAAGCCATTTTGAGGTCAGGTCAGCCTAACACTGGTAGGACCATGTTGTCTTACCACCTGCAAACAGTACTTTTTAGTTCAAAAATTCTGGATTTAAAAAATAGTCTTTGACTTATACAAGAACCTGGACTTGACATTTCAGTTACAGATTATCAGGGATAATGGATCTATTCATCACATAAAATCAAGTGATTAAAGACTGTAATAGAAGGGGTGAGATGATTGGCATTTTATGCAAATTTTGTATAATCAGAGAGACTAACATAGGAGCCTATAAATACTGTAAGAACCTCGACGGGGGACTTGATCAGGACTACTCTGCTATTATCTTTAAAATATAGGGGAGCTGCAAGCAAACACAGAGATATGCATTTCAATTAAGTGGATTAAAATGCTTTCATTAATTATTTTATTTGGAAGTTGTATGTCTTACAATCAGTGTTTAGCACTAGTGGGTACGATGGGCAAAGAAGCTCATGAAGGAATGAGTAAATGCTAAATCTGATCATAGAATCATAGAATCATAGAATCCTAGGGTTGGAAGGGACCTCTGGAGATCATCTAGTCCAACCCCCCTGCCAGAGCAGGGCCACCTTAGAGCAGGTTGCACAGGAACGCGTCCAGGCGGGTTTTGAATGTCTCCAGAGACGGACATTCAAAAATGATGATGAAGTTGTACTCAAAAAGATAATCAAATTTTGGTTGATACAAATTTGATAAAAAGATAAAGCTGTAAATCAACATTACAGATTTACAAATAATGCCTGCGGAAATCAAACAAACAAACAAAAAAATCAGTGTTAGGGAAGACAGACACAAAATAAAATGCAATCCGGATATTTCTAATCTAAGTTTCTGTCATTACTTTACATATTCTATAATAGCAATGATTGTGGGAAAGAACAGGGTGTTGTACATTGCTCCTGTACACTGCACAGGAGCTGGGACTTGCTGGGTGTTAAGTACGGGCTAAGTACCCGTGCAGGAACAAACTGTGATACTCTAATTTATTTAGTTGCCTGAACGCATGACCAGAAATATTCCTACTTTCAAGATGTTTCTTATCATTCCCATTTCCAAATTTTCAAACATCATTTTCTTAGTTTATTCATAAACTTTGTCCTCTGGCTTCCTATGATAAGGAATGATTTGCCCCTTATTCTTCCTTCTTAGATATTGTCACAAAGATACTTCTAGTCTGGAATAGATAGGACAGCATTTCTAGCCTACAGCATTCAATACGTCCTTGTCTATGAACTAAAGGAAAGGAGAGGGTTAGCTGAGAAGCGTATGTCCTAATCAGCCTTAGACACGCAACATGACAATAATCATTTATTCCTCATCTTTAAAAAAAACCAACCATGCACCAAGATTAAGAATTCAAGATCACAAGGGCCTTATTGTATATACTCACAAACCCTGCAATTTTAAGTAAATCCCCTTGATAGAGTTACTTACTAGAGACAAGTAGGAGTATAAATCTCCATGTTTCATTGTTTTAGGCACATTCAATGTGCCTGAAAATGTCTCTGGGATAAGCATCTCATAAAAAAAGGGAATGACTACACAACTAAGATTAGGGCCAGTGTGTCAGTGATAGGTGTCCCAATATGAACAGCATTTGGAAGTGAAGAATCACACGTGATTTTGATGGGGACACGTGAAAAACAGTTTTATCACCTGATTCAATGACAAAGCTCAAACATCAGCATAAGAAGAGAGAGGTTTTTTAAAAATATGTATTACTTCCAAAGATCAAGAAAAAATCAGTCCTCTGGACTTCTTTCTTAAGCTAGCTGACTATTAAAGGGAGCTTCAACACAGACATGATTTCTTTCCCTGATTCCCTCTGTTGTCAAGCTAACCATTATCTAACAATAATTATGCTAGTGTTTCATGTAGCAAAAAACAAATACTCCAAATATTCTAGTACAGGGGCTCATTTGTTCTGGTGCCCAAAACCAAACATAGGTTTGTTCCAGTAACGCAATCTGCACACCAGTTTTATTGCAAAAACCGTTTTCTGCTTATACATTTTTTTTTAACTTTATGTTTCTTTATGTGTTCCATAGTTGTCTGGCACATTGAGGCCAATGATACAAGATGGCAAAAGAGCCAAAGAAAAGCAATACACCTTATATAGACAGACATTTCATTTTTCAGTTACTGTTCCTGAATCCACCCATATTCCTGGTCATTGCCATCAAAAGCATCTTGTGACCATGGCAAAATCACAATCTTACCAACACCAGGGATCCAGGACCTATATATTCCTATACCGCCTTTTAACAAAAGGCATTTAGCTTTCAGGTACTGTGTTGTGATTGTGTCCGACTACAAATCAGATCTCTTCCATTAGAGAATCTGTTTGCATCAGGCCTTTCAATAAAACATATTTTTAAAGCATTTTTCTTCAAAGCCTTCTCCTGAGAGATCATGCTATCTTTCCAGGTCATCTTTTATGACACCCCATTCTGAGGGTAGGCAACAAAAAAAAATACTTTATGTTGAACTGTATCTCTTCATATGAAACGCAGTTGTGGAGGCTTTTCTCAAGTAATGATTCGAGATCAGCACGGCAGATAAAATTGAAACCCACTGATATCAGAAGGATACAAAGCAAATAGAACGATTATAAAAAGCAATTTAAATTAGAAGACTCCCAGAATTCTTAGTGTGAGGTGACCCGCATATTTTTCTTACATTAAGTAGTACACTAAGGAATAGTGGTACAATTACAGTACAATTATTAACAATTAATTTTACAGTTGAAATCATTTAACATGATATATTCACTACTCTTACTCAATATTGTGTTTCAAATTGCAGTGGAAGATACCTAGCCTTGAACACAAGTTCAGGGTGAAAGCACAGAGAAAGTATGAGAGCACTGGAGCAGCAGTTTGGTATGCAAAGTCTCCAGTGTTGCAGCCGTGTGAGGAAGTTTCAATGCCGACTGTCCGTGTTCTCTTGTATGGAAGCCACAACACATAAAACACCAATGCATACTTACTCTGATTAGATTAAGTCTTCTGAATTTGTTACTTTACTAACACATGGATCAAAAAGAAATAGGTTCATGGCAAAGATAAAACTTTTATTTGGAATTCAGATGGATAATGCAAAGGAGGAGGGTATATATAACTGAAACTTCCTGAAAATAGTTCTGCAATGGATGGGCTACTGCACTTCCAGACTGCGACCACCTTCAGATTATTCCCCTATGCTTCCAGCATAAGAAGGAATGGAGAGACAAAAGAGGGAAGCGTAAATTTGCAGAACTTCAAAGAAAAGGCCGGGGGAAAAGAAATAGAGAAGAGAGCATGTGCAGCATAACCTGCACTGACTATAAATGAGGTTCTCTTCATTACATTAGGAGACCTATTTAGTGGTTCTGGCATTACCGAATATAGTCAACTAGGAGCCTGAGATGCTCGAAATTGCCTAACATTTGAGTCAACGTTTCAGGGCTTTTCCCAAACCCATTACTTAAAGACAGATCATCTTCACCAGAAAAGCTGTTTTCCCCTTATTACTTATATCTCAGTAGAAATCCCCCGTTGTTTGGGATTTAAAACCTATTTATAACTTTTCCATAACACCCAGACAAATAGCAGTCTGAACTTCAGAAATCTATGTGAAAAATTGTTTAAAATAAATGTTTCTTAAAATAATAAGCCCTGCCTATACTATGATTACTTTTTTCAAAGTAAATTCTAATATGGCAAAACACTAATAAGTTTGAAAATTCTTTTGGAATATTCAGTATAGAAAATTTAACAACAAAGTGAATGGTTGAAACAGAAATTGTTCTTATATTCTAACTATTTTAAAAAAATGTTTATCTTTCTTTTCTAAGCCTTGATTATGCTGAAGAGTAAAAACTACTCTAGTATCACCCTATATGTGATATTCATATATAATATGAATTCTAGTATCGCCTGTATACGGATAACTTCAGCCTTTATGCAAGTAAAACTAAGTATTGTTGGGGAACCTGATTTTTAGAAGGACAGAGATGTCCAAACAGACAAAACTTCAATTGTAATTCCAGGCATGACCCACAGATACTGCCAATTTTTAAAATATGTCCAGAGACCTGTCAGTGAGATGAAAGCTGGCTGAAACAATGGGCAACCATGCCATAACTTTAATAAAGTTTCAAATCTTTTAACCAGTAAAGTGTTGACAATGCCATGAGACAATTTCACTGCATGCCAATTTTCAGTGCTTAAGCAGCAAACATCAAAACCTTCAATTAAGTGCATTTTTCTGAACTCTGGCCCACTCTATATAGATCAAGAGTTACAACTTTATCTAAATAAAAATATTACTATTTTACCACATTCTGTTGAGTTAAGCAGACATTTTTGTTATGTTTGCAATAATGAATGTAAAAGCAAACATGGCAAGTAAATGTCTTTAGAGTTCAAATATTTTTTCCTAAATCCCAGATTATTCTTACTTCTGAAACAAAAACAGTTTACAAGTAGTTGTAAAATACTCCTGAAATACATGAAGGTAAGCTTAAACACGTTATGCTCTTGTAGTTAAAAAGTGCAACTGCTTTTATTGTCAGGATCTAATGGGGACATTGTGCAAGGCATAACATGACTACTAGGTCAAAAACCCAGGAGGGAGAGAAGAAAAGATGCTCCCTTATCTCCTTTGGAATATTGCACCTACATTTTTTACATTTCCAAAGACATTTATATGGAAATTTCTCAATTATCAAAATTCCATATGCCCCTGAAGTGTGATCCTCAGGCTTAGAAAGCCTTGGAAATTTTTACTTATGTTTTCTTAATCATACTTCAGTGAATTCATTAATTTGAGGTATCTACACATCATGGCTTTTTAAATCCATAGTGCCCCTCTATTCCAAGCCAATGATGTTAGAGAAACTTTTATTATCAGTTTATTATTTATATGTTTCTAGTATTCAGCAACAATATTATTTTTACAATAAGTAAATTATGATAATTATTTTATTAAAATTTCCAGACTTCTGGCACAGACTATTTAACCGGTTTACCCATCTTTTCACAAAATTAATTACACAAAGAAATAATTATATACAGTATCTGTTTTAGTATCAAAGTGGGTTTATCTTCTACTAATGCATATGGTTTTTGAAAAGTTAAAGGGTTTTTTTTGCAGTGAAAGGGACAGTTTTTACAAATAACCATAATACTTAGTTGATATCCTCTAAAGCTTCATACTTTTCCTGCCATTATCAGAAATAGAGAGTACATGCTGGGGCTGCATTGTACTTTCCGGTTGAAAGAACAGCAAAAGGAGACAACTGCACATTTACTCTGATATTCACTAGAAAAAACCTTCAGTCCCTGCAAAACAAAAAACATACATGTTCACTCTGAGGGACACAATAAAAATACGAATAGAAGATCCTTTCAGCAAATAATGACTCATGCATTTCGTCTTTGTTCACTTTCTCTTATGGCTCATATGAAATGCTACAAAATACTGGGTCACTGAATATACAAAATGTAACCGCACACTTAGTATCACAAAGACGTGCTCCTTTACTGACTATTTTAATAAGAGGATGCAGCTAACCTATTCAAAATATGCAATGCAGTCTCCTGAATAAACTATAAAAGCAATATGCTTCAGTCTATATTTGTGACTATGCTTAAGAAATGTAATTAGCTGGCCAAGAAACAACAGAAGAATCTAATCAGAGCTGGATTTCCCAGAGAAGTATGTGCCTTGTACAAACACAGAGGTTTTCAGCAGAATTCTCAGAAAAAGGCAGTGAATATAAAATCATCAGAGGAAAATACACAGTAATACATAAGTAGCCTGCTTTTATTTCTTTTCCAAGGAGTAGACATCAACGGAGAAGAAATATCCATAGTAATTAAGGTACTGGATCAGTAATTCAAAAGCATTATATACCAAGAATATTTAGGATTACCACAGATTTTAAAACCTCAAAAGGTAACTCAGATCTCTTGAAAACTATTATCTTTACACTTTTAGGAATCACCAGGTATTATGCAATAGCTCTGAATGTGTCAAAACGTACTTAGTTCCTCCACCCGTGACTGTAATAACAAATATTTAATTTACCTACTCATTGTTTAGCCACTGCAGATCAGGGAGACACAAAAATTTCACAGGAAGAGGCAGATAGACTTTTTGGTTGTTTATTTTTAAGAGTGATGGTTACCAAAAAAGATTCAAAATTTGTTTTTCAGCTAGCTCTTGCAGTCATCACTTTTGCACAATTACTCTATCATATATGGAGACTTAATAAGTTTGCCTGTTTTTAGGAATAATCATGAGAAGAAAAAAAAAATGAAGAGAATAATTTCTTACCTTACAGTAACTGGAGTTCTCTGAGATGTGTCGCTTTGATGCACAGACACCTCAGGCACTCAACGTGTAATCGTAAGGCCATCGATGTTTGTTGGGGCTGTACCTGACTTCTCCCACCCTACCCCCTACAAGGCACGAAAAGGGCGATGCAAGGACCTGCAGCTCCCTTGCTACTGCAGAATCCAGACGGGAGATTCCTCAGTGGTGAGGACGGAGGAAGCACCGTGCTTCCATATGCACAGGATGCCTCAAGGAACCACAGGTATTGGCATCCGCTTTCTTTTTCAAATGACTGGTCATCAGCAACTCATTTTTGCTGACTCACAAACAGTAACCTGATATGCAGAATCTACATGCTCCAAGTCTTTCTAAAAATGACTCATACGATTCTGCCTAAATGAGCAGCATACCTATAACCCTTTATAAAGAAATACTATCCCATAAATGTTCACAGTAACTCCCAGAGAGCAGCTTTTTAAGAAAACCTACAACCCAGTCCTGGAAGTGAGGACTCAAGTTCCAGCATGTTCATCTTCATTTAAAATAATTCACTGAAATATTAAAAATCAACCCCCCTTGCTCCCAAAAGATCATATCACCCAACATTTCACAAGATTTTATTCTGCGCAGAGAGGCTTCCCAGAAAAGAAGAATAAAGAAGAGAGGGGGGAAATGTTAATTGTGCTTCTGTAAACTTGTTTAAAATTAATTACAGGGAAACATCATAGAACTTCTTTTAACTCAGGGTGTAATGAATGTGTTGAAAAGGTTAGTCATAAATAAAACCTTTTTTCTTCTAAAATTCACTAAAAAACTAGATTTGACCATAAAAGTGATGCTGTAAAAGGAACACTAAATTTCGGTCTTGCTAACAAAGAAAAGAATGTTTTTCTATGCCATTTTGCTCATTATGCCTTATATTGCATTAACCCAGTTACCCCTATCTGTTTAAAATAATTTAATTTATACTGCCAAATGACATTGGAAAATTTAAATGCTTAAGTCAAAACACGTTAAGAACGCATACACAGGGATTATATTTTGGTTTTACTTTAATATATAGATGAGGTACCTATAGAATCATAATTTAGTAAATCACATCTACCTACCAAAAAGTGAATAAATACTATGCCTAACACTATCATGATTACATAAGGATAGAACTCATACCATGATAAAAAACATAACTACATACATTTTTGCTCTATTCAGTAGCAATATAATGTGATCTACAATGTAATAAGAATTTGTGTGTGTGTGTTTGAAATGCCCTACCTGAAACAGCATATCTAGAAAGAATCACAAAAAGGAAACTAACACACGCACATACCACAAGCCTATCATTCTGTACCTTAAAATAAAAAGCAAATATAGCATATTTAACTCTAGAATTAACAGATTTTGCTCTATCTGACATGCTACATTGTGATACTGCTTTTAAAGATGCAAAGAAAATAGATCAAGGTTAGCTATCTCTATACAATATGGGACGAGAACCTTGATTTACAAGTGCTTACAGAGCATTAGATTTTCACTATGTACTTGCATGGGGATACTCAAACTCTCTTTTTAAGTTACCTCAGAGAGTCTACCCTCCCCAGGCTCCCTCTACATTCAGTGGAGAGAGGCAGACAACTCTAATGGGCAATTCAGAGCAGAAAACTAAGTTTAGGTTCTCTGAATCATCCCCAGGAGAACCTTTCTTTCTCCATCGACTATGAAGGGAGACAGGGAAAATGAGTGTCAAGCTAAAGTTAGCATTTAGGAATCTCTTGCATGGTATCACATTTTATAAAGTGTTAATAAACTATCACAGTCCTCATGGCTAAGAAAACTGGCATCTACATCTCTCGGACAACGCTTTGTGAAAAATAAGAAAAATCATTCATTTATATATGACGTTTCCAAAAATAACAAATGAAATCTAAACTTTTGCCTTTCTGATACTGAACATTACATGTTAAGATGTTCAAAATAGTAATCATCATTGTCATCAATTATAAACCTGGAAAAAAAAAGCAGCCTAAAGACACCATCAATGTGGTTTTCAATAGAACAGCTGCATATTTTACATTTTTATTTAAAACAAAACTTTTTTTTTTTTTAAATTTTAAATTTTCTTTAAAACAAGTGGAACAACAAACCAAGGGACTGGGTGATCTCACCTAGTTTGAGGGAACAGTAGTTTAGGCACTCCAGAGCAAGCTCCCTAAATCAGAAGTCACTCCCTTAGAGTCACTAGAAAGAAAGTCTCTCACCAGTAGAGACTAAGAAATTTTAGATATCTATCATGGGAACAAACTAATTGTTCCCTAGAATTGCTTATTTCTCTCCATTTACTGTACAGGAAGACTACAAAACTAAGATACAGACTTCTACACTACAGACCTTTTACCTTTACCTTGAGGGTGGCAGAGCACTGAACAGGCTGCCCAGGGAGGTGGTGGAGTCTCCGTCTCTGGAGACATTCAAAACCCGCCTGGACGCGTTCCTGTGCAACCTGCTCTAAGGTGGCCCTGCTCTGGCAGGGGGGTTGGACTAGATGATCTACTAAGGTCCCTTCCAACCCTATGATTCTATGATTCTATGACTTTTACAGCCAAATGAGATTAATCCAAAGTAAAGAATACCAAAAGCACTATCCCTCAAAAAAAAAACCCAAAAAACAAAATACAAAGGCAAACCAGTTGTGGAAAAATAGGAAATAGAGGAATAGGAAAGCCCTGCTCTGAGCTGTGAAATAAGGGACATAAACCCAAGTTTTATTAGGATCAGAGTAGAAGAAAAAAACTGTTACTAACTTCAGGACCATTATGGGATAGGTGGGGTGTGTGTGCTGCAGCAGCTGCATCATGAATTGAGACCAACAGCATATTGACACAAAACTAAAAAAATGATATTACATGTAGTCTGGATGATGTTTAAGAGGCTGTCTACTGCTAGTACTCTACCAATGCTTGTGTAACTTATTTGGACGTGAAAAGTCCAAATAAATTGAAGCAATATTAAAATAATCTGTATGGTAGGACCCCTTGGTCTTATCTTGGTCTCATCTTGGTCTCCTTTTGATGGTGTTTTCAGTGATCGCTAATCTACCACCAGGACAGACATTATTTCATAGAACTGCAGAATGATTCAGGTAAGAAGGGACCTTTCAAGATTACCTGGTTCAACCCTGCTGCCACGGTCAGCACCTTTCACTACATCAGGTTGCTCAAAACCCCATGCAACCTGGCCTTGAACACTTCCAGGGATGGGGCATCCACAGTTTCTCTGGGCAACCATTCATGTGTCTCACCACCCCCATCAAAAAAATTTCTTCCTTATATCTAATCTAAATCTACTGGCGTGCAGTTTAAAACCATTGCCCCTTGTCTTATCACTACAGGCTCCAATAAAAAGTCTTTCTCCATCTTTCTTATAAACCCTTTTTAAGTACTTAAAAGCCATAATAAGATCGCCCCCAGAGCATTCTCTTCTGCAGGCTGAACAACCCTGTCCTCATAGCAGAGGTGCTCCAGCCCTCTGATCATTTTCATGGCCCTCATCTGGACTTGCTCCAACAGGTCCATGTCTTTCTTGTACTGGGGACCCCGGAACTAAACACAGTACTCCAGGTGGGGTCTCACCAGAGCGGAGTAGAGGGGCAGAATCACCTCCCTCAATCTGCTGGCCACGATCCTTTAAATGCAGCCCAGGATATGATTTGAATCTTTATGGCACTCTGCAAGAACTGAATAATCAATCCTCATCCTACATGATGAAGAAAATGTGGCATGCTAAATAGTTTCACAGCTTTTCTTATTTTAACAAAGTTCCACTAAAAGATTGGGCAGCTGTTCTGATAGCTGAAAGACTTGGTGCACCACCAGAGCAAAGAATCAGAATATAGGATTATTTTACCAAAAAAGTTAACCATAATACCTTTCAAAATCAGTGTATTGCATTTTCTGAATTACACTCTCAGTATTAGATATGTAATAAGTCAGGAAAGTTGGCATTTCAAACATTTCAAACAGTCCTCAAACTGACACAGAAAAACCAGTCTGAGCATACTGACAACATAAAAATGCTATATGTTTCATCTATCTTTAACATTTCTCTTAAATCTTTCAAGATTAATTAGAGTCTTAGAAAAACATAAAATCTCTTGTAGAACAAGAACTAGAGTTGAAAAAATGTATCGTATCTTTGCATCACTATTATGCTAGAGTTGCATCTTTGTACATTGCAAAGCCTAGAATTAACATATACACTGCTTCCTCAGACGCAAAGGATTGCTGCCCTGCATTGGTATCTATTCCATTATTCTGCAAGAAAGACTTAAAGTATCTGTTTGACATGTCTATTTCTTTCCTCCATCTCGTTTCTCTTCTTGCTGCGTAACTCACATGCTGTCTATCGCCGTTACACATCTGATAAAAATGATGAGACCAGCTGGCATGAATGTTCATTTCTCCCTTTCTCCATAACTGACAGCCGGGATGGCAACATTGCCCTCCAAATGTCCAGTGTGAACTTTCAGACAAAAAAAAGGATTGACTCAGACCTTGCCAGGTTTAAAGCAGGAGTCAAAAGCAAGGCCTCTGCTGGTTCTGGCTTTTTTTCCAAAAACAGTCTCGAAGAATTTTTTCAAAAGAAATCAGAGCTCTTTGAATTTGTTTTAAGTGACTTCATAGAATAATTTAAATGTCAAGAAACACTGAAGGATTAATAAAAAAGTTGGTTTTGGATAGATGCATCTTAAGTAAATGTTTTTAAACTTAAAATACATCTTTTTAGTCCATATTAACAAGAGTTCATGACTTCTGAACTGGCAAACATTCTATTACATCTTTTTATCAAAAAATCATAAAATTTTACCGGAAAATGGCCCTAAGCCTAAAGGTATTTTGTAAACTGAAAAGAAACTGAGTATTGTGAAGTGCTCCTGGAGGGTTCTGATTTTTAAGTTTATAATTAATAAAATTATTTTGCGTTACTCACTCAATTTTTCAGTTTCTAACTTTGAATTACGACAATCTCAAGGCTCTGTCTACAAATATGAGAATGATTCCATCTAATTTAGTCAAAATTAGTATCCTGTATATGTTTTTTTAAACAGTTTTTTAAACAGTTTTTTATACAGTTTTTTTAAACACAGAGCTTTAAATGACATACAAAGTGAAACACAGAATCATGGAATGGCTCAGGTTGGAAGGGACTTAAAGATCATCTAGCTCCAAGCCCCCTGCCATGGGCAGGGACACCTCCCACTAGACCAGGCTGCTCAAAGCCCCATCCAGCCTGGCCTTGAACACTTCCAGGGATGAGGCATCCACAACTTCCCTGGGCAACCTGTTCCAGTGTCTCACCACCCTCACAGGAAAGAATTTCTTCCTAATATCTAATCTAAATCTCCCCTCTTTCAGTTTAAAAATATTACCCCTTCGTCTGTTGCTATACTCCCTGATCAAGAGTCCCTCCCCATCTTTCCTGTAGGCCCCCTTTAGGTACTGGAAGGCCGCTATAAAGTCTCCCCGGAGCCTTCTGTTCTCCAGGCTGAACAACTCCAACTCTCTCAGCCTGTCTTCATAGGAGAGGTGCTCCAGCCCTCGGATCATCTTTCTGGCCCTCCTCTGGACCTGCTCCAATATGTCTATGTTTTTCTTATACTGAGTACTCCAGATCTGGATGCAGTACTCCAGGTGGAGTCTCAAGAGAGCAGAGTAGAGGGGCAGAATCACTTCCCTTGACTGCACTTCTTTTGATGCAGCCCGGCTTATGATGGGCTTTCTGGGCTGTTAGTGCACATTGCCTTGGACACTGAGACAAACACATGTTTCTAAGGTACACCAGTACCCCATGAAACAATCCAGATTACTGCAGAAATTTACTGATACCAGTTTAGATAAAATTAAATGAATCCCACTGCATCCGAGTTTTACAGGAAATTCTAGTTTTTTGTTAAACAAAGAAGACACTTTTGCTTTCTGTTTTATTAAACTGATCTGCCAAGGCAAAACAGAGGAATAAACTTTCAGTAAGTCAATTGTTTTAGATAAAGTGAGATTTTCCTGCCAATGTGTGTTTTTAAATTGTATGCTGAAGTATTATCCAAAATACACTAGCCACTCCAACAGAACACTTCCAGACAATTTAAAAAAGCTCTTTTTAAATGCTATCAAGTATAACAATTTTCTTAACTGAGTAACTGTTAGTGAAATATAAACTAATTAATTATTTTTCTGAGAAACATTCAGGCATCATTTATTACCTATTGACTTTAGTAGGTATATTTTGCAGCCAATCATGAATACCCCACTCCCTAACAGAGTCTGTTCCAGAACTTGAATGCTTTCATTAAGAAATGTTACTGATTTGAAGCATTGATGTGAGCTGACAGACTGACTGGCTCATGTTCACAAGGTCAAAATGCAGGACTGTGTTAAATACACATGGTTAAACACGGCAGGAGTGAAGAAGGGGTTCTTGTGTGAGTTAATTCCATTTCAATAGAATCTGTGTTGCTTTATTAGGAGATCTGAACTTCTGCACTTCCTGACTGAGTTCTCAGATGGTGAGTCAAGAAAAGCACGTCCCCTACACAAGCAGTGCTGAAGTAGACACTTGAAAGTCACACATGGTCATTAAGGAACAATTTTTGTATTACCATATGTAATTTTTACTCATTGAGATTACACCTAGAAACACTCACAGATGTATCAAAGATTATCTATTGCCCCTCACACAATTTGCCATATATCCTCATTAGTAAGCATATTCAGTCACCTTTTTTTCTCTTATTCAAGTTATTTAGTAAGAGGAGATCTCTTGCAAACTTGCTAAGGAAACTGAATGTAAACCATTTGCACACTTCCTCTGTGTGATGCTGCTACGAAGAAAGACAAATTTTGTTGTCATGTAACGTACACCAAGCCAAATCACTTAGGTCAAAGGTTTTAAATTTTTAAACTTCCACTTAGTTTTCACCCTTCAATCAGACTGCCCCTTCTTCCCTAACTGCAACTCACTCTCATGCTAGGAAATTATGGTACTACTCTAGTTCTAAAGGACTTAATTGAAACTTAATATCTACATTCTTATATAGGTCTCAGAATCCAAATCTAAGTATTTATATGTCTTTAGAAAGAGAAAATGGGAAGTTATGTACACAGCTACTTTTACACCCACCAGGTATAATGATTAGAAGGGCAAATATTCAGAAATATGAGACACAGCTTAGGTACGCCTTCCTTTGCCTTCCTTTCCCCACCCTCAGTCAAAATATACCCCAATATTATTTGTCTGTAGACTTTCACAGTGAAAACAAAAAAGATATTATGCTTTGAAGGCAATTCACATTTTTATGCGAATGTAAAGCCAAAATGAAAATTAAAACTCCAAAATAACCCATTTCTTATGCTAAAATCATAATAGAGAAATGTCATTTTTAACCTTTGTCATAAGAAGCAATGGAAGCCAGCTTAATATATATTTAGAGCCCATCCAAAAATCTTATGTCAAATTTACATAAAACTGTTGGAAAGTAAAGGCTTTTATAAGAACTCTAAAAAAAAAAAAAATCTTTTAAGAATAAATGATCTCTTTAAAGACAAATGAAGGTTTAATTTCCAGTAAAACTTGCAGCATGTACAGTGGCCCATACGTCATTTACCGGAAATGGGTACATGATTCCTAATGGGAGATTTAGACTAGATATTAGGTGGAAATTCTTTACTGTGAGGCTGGTGAGACACTGGAACAGGCTGCCCAGAGGATTTGTGGATGCTCCATCCTTGGAAGTGTTCAAGGCCAGGCTGGATGAGGCTTTGAGCAGCCTGGTCTAGTGGGAGGTGTCCCTGCCCATGGCAGGGGGGTTGGAACTAAATGATCTTTAAGGTCCCTTCCAACCCCAACCATTCTGTGATTCTATGTGGAATTTCAAATATGTTACATGAACATTCCGATAATACAATTCAATTTTGTTCAGAGAGAAAAAGATGTTTCAGAAAGTACAGTCCAATTTAAATACAGCATATCCAGAGTAGCTCTTCAAATAATCCAGTCACTCTAAATTATGAAAAACTTGTAGTTACAGTACAATGAAATCGGAAATATTTTGCATTCTGATCATTCTCAGCACTCTCAACTGTGCTTTCAGAGCTCACTGCAACCTTAGTCAGCTATTCATCTCAAAATATCATCAGCTTCAGTTAAAATTTTAGCATCTACATTCTGTTCTTTCAAGTTACAAAGTGTTAATTCACTGTAAAGCAATTTACAGGAAAAAAACAAACCAGTAAAAGCTTAATTAAAATTCCTTTTTTTCTACTGTTAAGGACAAACCCCTACCTTTTTGGTAATGGAATATTGCACTATGTGATATATTATGCTTTATTACCTTCTGTGATATTTTACATGAATATTGTAGTTTAACATACTTGGCCTCAGATAAAAAGCCTATTCAACCATTCAGCTATTCTAAAATAATGTGAGCAAAGTAAAATGTCTTCACAAATTATGCTTAATGCCTTTTGTCCTTCATCGTGGGACTTGTCAAGTGAAAAAAAATCCCTCTGCAACCAAAAAATGTGAGACGAGATATAATGATAGGGGTTTTTTTTAAGCAATGTTTTCATGTGTAGGAATATCCACATTCAAGCCAGAGGCTACATGAATACCTTACCAAGCAGAAAACATGATTAACTAATTAATTTACAATGTGATTGAATTTAAAAATTTACTTCCCAGAAATAATAGTTCATGAAGCAGTGACCATTTTGCCACATTTACCTAAGAGGTGTAAGTATTAGGAACATGTCATTAGTAAAAGAAAAAATAAGACAAGTAACAGGAGAAGGTAAGAGACACCTTTTTTTAGCTGTGTAAGCATTATATATGTATAGCAGTTTGTAATTCAGCCTGGCAAATGAAGTTAAAAAAAATATAATGGTACACAAGGGATTTTCTCCTAAATGAAGCTTCAAACAAAAGCTCACGCTGCCTATGGGAGCTAATTACATAGCCTTCAAAGACAGCTGGTGTAGGTGTTTAAGGGCATTGAGGGTAAAAATAAAAGTCTGAACAAATATTAAAAAGTTTGCAATTGGGTGGTATCTCTAATCAAAACTTCTTATCTAAAGGCACAAAAAATAATCTATATACACTACACAGAAGCATAACTAACAAATTATCCCTAAGCATCCAAAAAAAAAAATCAAAAGTTAGGGCACAGATTTTCAGTAACTATTATACAGTTAAGATGTATGAGGAAGAACAATGTAAAACCAAATCTGTGTCTACAACAGTGTAATTTCACTACAATAAATAGAAGTCCATTAATGTAGAAGTGGAGTAACACATTATCTCTGACCTTTATTAACAGATATTCTCTTTACCATAATCAAATACCAATACCAAATAATAAAATACAAAGCTATAGCCCAGCAGAACCCCTAATGAGAGCACAGAACGTACAGGCTCCCCAGTATCTATTCTTTCAGGTTGAATCAAATGTTGTTCATTTATTTGGTATCTAAAATGCCATAATAAGTCATCCAACACGCTGCTCAAGGATGCACTCTCTGACTTGAAGGAGCTATGAATGAGTACTTGCAGCACATCTGCCCAAAGGGATGGTAAATTGTGTCTTTAGATGTGGGAATGTGTAAACCAGGATATGGCACAGATGAGAATGGGCAAAAAAATTCTTTAGCTGTCAAAGACAACGTGTCATCTAAACTGCATTCTGACCAGGCTAATTGATGACTCACAAATTCAAAGTTAGGCACACGCTTCATTATCTTCCTGCACAGAGCTAGCCACTTGCATTTTTAAAGCCATATTTCATCATATTAATTTCATTATAGATGGCATTTTTCTAGGGATCATCCTATTTCTACCTTTTTGTCCACTCCGGTGTTAGCAACAACTCTCATTTAGCATCACCAAAGTATTTAATTAACGAAATATTAATCTCTAGATACTTTAATAAAAATGTAGCATGATCAGACTACACAAATCCATGTATTACTTGTCTCCCATCCTGAATGTAACAATTTATCCTAACCTACTGTATGATGTCATTCCATGCAATTGTGCTTATGCCCAGATGATTTAACTACGGCAATTTAAGAGATTGCATCGAAGTCTTCTACAGAGCACAGTAAACTATGCATCCTCTTTATCCTCTTACACATTTTTGTCAAATAAAATAGTGTGTTAAGCAATATACTTTCTTCCTACTTTCAAAATAACTGTTGGTTTTAGAGCCCCGTGCAGATTAACAGATCTCTCCCTTTAAATTTTTTATTATTTTATTAGGAATTGAAGGTGGATATAGGAGATGGAATTTGCCAGGTTTACATGCCATTGTTTCATACTACAATCATACTACATACCCTATCTCATCTAACTACACATTTTTTATTAACTTGTAAAGCTATGTAAATCCGAGGTACGGCAACTAGGCAAATTAAGCTGGAATTCCTTTTGGATATTTGAGATCACCAATGTAGTGAATAAAGTTAGAGAAAGGTAATGGACTCCTAGAAAATTAACAACAGGCTCTTATCCATCTTCTAGTGAAGTCAGTGGGAAACTGTGTACTTAACTCAGTAGAAGTTGAATTAGGCTATTAAAGTAGACAAAGTCCTAAGCGTAATGGAACTCAAAGAAGCACTTCTACTGCGAAGGACTGGGTATCTGGGGACCACAGTTGACGAAAAAGGATGCACTTACAAAAAGGAAAACTGTGCTTTCTCTACCTTTCTCCCTCATTCCATCACATTACACATTAAAACACTTGGGGTTTATACAATCCTTAGAGCCAGTGGTTTAGGTTGGGTGGAAGGCTACCAGACAATGGTCTTCAAGGGCAACAGAAAGGGACATTCAGGACAGCACAATGAGAGAAAGATTGCTCTCCTTTGAGCAAAATGTGTATTAGATAACTTACGATGAACTAACCCACCATATGAACTTGGGAATTTTGGATGGGTAAAAATGGTTATAGAATTGTAAAAATACATTTTTGAGTTCCCAGTTCCCTGCTTCCCCTCTGTGGGCACAAAAGACATATGCTGGTAATATTCAGTATATTTATGGGTGACTTCTAAACAGACTCAAATACTGACACAACAGCTTTCTCAGTTATTTAGAACACAATGAAAACTGACTGCTAAGAATTACAATAGAGGTCTTACAATAATGATTTGATAATAAGATGGCAGATGATATTAAAGGTCAACATAATAGGGCAAAAATAAACTTAACGAGACTTAACTGGTAAAAGATCATAAATTAGCTACTACCTACTCAAATAACAGACACAATGTGGACAGTTTGAAATATCAGCTTAGTGGTCAATACTGGTCAAAAGCATAGAAATAATGCTTTGAAGTGTTGAAAAGAAACAGGGAACGCTGACAGAAGAAGATTTCAGTTCCTAAGATCATGCATGAAAAGGAAAAGATAAATAGGAAACAGTTACTCACTCGCTGTATCTCACAAATGCCATGTACCTAATGAAACCATAAGATTACAGATTTTAAAACAAACAAAAAGGGAACACTTTTTTCCACAAAGGACATAATTCACATGTTCCAATAGTAGCCTGTGGATGCCAAAACACTAACTGGATTAAGAATATTCTTAAAAAAAGGGAGGACAGGGCTACCAGAGATAATCCAGCCGTAACAATGCCTCAAGAAGTCCCTGATCTTCTATTTCTTGGCAGCTAAGATGTTCTACACTTTCACTGCTGTTCATATTCCTCCCTAAACTTCTGTTTCTCAACACTGTCCGAGATAGGACACCGAGGTACTCGAACCTGTAAACTGTATGGCCTCGCCTACACCACAAAAAAGTCAATACAGTTGAATAAGAAAATACGAAGATGGTGCTTCAACAGGAACAAGGAACCAGACTTTCATATTAGCATTATACATCATAGCCTATACCATAAGACTAGAAGTTATAAGTGGCAACTACATAGCCAAAACAGCTGCTCTATTTTCTCTAAATAATACATTTGCTTTCCAATGGGATATCTAGTAAATCTTTTTGCCACTAAAGTAGCAGATGGTGAGTTCTGTGTAGTTGACCATGCTTTACCCTCCATTAACTGATGGATTCATTGCTTCTTATAAAAATTCATAAATCATTGAATACAATCATAGAATGGTTCGGGTTGGAAGGGACCTTAAGGAAGTACTCAACATGGATTCACCAAGGGGAAATCATATCTGACTAATCTGATCGCCTTCTATGATGGTGTGACTGGATGGATGGATGGATGAGGGGAGAGCGGTAGATGTGGTCTGCCTTGACTTCAGCAAGGTGTTTGACACAGTCTCCCACAGCATCCCCATAGGGAAGCTTAGGAAGAGTGGGTTAGATGAATGGACAGTGAGGTGGATAGAGAACTGGTTAAAAGACAGAGCTCAGAGGGTTGTGATTAGGGGCGCAGAATCTAGCTGGAGATCAGTAACAAGTAGTGTTCCCCAGGGGTCAGTGCTGGGCCCAGTCCTCTTCAATATATTCATCAATGACCTGGATGAGGGGATAGAGTGCACCCTCAGCAAGTTTGCTGACGACACAAAGCTGGGAGGGGTGGCTGACACCCCGGAAGGCTGTGCCGCCATCCGGAGAGAACTGGACAGGCTGGAGAGCTGGGCGGAGAGGAACCTTATGAAATTCAATAAGGGCAAGTGTAGGGTGCTGC
>VXBO01002111.1:52155-69069 GCA_013400135.1 Rhinoptilus africanus | reverse complement strand
CCACAGCTTTCCTGGACAAGCTGTTCCAGTGTCTCACCACTCTCACAGTAAAGAATTTCTTCCTGATATCGAATCTAAATCTCCCCTCTTTCAGTTTGAAACCGTTACCCTGTGTCCTGTCATTACACTCCCTGATCAAGAGTCCCTCCCCATCTTTCCTGCAGGCACCCTTTAGGTACTGGAAGGCTGCTATAATGTCTCCTTGGAGCTTTCTCTTCTCCAAGCTGAATAACCCCAACTCTCTCAGCCTGTCCTCATAGCATAGGTGCTCCAGCCCTCTGATCATCTTCGTGGCCCTTTGCTGGACCCGCTCCAACAGTTCCATGCCCTTCCTGTGCTGCGGACTCCGGAGCTGAACACAGTACTCCACGTGGGGTCTCACCTGCGCAGAATAGAGGAGCAACAGCAGAGTAGACCACAATGTAGATGATCAGTAACGTGTAGATGATCTACACATTAAAAAGGAATCTCACTTCTATCATCTAAAAAGCAAATATATAAATTTTTAATAAATAAGTTTCTAGTCCTTTCAGTCACAGATTAAAAATAGAAAACCTGAATCCTAAAGATTCTGAAATGGAAATCTACAACATCCATTCTTGGGGGACAGGGGGGCAGTAAAAAAAAAAAAAAAAAACTTATGATTTTACAACCAAATGGAATCTTTGAAGTACAGTTTTGGTTTGTCTTACTCCTAAAAGTTGGCTGCACAAGTATTGTTTTATTCATTTGTATAGTGTACAGCAGAAAGTAAACACAGAAATGTGCAGTCCAGAACCATCCATGTTCATCAGCTGAATTTGAGAGTTTCCAGACATACAGAATCAAACACAGTAACAGAAATGGGAAAATTTAATATTGAAAAATGGAATCTTGATTAAATGCAAAAACTTCTGCTGCAGACTCTGGAGTCCTCGAACTGAAGCTGTTGGAGAAGGCAAGGGAGGTATTTCTAAATCGAACGCTGGATACATGCAGTGGCCAATCACAGCATGACTGCAGTATAATATAAAGGTGTGATACAGTGAGAAAGGCAATTGTGATTCTAGGACTAACCAAAAACTTACTTTCAGCAACAAAATGAAATCTTGGCTTCATTGTAGGAGGCACAGGAAGACTCCATTTAGGCTACCTTATACACTTTTGGTCACTTATCTTCAAAAGGAAGAGTAAATCGCATAGAAGACCTACTGCAATGACTAGGAAAATGGAGAATTTCACTAAAAAGTAATACAAAAATTGTTTGGATTATCTAGTCATGCAAAAAGAAAGTCAAGAGAGACTATTATGACTCTATGTATGTAATTAGGGACAAACACAGAAAGAAAAGAATAACCTCAGCTACAGGACAATGTTGTAATGAGATAGATACAAGTCAGTCATTAATAAACTAAGACTGAAAACTGGAAATGTCTCTAATCATCTATGAAGTACTTTTCTGGGATTTGGTAGCAGAGGCGTGAAACCTACATCGTTCTACAACAGAAACAGTAATTTTAAACAAGGCATCTTCTGACCATGATATAGGAATATAAACTTGAGACATGAGCACAGAGAAGTCTGTTTAACTACCACACATAAGGAAATGTTGAAAAACAAGGCTTGGATCCTGCTTGTTCCACCATCTTATTTAACAAGTCTTGTGCTTTGTGACTTACAGTGCTCACATCTACATTCTTGTTTTTCCAGAAGCATGATTTGATTTTAGGTTTGCTAGACTTCAGTTTTCACTGATGTGTGAGAATTTGGCTCTATCTAGCAACAGATTTCTGAGAGGAGGACAAGCATGCTCCAGATGGTATGAAAAAAATCTCAGCTGTCTTATTGTTGCATCTTCCCTACCCTTTTATGGATAGACAAATTGATGCAATTGAGGTCAACAATGAACTTTAGCTATGTCAGATTGGCAGGGACTTATTTTTTGTCTTTCTCTGGAGTATAAAGTCTGGTCTACTTTTTAAGGTCATTTGGCATTTTTATCTAGAAGTGTTACTCCTTTTGCAAAAATATAAGATACTGGTAGCGCTCTTGGTCATTCCTTCCCTTTTCCTGAAATCTCAAACTATGAGTCTCACATCTTTAACTGTAAAAAGGAACGAAAAGAAAAAAAAAAACCCAAACAAACAAACTCACAGTGCTCTGTAATAGACAATATTTTGTAGACCTCTCAAAAGTACCTACTTGTGTCCTTAACTGCAGTGTAAGGGATTGAATTCAATTCTAGTACCTTTTACCCTATCCTCTATTTGAGAATATAGGATCTCCTTTGAGAACATTTATACATTTCTGAAAGACGTTAATTAGCAGCACAACCTAGCCAAGAAGAGCTGAAAGATTCTCATCCAAACAAAAACCGTAAAACAGCTTTCCTTAAATCAGAAATAAGACATTAAGCCAGAGTAAGCATATTTAGTAAATGAGTGGATTCAGCTAAAAAAGAACTGTTCTATAGACTACAACATTGAAAGTATCTCAAATAAATGTGACCATAGCCCTGCTTGGCTGAGCTCTTTATACACTAAGAATTTATGTGTTCTAGTAAGTTTTATTACATGATCTCATTCATTTGAAAAACCTTTAAATGGAATCACCTTTGCACTTTTTCCCCGTAGGGTACAAGCATTACATTTTAGTTTTTAAAGGTCTTTGTTCTCTGTCTCCAAAAAAAAGGATTCTTTTTCATATTAAGGGCATGCAAAGGTTGGTGGGTTGTTGCTTTGTTGTTTGGGGTTTTTTTTTCCCTTGAGTAGGCAGGAGCCTAAAGGAAAAGGGCAGAAAGAAAAATAGGCTGTTTGACTTGGAAGTGTGCAAACACTAGGGAAGTAAGTAAGAAAGTGACCTAAGGGACACTTCATCTGTATGTCCTGTAGTGAGAAGTAAACCACTAGGAACCTCACTCTTGCAAAATATCCGAGAGGATGAGGAACTGGAACTAAAACTTAGTAACATCCTAGGTACAAATGATCACAATTACTTCGTATTCGTAATATGATTCACAGTTAAATCCAAGCCTGTAATATACATTCAATGGGGTTTGAAGAAATCTGTGCCCCAAAGCTGAAAACAATTCCAAATCAGGATTCAAATCATATGAGGGAAAAAAAATGTGATCTGAAAAGTGGAAATTCTGATCGAGTACTCTTCAGAACATTTTAGCAGCTATCCTTTACTTCAGCAGCAAGTGAAAGCACTTAGACAAATATAACAAGTGGAAAAGAGAAGAAGCTGAGAATAATTAACATAAACCTAGAAGTTAACAGAAATCTAGTAATGGAACCAAAACTATATAAGGAAAATCCCTTGTCAAATGAGAACAAAAAATGTATGAAGTTTTTCTGCAAGTATATTAAGAGTACAGGAATTCTAACAATTATATGAGTCTTATGAATTAAAAAATTTTCAGCTGACACTCAGTATTGCTCTACTGTGGTTTGGAAGGAAGCCTAATAATACATTGGTATTAGGTGGTGATGATCATAAATATTTCCCATTCCATCAGTAGCTAAGAAAATCTCTAATTTTCGTAATGATTGTTTTACATTTTTAAATGATAGAGCGTTTATAAATTTGTACACAGTAGCTTCAAAAGGGCTACCCAAAGAGCAAAGGGATGTGTTAACAGTGATTTTCAAGATCCTGAAGCACTGAGGGTGTTGTGCCAATAGCTATTTACACATTGATATTTACATATCTCCCAAGTAAGCATGAACTTGTCAGTATGTCGCTGACTGACTAAAGGAAAAGGATGACTTCAAAAATGATGTTGCAATATAGTTAAATATAAATCTTAACAGATAGGAAAAAACAGATACTCCATTATCACTGGGGTGGAAGACTCCACAATGAAAAGTGGTCACTTCAGTTTTCTGGAAAGAATCTGAGAAAAGGGGCTAATATAATCCTTGAATGTATAAATTAGGAACTGAGGAAACTGAATTCATTACAGAAGTTGTATCACTACATTATTGCTGTAACATTGTACTGCACCTGCCTTTGAAGATCATGTCCGGGACTAACGATTGAACTCCAGAAGTACAGATAGGTATGGTTCAACCACTGGGAATAAGTAATTTTAAAAAGACTCAATTAATACAGTCTATTTAGCTTATCAAATGGGAAATAAATTTCCCAATTAGTACCTCCTTGGTTTAGGAAAAAGGGTAACAAGAACTAATACATGGAACTGGAACCTAAATGATGAGGTGTGCTCCTTTAACAACAACACTCTTAGAATTGAAGTGATTTTGAAAGATTACAATGGATTGTAGTGAGAACTCTTGATTGAGATATGAATATTTCCCGAACAATATATATTATTTAAGCTATGTCCGTTTGGTCTCTGCATTTATGACATGAATTGATAAGCAGACAGATAAATTGATGAGAATCATCACAAATATTTTGATGAGGGCCACAGAAAACAGCTACCTGTGGCTGGAATGGTGCATCAGGAATACCCACCATCTGAGCAAGCTTCTTAAAATGCACAGAACTCATATCCACCCTCCACTCCTTTGGACTGCTAAAATTGAATGTAAGGCATGCAATATATACAACAAAAAACATAGTATAGTACGTATTTAAGTTTAAACTAGATTTTCAATTATACTCTCAGGTGAGATACCTATCCTTTAAGGCTTGTTTTAAAACAAAATTAATGTTAAAGTCAATATTCCTTGAAATGCTTGCTACGGAAAATTTACTAGAATTAAAATATCTCCTCTTGATTGACTGCAGCTGCAAAATGCAAAATTTTCTGAAACTCAGTAACCTGGTTCATTGGGAAAGAAGAACATGATACAAAACCAAATGTCTAAGGAAAAAAATTAAATAACATCAGTGTATATAATATTTTATTAGCAAGATGAATGCTTAAAATTAATTCACAAAGATTAATTGTTTTGAAAGTAAAATTATGTTCACCTGCTTGTGCCAAATTAATATTGCTGCTTTTTCATGCTATTGTTGATAAATACCTATCAGTTCTTCTATATAGATTAAATTATAAAATTGGGAGAATATTATGTTCACAAGTACTAAACATAAAGACCATTTCATGTGGGAACATCTGGGGAAGAAAAGATCTATCAAATGACCCTGATGCCTAATATGTTCACAGCTTTGACCTCCTCCATGTTCCGAAGCAGACCACATTACTTCTGTGCACATTTCCACTCTCTTCCTATATAATATAGATTTATCTCTACCTGGACACTCACTTCTTTACTTCTAGTGTAACCTTCCTTTTCTCCCTTTGTCTCAAATCTTTGAGGGTATGGCTGTCTTTATAGATTTTTATCCTCCATGTGGCCTTTAGTTAGCTATAAATTAAATTCTAAAGGAATTATTCTTATCAGCTGTCATGCTTTAACCCCAACTGGCAGCTAGAACCACACAGCCCCTCGCTCAGTCCCCCCAGTTTGGATGGGGGAGAGCATTGGAAAAGTAAATATGAGAGAAAACTTGTGGGTTAAGATAAAGACAGTTTAATAGGTAGAGCAAAAGCCCTGCACACAAGCAAAGCAAAATGAGAAATTCATTCACCGCTTCCCATGGGCAGGCAAGTGTTCAGCCATCTCCAGGAAAGCAGGGCTCTATCACGTGTAATGGTTACTTGGGAAGGCATCACTCTAAACGTCCCCCCCTTCCCTCTTCTTCCCCCAGCTTTATATGGTGAGTACGACATTATATGGTATGGGGTATCTCTTCGGTCAGTTGGGGTCAGCTGTCCTGGCTATGACCCCTCCCAGCTTCTTGTGCACCTCCAGCCTGCCCACTGGCAGGGTGACATAAGGAGCAGAAAAGGCCTTGACTGCCTAGCTACAGCTAAAAACACCACTGTGCTATCAGAAGTACTTCTCCTCCCAAATCCAAAACACAGCCCTATATGAGCTGCTAGTAAAAAAGTTAACTCTATCCCAACTGAAACCACGACACAACCCATATGGTCTACCAGATTAAAAAGACCAGAAGATTTCTTACATCAAGACAATAAGTTGCATTTGACTTGAAAAATAAGCTACTGAGTAACATTCAATTGTGATTTAGAGTCTTTTGATGTAAAGTCCCACAATTCTAGAACAAAACTTCTATCCTTTTCTAGTCTGAGATGTTGCCTTCCTTTCAGTTAACGGATTTTGTTGCACCTACAAAAACTTTTCAGAGAGTAGGCATCTAAGAACCATCATCAAGTTAACATTTGCCCTTCTTTAAATATACTGCATCTTTAGCCTCTTGAACTTTAAGGCAAGTTTTCCAGACTTTGAAGCTCCCCTGTAGAGCTTTCTTAAGCTCCTCCCAGGAGGAAGGAAAATCCCTTTGGAAACCTGAACCTAAAAATGGATACAGTTAATGATCTTACTAATGTTTTTCACACTTCTCTCCCACATGGGCAAATCTGGACATACTTGATTTATGTTCACACCTCTCTGAAAGACAGAATTTTGTCTGAATGAAAATAATGAAATACAAGCCTACCATCAAAAAAAAAAAAAAAAAAGAAAAGATACTGGCTTATGAAGCCATTAGGAACTCATCTCTTTGAAACTGTCCCTTTATTACTTCTCTACTCAACTAATTGTTCTACAATTTTACCTCTATCATGAATCAACTTTGGGACTGCAACACTCACATGAGCAGTGCATGAAATGTGAGCAGTCCAATCAATTTTTCAGATACTCGTGCTCTTGCTCCAAACAGCACCTCACCTCCAGTCCTGCTTGAACCTTCTCACTTCTTTCTCTTTTCTCACATGTAAGATTTACTCACAAAAAACATAATAACAATAAGTCACACACTGCTCAAAAGCTGACAGATATTTGCACTAAAATTATGAGAGGCACAGATACGGTTCTTCCTAAGACAAAGCCACAGAGAAGAGCCTCCTGATTTTTCCCTGCCTCTTTCACACCCTTTCAATAAGCCTTCTTTTCCCATCCATCAGTTTGACTATACCGACTGCATTGTTCTGAGGCCAGTTGGACACCATTTAACCACATCCCACAGTACGCTGTGTTGGAAAGAAGATCTACCTTATTATTGTCCTCCATGACTTGTAACCAATTCTTTCTGCCAGGCTTTGATCACCTCAAGCTATCTATTGTACAAGACTACAGTAAGTACAGTAGTGCTCTGCAAGCTTATATCATAATAATCTACTTACGCATTAAGTAATTAACAATGAATAATGTATTCATGAGTGACAAAGTGATAGTAAAATATGTTTTTACACTGGGCCATAAATAATTTAAAATAGAGTTGCACGTAAATTTTTCATTTTACTGATGTTTACAGTTATATCTTCACAGAGAGGTTGAGACAAAATATCAAGACACAGTTTCTTTGTAATTTAGAAATTGAGCTCCAAATAGTGAAAACGGAGAACATTGAGAACATTTCCTTTTTAAAAATAGAGAAACATTTCCTAAACATACAGAACTTTTTCTTCTTAAATAAAAGGAAAAGTTTGGGTGATATATCCTTGTTGTTGCAGATGCTTACCTTGTCACCTGTAATCTATGGACAAATGGCTAATATGTCACGGATAAAAACAGCATGCACTCCTGCGCTACTTCTAGCATACAGTAAAAAAAGCTCAAAGATTACTGCATCAAAACCCCCAAATATGTTTGATTACAGTCTGAAAGAGTATTTCTGATACAGAGTTTCCTTAAAATGAAAGTATTTGAATCAGTCCTGCCTCTCATACTGCCTCTGACAACAGGCCCTGCTTTTCAAGTTTCCAAGACCAATCTCAAGCTATGGGATGTCAAAGCACTCTGACCTTCCTCCACCCCACCACCGCCCCCGGCCTTGGCTGCTAACCCACTCAACAGAGGAAAACAGAAGCAAGATAACTTTGTATTTTTCTTGCCAGAGCATTAACTTACCACACTACCATCTAGAGCTAAAAACCAGGAAAAAAACTGCTGATAACACAGAAAGCATTAGTCTTGTGGAGTGCTCTGCTTGGCATCTCCATGGTCCAGTTTTGAGCTGTTGACACTCACAATACTTCCCTTTTTTCTTATGCGTCTTTCTCTCTAGTCACCTTCTAGAAGGTGCTTATGCTTTTGCTAACAGGAAGACAAAAGATCCCAGGCCACAGCCGTGTATACTGATAATTTAGCTGTGTTTCTGAGTGACCGTGTCCACAGTCATTGTGCCTCGTGCCGGCCTCAGGGCTCTCTGCTTCTCCCGTGTGTCTCTGAGCTCACCTACTGCATCAGAGTGCCCTGCCTGGGAGTCACACACCGGGCTACATGTTTGTTAGGTGACAAGATGTTCAGCTCCACAAAACTGGTAGCATCTTCGCAGAACTGCAAGCAGTATGTAAATTTAGTCATAAAAATGTGGGTGTCCATGATCTATCAGCCACCGAAGTATTTATCCACAGATTTCTATGAACTGTTTAATTTACAAGATGCACACAGATTTATTTCTCAAAATGTAAGCCAAAGAAACAAAAAGAGTAATTATTCTTTAGGACAGTCATAAATTTGTAGTCATTATCAAATGTATTTAACGTATACATAAATATACATATACACTGAAAAATACCCTTGATGGATTTTTACAATAATTTCTAGTCTAACATTGCATCTCTGGATGACTGAACAGAAAACTTATCTGGAACCAGCCAGACTGAGAGTGCAGTTGCATATGTGTCCTGAAGCATTTGGTGAAGTATATTTTTTACTTAAATGAATTAATTGTGATTGCCTCTGTACAGCATTTCAGAGCTATTCAATTAAATTTTATATGGCTTCTACTTTACAAAAAAAATATATATAGAAAAGGAGAAAGTTCTGGAGACTGTAGCACAAGTGACAAAGTTAGAACAGAAATAAGCAGCTAATGATAAATCCAATTTTAATTTGAAGCATTTATATTAAATTTTTCCCCTGTGGCTATTCTTTAAACACAATCAGAATCAATGTAACCTTCTTATTAGTCAAATAAATATCTGTCAAGCATTGCTTATTACTTTTAATGGATTAGTATTCTTATTTTTCTTTTGGCGCACAGAGCCAAAAATGTGAAATGTGGCTATATTTTGTGCTGATTCTTTTGCATTTCAGTGGTTTGGCTGCAACAGCTGCTGTTGACAGCCATAAGGGAGGAAAAGGTAGGCAGCACTGTAGTTATCAGTAGACTAACATGAATGTGTAACAGATTTAAGTGAAATTTGAGTATGTTGAAATACATTATTTCAAAATGTACCCTCTTTGGGAGTATGACAATTTTTTTATGAGTCTGTAACATTTTCTGCGCATTTTTTGTCTAAGATTAATTTGATATTCTCTCTTCACTTTAGAAATCATACTACCTTTGTAAAGTGCAGGAACTTGAATGGTGTTAAATTAAGCAGTGAAAGCATTTGAAAAAATAACTCTAAGTCTGAGAGCAGTATATTGATAATTAGTATAGTTTGAAATAAGCTGCTTCTATGGCAAATGATACAGTATAGAGCTCATTTTTGGCAAATCACATTAAATTGTATCTGCAGTGAATTGTCTGACAAATTTACCTTCTGAAAGCTTCCACTGCTGTCAAAGAAGACAAAGATAAGCAAATATTGCTGCAAGCTTGGGCCCCCACTTAAAAGTAGGTTCAAAGATTATTTTTATTCCAATAGATTTATTTGAGTAGCCTTAATCAAAGTTTTCACAGACTCAAGCTGTGGTAATTTGAATTTTGTTAATCTTATATTACTTATTTCATTTAGTTTTTGCATAATAAAATTTTTGTATTTATTCTCTAAGCAGCACAGTTCCTCTTATCAACAACCGCAGTAGCTAAATAAAAAAATAAGACCTTTTTTCATAAGGACACTACATCTCAACTACTAAGGGAAAGAAAAAGATAACCTTTCTTTACCATACTATTTGAGAAAATATTTCTTTCCCACACATGTCTTCTTATAATCTAAGTAAAAGGAACTGCTTTTGCCTAAGGAAAAACAAAGACATTAATACTATAAACTATTTATTCTTTATCAACTTCTGTTTTCTTTAGAAGTTTTATCATCATTAAATATTTCCACACATTACAATGCCAAAACAACCACTCAAATCACCGTAACAAGGCTACATCAACCTCCTTTCGACAATTGCTTCAAAATCTGTGTGCATCTAATAGTCCTATTCATATAAGGTAATTAATATTTGTCTCACACTACTTTTCTCAGAATACTCTGAGTTTCATTAAAATTACCACTAATTTTTAATTATCTTTACCATGTAAATTGTTTGGCTTGCAATGTGAGGCAGGGGCATTAACGTGGGATATAGGCAGCAAGGAAATTTTCAGGGAATAGTAGTAATTACAGCATTTGCACTCACATCCCTCTGTAAATGCTAGCTCCTCAAAGATGAAGGCTGCCCAGGGCGGTTGTGGAGTCCCCTTCTCTGGAGGTTTTCAAGACCCGCCTGGATGCAGCCCTGAGTAACGTGCTCTGGGCAATCCTGCTTTAGCAGGGGAGTTGGACTAGATGATCTCTAGAAGTCCCTTCCAACTCTGAAGACTCCGTGATTCCATGATACCACCTTACCTTTTCTGGTCAGCAATACACTTAAATTAATGTAGCTGCCTAAAACATGTCAGATGGTTTCTGCCTTGAAATACCTATGTTTCTCCACTGATTTCACAGGAAGCCTACGGTGCTTTGAACAGCATCTGAAGTTTGGCAAGACTGAGCTGGGCAAAGGTCTCATTTCCTTCTGCAGCCTACAATGTTCAGTGTTAGCTTTTGAAATAGTCCTTCTAGATTTTGAACTTTTAATACAAGCTCCATTTCATGTGTTCGTAAATACATTGGCTGACTTTAAAAGTTCATATAACTGAAAACTATTTGAGCAATGCAAAGGGTAAAACCTTTCTGCCAAAACCTTAGAAACAGCACATAAGTGCAGAAGCAAGCATTAAAAATGCCTTCAGAATCTATACATTGTGCCCTGGGGCTTTTTGAAATTTCTCCATATAGATATTTGAATTTTGAATTAAGTCTTGCAAAGTAAGACTAAACATAGAATTGGAATTTAAGTGAAAAACTTCTGATGATGTTTTAACCACAAACTTCTCATATGATCAGGTGACAGCTACCTCTTTGGAAAACAGCCTGTTTGACTGATGCTAGGTCAAATTAATTTTTAGCCTTATGGGAAGAACTGCATGTTTTATCTGTGATACTATTCTTTAAATAATCTTCCAAGCAAATCATTTACTCTATTAAAAGTTCTTTCTGAAATCATTCAAACATTTTTCTGAAAACAAGGTCTTTTAGTCAAAGGGATAATTTAGGTAAATTAAAATAATTAATTTTCATTTCAGTTCTTTGACTTGCCTTGCATTGGACTGAAAGCCAGTGGAATTAGCAAAATATAATAGAAGTGATGTTCACATGACGCAGAAAACAATGGAGATAGTCGCAGTAGTGTTTTCTCTGTTAATAATGGTATTTAGTCCATGAGTTTTAATTAGGCTTTCATCTACTGTAAACAACAATTCCTACTTAATCTTAATGAAAAATAAACTTCCAGAGAAAGTACTGAAATCTCAGCTGTTAGTATACTATACTGTATTGTCAGACAGTAAAAATAATCAAAAAATGCCTCCCTTTTCTAACTTCACCTGAAAATAAATGTCAGAAACAAAACATAGCGAGAGATAGAAAACATTTACTAGATCATCTAGTTTGTTTCCATGACAATGAAGGATCTTTCCCCACAGTACATTTTCTAGAGTTTTCTCAATCTAATTTCAGAAGTTTTTATTTTTTTAAGGCTTTTATACCATTTCCTATGTGGAAATACCACAGGAATATACCATACCATAACCATAATGTGGTAGATTAAGAAATTTGCATGGGCATTCAGTCAAAACCTTCTATTGACCACATCACACTTCAGGATTTTTTTAAAAAATCTCCTAAATAAATGTCTTTCCTTCTTGCTGTTTAAGTAATTAATATATACATGTGCTACTAATCTGTCTCCTTTCAGCTCTAACTAAACCAACCTGGACATATCTCCATTTCTCTTTATTATTCTCTTCTGGATTTTTTAACCTCCTTTAATCGCTTTTCTGAAATTTAAATTTGCTAAAAACCTATGTCCAGAATTACGCAGAGAGATCACAGTGTCAGTGTCTCAGAGCTGCTCAGGACAGCTTTATTTAACAGTTAAACACTACACAAAACCTAAGACGGTGTTCAAAACTTTTTAATTAGGTGATAACCCATCAGTCATGGTCAGCCCCAACAGGCACCTGTGGTCTTTATGTGGAAAACATTAAATTTACATTCTAAAAGCGATGTTTATCTGAAGTTCACTGCTATTTTCTAAAAGTGTATATTATCTCAATCTCAGTTCCTGAGTGACATACAATAAACATATGTTCATCACTAAGAGTTCAAATATAAAACTCCTTTTTCCAAGTAGTTCACTAGAAGCTAAAATTCTCATCAACATATAGAAAGATGGTTTAGAGAAGGAACATAAGGATGCTTGGGAGGAATACTGTAAGAGCTTTTCATGGCAAAATATATACTTATTTTATTGTATGAGATTTACTGAGGACAGAGTAGATATCGTAACCCTCTTTTAACAAATAAATTATTTCTGTATATATAACTTAAAATTATTAAACCACCAGTGCAAAAAGAATCTCTATTGACTAATTAAGATCAATAACAATTCATGGAAAGCAATCTTTAGCTAGCCAGCTATAATCTTTTTTAGTTAGCAAATCATATAGCTAGAAAGAAACTGAAAAAGGCTATACCAGTACCTCATTCCTTGTATTGTTTGTACAGAGCTAGAAAAAAATGAGACACAGTATGTACATATTTAAAATGGTATTTTATAGGATTAGAGATGCTTCAAGATACTCAGACAAATTTAGCTTTCCTGAGAAAATGCTAGGAATACCCGAGATTTTTGTTTTCCTACATATAAGCAACAAAGTTACATTTTCTGCTTCAAAGGGAAGAAAAGAAATAGGATTTAACATTAACTATGGAATCATAATTAATCCTTGATAATACAGGACACCTGTATAAATGTAATATCGTTCCCAGTTAAGTATTCAAGCTGCCTTATTTATTATACATGATCATATACCACAAATAAAACGCAGCAGCCCTGCAGCAGAAAGTGCAGCTAACCAGCACAAAGCAGAACATAGACAGAAAATAGAATCAGGTGAGATGGAGGCAATGCTTTCACTGCAGAGTTACTACAGGCTTCTGCTGTGATATTGACAGTATCCTTCCTCACAGCTGCTCTCATAAACCTCTTCTTCCAGTTCAGTAATGCTTCTAAATTGGAATTCCCGACATGTTTTGAGTACAGGCGAAGTCTGCATATATGGTCTATATGCAAAGGTCCCTACTATGACTGTATCAGTTTCATGCTGGCATTAGTCAATTTGCAATCAGTATAAAGTGCATTAAAATTAATCATTGTAGCATTTTCCTATATTTTTTCACTGTATCCTGTTCAGTCTTTGCTAAAGCACACTCTAAAAATACACTGCATAGAAGTGATTAAGTACAAAACCTGTCAAAATAATAGAAAAATAAATTTTCTTTCTAGATCTGCTCAGTACATAGACTAATCCAGTACACTCCTGATAAAAAATCTGAAATTAATAAATTGGCCTGAGAACATGTCACCTTCTCATGGCTTTGATTATATAACTTAAAGTAGTGCATTCTCTTCTGGAAGAAAAAAAAAGCCATCAATGGCTGTTGGTGCAAAATCATTTGAAAAAATGAAACAAATATAAGTTGTTTAGTTTTAGCTAGTGATATGAGCAGGGAAAGATGCTGAACTTTGAATGAAGTGCTTTTCTTATGCAACAGAATGAGATTCATCCCCATAAAAAGTAACCAGGAAAGAAATCAGAGTTTCTGAAATGTGTTGTTTAGGTACATGGAGATAATGAAATATTCCACTCTATTGCCATAGTTTAAAATTTGCATTACATGAGGGATGAGGATGATTTAATGAGGATATTCTATTATTTTGCACCATTTTCTTGTCTTGTCACCATTCTTGAAGCAGGAAAAGGAAAAAAATACAGATAGGCAAGAGACAGAAATAACATACTACAACTCAGTAAATAGGTCTATATGATAAACTCAATTTCCTATCTTATCTTCACACCGTTGCACTCCTTAGATTTCAGTGTACTTTTTCCACACATTTTCATGGCAATTACAAGGAGCTATCATTGTTTTCTGGAGACAAAACCATATCACATCACTAACACATCACTCCAAATTTGAAATTGTTATAAAGAAACTCACAGATTTCAAGTAAAGCTGATGTATTGCCAAAAATCTATTCAAACATGTACTTTTCTTTCTTCTATTTAGTTAGCTCATCTCACTTCAGCTGGAGCAGCAGTAGATTTGAGATCAGTTCTCAATCTGGCCTAAAATGTTGTTTCAATATCTACTTGCTCCAATCATAGGAGAATATATGCAACAGACTTTTTTTCTATATGGCATAAGAACAGTGCAGGTATCACCCGTATGTGATCAAAACGAAATACTGATTAATGTACCTTGCATAATCTCAGGAGAAAAGTGATTATTGAGCCAGCATTTAGACATCAGTGATTATTCAAAAGGTTTCCCAACTAAAGGTAAGTAGGAAATGTTCAAATTTCTCAGCTGTGTTTATTTCTATATTTAGCTGTGAGCTCTAAAATACAGACTTATTCATACTGGATTACATCAACACACCAGAATCCAGTAAAGATCCCTTTGGATTAGCTGCATAGAAATACTGCAACAATAAAATCCACAAAAATGCAGATCATCAGGTTTTTCCCCAGTTAACCATCGGGAGGCCACACAACACCCCCTGCAGAATTAATTATTTCTTTCTGTGCTTAACAGGAAACCAAGGTATTTCTGTACACTAGTGCAATCTTGCAAGCATAATCTCTCAGTATCGCGTACAGCACCCAATTTTAACTGTCTCCATTACACTTGGCAAATATTATCAAACATGCTTAGTGCACAACATCCTCACGCTTGTTAAGAACTTCTTCACAAATACAAATATATTTGCTTTATTTTTATATGAACACCGAATTGAGAAATTATGTTATATTCTTAATGAAAAAGACTTCTGAAAGACCTATCCCAAGATGAAAAAAATCACTGTAGTCAGGACAAATCATCTGTGTATGTAAGGAAAGTATGTAAGGAAATAATGCAGTTAGTAATATGATGCAATTTGCAGCTGGTATGATGGAGGGCATCCTTGGTGCAAGGGAAGGGTATGGGCACAAGACCCTTATCTGTCTCTAAGATACTTAACTTACTCTTCCACGTGGCCTAAAATCTAAAGATGAACCTAAATTCCTAGGAAATGAAATACAAATTTAAATTGATCTTTCACTTGCGTGTACTTACAAACCCAGGATCACAAAGAATTTTGCAAATATTTATAAACTAAACTTCAGAGACTCCCATAAAGTATTAAATACAAACCTTTATGCACATAAATTATTTTAATTGCTGTGGTTTTAATATCACAATTCTTGTCACATTTTAAAAAATTTTCTGTCCTCCTTGCCACTTTTCCAAAACTTCCAAAAGTATGACAGTTAGATGAAGCAGATTCTACTAGAAGAGTTCTTGAAAAGAGGTCACTTAGAAGATTTTACTCTACGTTATTTGAATAATGACCAAACAGTGCTAGTCACTGTGATATGGAAGAGCTATAAAATTTGGGTCCTCTCTAAAACCTACATTTTTCTCATAATTTTACAGCAGAACAATGCCACATTTAGCAGTGGAAAACTGAAGTCCTCAAGCGAATGAAATGCTGATTACACCTGGGGTCCTAACATCCATGCAAAAGGCACTTGCTCTGAGTGCAATCTGAAGACACAGGAGCAACAACATAAAAAATGATACTAGTAAAATCAAGAAATGTAAAGAGAAACATTGGTATATAGAAGAGGAGAGGGCAAGAGGGGATGAGAGATTTTATGCTTGCTGCTTCAGATAAAGTATTTAATGTTATCCTAGATTTTTTTAAATTATGTTTGTATATCTATACTTGCAAATAAATTCTGTAGGACTAGAGATAATAAATTAATCATTTGAGTATAAAATTCTTGAAATTCTGAAGTTCCACCTTTGAATGACGTTTTAATCATCACCTTCTAAGTAATTTTTAAACTAATATTTTGAATGTGCTACATGGAGCAAAAATACTAAAATTTGCAAAAAAATATTCTCATTTCATTGTTCTACTACTTAATAATGAAATAAATTATTATTTACTTACAAATATATGTACATAATACATGCCAAATGGTCTCATCTTTGGTGCCCAATAATTAAACCACGTACTAAAATTCTTTGTTTTAGAGTATTTCTCTGTGACTTTATATATTATTGTATAGATTAAAAATTATAACTATTTTAAAGCAATTATCATAATTGCATTACCTTGCTTGTCAGCTTACTTTTGTGCACCTTTTAACAAGTAAATGTTATTGTTCCTATTATAATATATATGGCTATTACTATCTAAGAGACATGGACTAAAAAGTAATTTCTTGAAAATATTGATGAAATTTCATGATAAAAAATTATCTCAAATACCAGAAGATAGGAATTTGGAAGTATATCTTAATCATAAAGATAAGCTAGAAATTGCAGGGAGGGTAAAGTATATTAATCAAGACATATTTCATTCTTATAAATAAAGACACCATACAAATTCACTCTGGCTCTGTACAATAAATCCAACTCAATTCTTATTCTAAAACCAGTGAAGGTTATGTTTCAGCAATTCAATCTGTAATCCCTGTCATACTTAGACAAATTTGGGACAAAATTCTCCAATATACAACATTTTTATTTCATTTCTCATTCTCACAGTT
>VXBO01002111.1:570-52103 GCA_013400135.1 Rhinoptilus africanus | reverse complement strand
GGGGGGCGGGGTGTGAAGCAGAAACCAAAAAGCAGCTACCAGAAGCAGCCTTTACCTCCCAATTGCAAAGCACATGCTGAAGTGAAGCCAAGGACTTGAAATACTTCCAACTTCTCCTTCAAACATTTTACCTCAGAGTAAAGCTAAAATGATACTCTTACCTCCAATACTCATCTCAGATTTCACTGTTTTTATTCCTTTTCTCAGAACTTTGTAAATCACCTGAGGCACAGATACCAATCTTTCTTGAACTGCTTTGAAACGTAGTGTTTTCTATAAGTAAATCTTCATTCTACCTTTATAGTGCAAAATCGAGAGTACATTCCTGAGAAATCTAAATGGATGCTAGGTCCACAGTTAGCAACTGGTAGGACACCCCTCTCTCACCTGAAAGGAAAGAAGCATTGTACCTGCAATACTATTCTCTTCCATCCTCCCCAGTTTATCCAGACCTACACAGCCAAATTTCCCAGTTTTATTTGTGGTGTTCTGTCAACCTGTGAGCTGTAATAGTAGATTTTTAAATAGGTTTGGGTTCCCTTCTAATTCTCTTCTAAGGCAGAATCACACTATAGCAAAAAGATCAAAAAAGAGGAAAAAAAAAAAAAAAAAGGTCAAGAAACAGAAGAAACAGCAGGGCTCACAACAAAAGTGGTCTTCCTTCGACACGGTCTCCCACAGCGTTCTCATAGGGAAGCTTAGGAAGAGTGGGTTAGATGAATGGACAGTGAGGTGGATAGAGAACTGGTTGAAAGACAGAGCTCAGAGGGTGGTGATTAGGGGCAGAGTCTAGTTGGAGGTCAGTGATGAGTGGTGTTCCCCAGGGGTCAGTACTGGGCCCAGTCCTCTTCAATATATTCATCAACAACCTGGATGAGGGGATAGAGTGCACCCTCAGCAAGTTTGNCTTTTCGGTAGTGCCCAGTGACAGGACAAGAGGTAACGGGCACAAACTTGAACATAGGAAGTTCCACCTAAACATGAGGAGGAACTTTTTTCCCTTGAGGGTGGCAGAGCACTGGCACAGGCTGCCCAGGGAGGTGGTGGAGTCTCCGTCTCTGGAGACATTCAAAACCCGCCTGGACGCGTTCCTGTGTAACCTGCTCTAAGGTGGCCCTGCTCTGGCAGGGGGGTTGGACTAGATGATCTCCAGAGGTCCCTTCCAACCCTATGATTCTATGATTCTTCCATTCCATTCCTTCAGTGAGTCAGTAACAGTGGGAGAAACGCCTGGCAAAACTTTATCACAGACTGCAAGGGCATATCTTAGTTCTGATAAGAAAGGGTTTGCTTTTTGAACCTCCATGTTTCTACAGGGTATTATAATTACTATTAGTGACCTGGCAAATGAATTGTGTCATTAGTAGGCACATTGTGCCATAAACATGCATAAGATTTAACTTACTACCCAAAAGTAAAAGAGCTACAAGTGTAAAAAAAGGAGTGAAAGCAAGGTGAGGGACTCTGCAAGTGCCGTTAAACATTTTTTTACATACTTTGTACTGAGCAAAGCAGGACTGGTGAAGACTCTCACCAGGAGTTTTTGACTATACATCTGGGAAAACAGAAATATTTATGAATATCAGCCTGGCCAGCTACAGGAAACTATCTGGCGTATTGACTTTGCCTCAAACCAATTTACCAAACTCCAAACTGAGGCAGTATGGAGCAGATTTGCACAGTAGTCATGCCAGTTTTACCGGAGTGCCAGCACCCTGAGGAAGGGCAAAATGGATAGCTGGGGCTAGTTATTGTTTCTGTTATGAGAGCTCAATCTATCTCCAAATATATCTATTACCTAATCAGGGGTCATGGCTAGCAACTTTGCTTTCTGGATGTCCATGTTGGAACATGCAGTTTTAATAAACTACTGGGCTCTTGTCATTGAAAATATCTCTTTAAAATGTTTCGACTTGAGTACACAAAAATCACTATTCATTTTTTTAATATCACGGCCTCTGCCTTTTCGTCTTCCAGAAAAAGAAGGTAATACCCATATCTTATCTGGATGTTCTGAGGAATGACAGGAATGATCTGAGTTATTCAAGAATGGAAAGAGACTCTTTTTATATGTTCTGATTGAAAACGTTGAACTTGATTACTCAAATATAGCTTAGATTTCTGTTGCTCGCAACCTGGTAAGGAAAAAAAAATCACCAAGTTTTAAGGCATGTTTAATCATTTCCAAATATAGGATGATTTAAATTTGTCAATTTAACATACTAACTGAATTAAGATAAATTATCCATCTCTGACCCATCCTCTTTTTTCTTCCTGGTGGGAGGTTAAAATCATATGCCAGCTAGGATTTTATTACCATCATCAGATAACAGCAGCTGATGCACAATGAGAATAGAGAGAAACCTGTTATGGCTGCAAATATCCACAGCTCTGTGAGATTCTTGGAGGAAGCATATGTCACCTTATTAAATCTGTAGCAACTGAGGTGGAAGTAACAGAAGGTATCTCTCTCCAGAGCTGGAAGAAATGGGAAGAGAAATGGTTCTGTAAGGAAACATCTTACTTTTCTCTCTCTGAAAATATCTTTAACAGGATGTTACAGGGATGGTTTTCCTAGAAACAGGGATTTAAGAAACAAACCCAAAGCCCAGCAGCTGCCAAGATAGGATGGAATACAGATCTGCTCAGAAAGAAATAGCTTTGGGGCAAGTTAGTATGTTCAGTTGCTTCCTCCAAGGGAAATAGAAAGATGAGAAGATTTAAAAATTCGTTCTACTTGTCCCACTTTCTCCCAAAGTAGCAAATCAAGGGGCAAAGGACGGATGGTGTTAGATATACCTATTCCAGCTCAAGCAGGAACACGGAGTGCTCTATGAGAGAGATACATGGCAAAAGTGCAAAAACCACCAAATGCAGAGCTGTGAGTCTCTCTGCCTTTTATATGCAACTTCCTGTCCCAGCCAGTCTTCCCCTTGTGTTTACAGTTGCTTATATATATGCACATAATGCACCTGAATTATGCACATAATTCACCTGAACATGGCTTATGTCTCTAATTTTAGGAAGAAAAAAAAGAGAGAGGGTCATTTGACATGGATTACCTCTCTGAAGTAATATAGACATCTAGGACTGGTGTTAGCTTAGTTTTTGGAATTCTGATTGAGACCGATGTAAGACAGAAAGAGTTAAGAACCAGGGGAAGAAATAGCTTTGCTATACCTTTACCTCATTAAGGTGAAAATACGTAGTTGGAATACAAATAAAACTTCTGGATTTTTTTCCAACATTGCATGATTTTCCAATTGAGAAAACACATCAGCTGCAAATTTCAAGAAATTATTTAAATCAGGATTATATGAATCTAGTATGGAGGTAAAAAGGGAGCAGGAGTGAAAATCGCAACAATCTAAAATTTTAAAGGTAGTTATAGACAAGCTAGTTTTTGAAAGTGAGGAGAGACAGCTTCAGTTATTATTCACTATTGTATGTCAGAATATGGACAATATACCCTCATTTCTAATGCCATCAGTGTGTTTTTATCCTTGGCTCTTAGACTGATAACAGCTGAAAATGCAACGTATTCTTAGAATTACAGCAAACCTCTTATTTGTTGAACTAATATAGAGTCAGAAAAAAACCTTAGATCTATTCTACAGAAATATCTTGACAAAATTGTTTCTCAAGGAACAGAAAATGATCTCTTTCCTTCAATGTCAAAGTAATCATTACTTGCACCATGACAAGTAACAATTGCCTATGCCAGTAATTCTTGACATCATGTAATGGCTTCATTATAAAATGGAGCATTAGTAAATACCTCATATATATATTTAGGAAACAAAACAGAAAATTAATGAAAATAAATCGTATTTTTCTGCTAAAATTATATTTTCTACGTAAATATCTGGTTTCATGAACAGACTAATTTATTAGGTATTTTAGTAACCTTTTAAAAATCAATGTATTTATGTAAAAGATGCTTACCAAGGAATTGCAAAAGTGAAAACTCTTAAGAATCTTTAAAAATACTAGATTTTAATTTAACGACAGAAAAATCAGTTAATTTTTTTAAACCAAGTGTGTCTAATTTCAAAACACAGACCATTCTTAAAGCTCCGCTGTACATAGAATTTTTGAACAACCTTTGTACTATTTTGGGGCTGAATATATTAGTTATCTTATGCCCCTGTGTGGCCAACCTAGACAACAAATTCACTTTCACATACATTTAACCAAGAGGTAACAACGTGTCATGGGAGAAACCAGGTTAAGGTAAATTCCCTGCTTGGCATTCTCAGAGAAAAGCAGTTAATATATACTGCAGTGGTAAAATTGGACTGATACTGTTCTGTACGGTTTGTAGCAATTTTAGTCACAAAGGATACTCGCCATTATGCAGTGATGTGTTAATCTGAATATTGCCCAAAGCAACTGTGACTTCGCAAAGCATGCTGTTACAAATAGAGCATCTGACAGCACAGTATTTGTATGCTAAACTATAAATGAAGAATGGCAATCAGAAAACCCAGCTGATCTGATAACTAAATGTTTTTAAAGACATTTAAAAACTTTATTTCGTTGTCTTTAGTCATTTGAATGAAAAGTATGTCAATGAAAATCATAAAAAAAATTTAGACTGCAAAAATACCCGAAGCTTCTTTAAATGCTGCTTTACAATTTGGATGTAAGCAAGCACTTAATATGTTTTCAGAAAAGGTCTCATGATTTCTTTTCCCATACCTTTTTTTCCCAGACACATGGAGAATTTATTCCACAAACTAGCTATTTGCCAGATGCTAAGAATGCAGAACAATTCTTGTGACTTCCTGACATGTGGTATTTTTAATTATTTTTCAGTAGAAAGTAGCCTATTACGTAGGAAATTGCACTGCAGCCCCCAACGTAGGTGAAATAATTTTGAGGTAAAATCATAGCTCTTACTGCTTCAACTGGTTGGAGTTGGTAATGTCAGATATAGACGTGCAGGACCAGGAAGAAGGCCTAGTAAACCAGCTATCTCTTATGCCCACGATAGCCTCTTAGAGCAGAGGTGCCCTACAGCTGGCAAAAGAGAACTAAACTGCAATATTACTCCAACAGAAGCTCTTAGCAGAGGATAATTAAACCCATTTAAAAGGTAAAATCAACCTAACTCACGAGGAGTTTGATATCATTTGAGTCTGCTCACATCAGCTACTGCAAAGCAAAAAGTACGCAAATAAAAACTCAACTAATGTGGGAAATGACAAAAACCAGTTTGATATATGTTCCTGTTAATGTTTGGTATAATATCAGAAAGTGGAGGCTGAGATAACTGGCTTTCCTGCAACAAAATCACAGCATACCTAAACTTTCAGAAGTGAAGTCCAAGAGCAGATCATGTGAAAATTAATAAGAATATATTTTCAGTAACAGTTATATGCATACTACTAGGTTCCCTACGACTTTCTGGTTTATATTCCATTATCTACTATACTGTTAGGATGCATTAACCTGTTTTCTGCACATTATGACTTTTTGTAAGCAGCAATTAATCAGTCTGTGCTTAATGTCAGCTGTTATCTTCCTAGATCCTGACTTTTACTTTTTAGACTTAAAAAACAGAAAGAAAAACCTTCAAAAGAAAAAAGATCATCTCTTTTTAGTCTAACAGAATGTTTAACTTCAAAGGCTGAAGAGACAGGCCACATTATACCTCATCAAAGCGGAATCTTGGACATGCTAGAGGTATTTTTGTTTCCTCACCGCAGTTCTGAAACATTAACTCTAAATGCATGAACAGTTAGTTTTTAGCAAGTGTGTTGCATTAATTGTACAAAGCTTTAAGTAAAAAATCTACCTAAAATATACACTATATTGATTTAATTAGAAAAAATAAAATATTTTTTTAAAATCAGTTAGACAAGAAGAAGGACTAGCCTCCAAAATAAATGTCAGGAAGATTTTTTAGTGACTATTCAATAGACAACTTCTTCAAAGCCCTTTTATCATGATCAAATTTAAAATACTGATACTTATTCAGAAGACAGAATCTTTTTACTCAATAACCTTAAATAACTTTCAGCAAACTTTAACTTCAGAAAACACAGAAAGCATGACTTAGTCTCTCATAATTACTGCTGCATGTTGCTGGAAAATTGCACAATCTTTTCTTGAGGTCAAAAGCACTGGTATCTAGAAAAGCACGACATTGCTCCTTATAAATATAGAAAAATTCTCATCCCAAATAAGACAGCCCATAGTAGTTTCCTAACAGTCCTTTCTTAGTTGCCAGTCTTCTGGAACAAATATCATTCTAAATCTCAGGCACAGGAAATGCAATAAAATAATTCTCTGATGTCTTTTGATTTGAAACCGATACCATATGCAGCTTTGCCAGAGACTTACCAGCAAAATACACACCTAAAAGCACCATGCACATGGATCTGTAAAAAAAATTAAGAAAAAGCATGCACCTCGATCCTCAAAAAGCATGCACTTCGAGCTGTGAAAACAGATCCAGAGAATCAGTACTTGGTTTGTAGCCGATCAGAACAGTTGCTAAGGGCTCTGTTGGTTGCTGCAGGCCTGAAACTATGCACTTGGAAATATGCACTGCTTTGCAATCACAGTACATAAAATTATTGCTCCATTTTGTAGAGCTTCAAAGATTTCACAGTACACCAAAAAGACGTAATAAAAATCTCACCGAGTACGTCTTTTATATACCTAAAAAAATCTCAATTCATTAAAGTGATTATGACTACTAAAGCTGCCTCCATCATTTTGCATGCCTAATTAGAAATTCATAAACGAGATATCAAAACTTGAAAGCTGTTACATTAAATAAATATTAAAACATTTATAAAGGAAACACCAGCAGTAAGGCAGAGAATCCTTACAACATTCTGGGAAATAAAATCATAGTTTTCTGAAGTATTATTATACAAATATCACTATATTTAAGAAATAATATCCCATTTAAAAGGGATTTCTCCCAGACATACAGAGAAGAAGATTAAAATGCTGGATATAGTCTCTGCAATACTACTTCCACCCTTTTTCCAGAATGTTTCCATCAGTGCACTATCTTTATAAAAAACTACAGGATTCTGTTTCTCCCTGATCTGCACTCACACTCTTTTAGATAAAATTCTTACTCATTTTTACTGTTAATATTGAATAGCAGTATGAAAAAGTTCTAAACATCAGTATTACAGTATGTTTACTGAATACAGCCACAAAAACGATCCATTATTAACTCAGTTTACCCCCCAAAAAAATCCTAAGAAACCAATTTAATAAGCACCTCACACCAATAAACAACAACTTCTCCCTATCATTTCCAATTCCCACAAAACAATAGCTATTCATAACAGGGTAGCCTACAGAGCTGACTGACCTGCTGCAAAGCATCCACTGATCAGCTATAATTTGGCCACTTAAAAAGATTACTGAAAAGCGTTGCACACAGAATTTAAGTCTTCTAAAAATAAGGAACTGCTTTCTGCCTGTTTTGCAAATGCTATGCAGGACTACTAATTTACATCTTCCAACAAATTATGTATGGTTAAACAGACACATCTTTGAGCATTTAATCCTTTCACTGCCACATTCACATAGAAATCATTTTCTCAGACAAATTTATTTATGAATATTTAATATGGTTTAAGGATTACAGCTAATAATGCTAGCTTCTAATGGTAGCTAATGTATTTGGAAGATACATAACCATCTTAAATATTTTATTCTATCTTTGCTGGCTTTATTTCTGCAGATTGAGTTCTCATTTAAATCCTTACATAAAATGTAAAAGCACCAACAGAAGAGACTCTCTGCTACCATAAAAACATTAAAATCTAAGAGTGCAATTGTAAAAGTACTCCACTGAAAAACATGCAAATAGATTACTATCAGCATAAGCACAGAAATTATAAGACAAAAATGTTTAATTTTTACTCACCTAGTGTTGTTCAACGTTTGTCCAAAAAGATCATTTTGTAAAATATTTGGAGGGGATGAGAAAACCCCATGAAAATGAGATAAAACAGAATTGCAGACCTGGCGCAGTGTCTCAAATTGCATTTTCTCTCTTTCCTTCCCTTCTATTTTTCTTCACCACCTGTCTTAAAAGTCATCTATTTTGCACACACCATCAAATGCAAACATGCCAATCAAGTTCCATATTTCTCCTGATCTCTGTAAAAACTGTGCCTAAATGAGCAGGGGCTGATAGCTAATTGTACAGTCATTATTCTTCTAATTCAGTTGTAGAAGATTTAGTACCCGTGCGGCTTTCTCCTGACTGTAGCAAGAATTCTAAACAGCAGTAAGCTTTTTGGGCATTCCCAGCTGAAGTGTGAAGCTGAGCTGCCTTCATGTACTCTACTCATATTTCTCCAAGCCTATTAAAAACACGCAGTGAATAGATGCTGTCGTCAGGAGTTTCGGCACATCTGGCTGCCAGCAATAAAATCTCAGAAGTAAAAAAATGAGGACAAGGCATCCTCACACTGTTACTACTGTCGAAGAGGAGGAGGATTTCTGCATCTTCCCTCCTCCTTCCCTCCCCTGTAAAAATGACTAACATCAGTGACCATGTATGTAGGTCTTTCTTTTTTTTTTTTCCTTTTTAATGTAAAGGCAGCTCTGCAGGACAGAAAGACAACTCTAAAAATATTCTCCATATAATAAATAACATGTAACACTGAGACTGTAACAACAGACCTTTCGTCTCATATCTGAAAAGCTATACCGCACCTTACATGAGATAACAGGTTTTTCAGTGCAAACATTTAAATGTAATATCAATTCATGACAGAAACAAACAGTATATATTCTGTACGTAACTACTCTGTTAGGTACTGCACACGCAGCACCAAGGCAGTGATTTATCACGCAAACTTGATCAAACAGTAAAAGGAATGGCTGCATTATATATGTACTACATTTCACAATAAGAAGTCTTCAGCATCTTTTAAAAGTTTATTGCACAGAAACAGCCATGATGGAACCGAGCAAAATCAATCACTTCTTTGGGGGCTCCATACCTGTCTTCTTCCAGGAAAACCCACTGTCCTGGGAGCCTACGTCTCCAGTACACACACAGTATAGGAAGTCAAAGAGCAAGCAGCAGACTCAGTCGCCTAATGGATCACAGTGAGATTCTGCAGCATAATATGCACAGTGAATACTATTAAACATACAGAAAATATGTAATCTCGACTACAAAACATATTTTTCCTCTTTTCTTTCAGTGCTTGTGCCAAAGGATGGCATTACATAACATTACACAATATATTCTATGATTGTCAAATTGAAAAATAACAATTAAAAAGATTTTCCTTAGAATATCTCATTTTCTATCCATAGCTTTTAACCTCTTAGCACTAATTACAAAATCTCCGAATAAACCAACATAAAATGAGGGCCATTATTAAAGCTCTTCCACTGAAAGCGATTTTAATCCCAGAAGATATGGGAATAAGCAACCTTCCAGCTAATTAAAGTGTTGTATTGATGTGCTCAGGAGGGAGTACCCATCCAGGCTTCTTTGGCCAGAAGGATAGCAGCTACAAGTCAGATTTTAAAACAAAAAAAGAAATAGGAACAAATTCATCTCCAGGTCCCTCCAATAAAGTTATAGAATACTCTACTAACACCCATGTTAAATATTTGCAAAAAAATAATCGAGAAAATATCCACTAATAAAACTGTTTCCAAAACTCATGTGAAAACCTATGAAGTACTGCACAAAATAGTTTTGAATACCTCTTTTTAGGCCTATAGCATAATGTGCGTTATGGAAACATTTGTATTTGAGCAATGTGTTACAATTTGTAGTTAAAAGTACTAGGCTATACATGTGGCAAATCTGGTAATTGTTGAGATCGTGGAGTAGGAGCTAATGAATATCAATAGCTATCTTGCTATTGTAAAATGAAAACTTAATCCTTGGTAACCACCTTGCGTACATTACAGAGAATTCTTGTTTGACTTTACATTCATTCCAACAAAAAGACAAAATTTTTGTATCTGCTGCAAGAAACGGAACCATCTTGTTACAAATGATTCAAGTCTTTCTAGTCTCTGGTGCACCTCTTAACAGTTCAGAGACAATGTTAACCATGCAGCAGGTACAAGACCAATATTTTACCGTATATTTCAATTCTATCACCATTTTGTTGTGTGCCTATGAATGGTGATCAAAGCCAAAATGCTCCTGTGGTTGCACCCAATCTGACATTCTCCTCTCTATGTCTTCATTTTCAGATATTTAAATGGAAGTTATGACATAAATTCTTGTTTTGTAAAATTGTTCTCAAATTACTGACAAAATGGAATATGTATTTAAAACTTCTAATTTTTCCATTTGATTCTGGGGTAAGGAAAGAAGATATTCATGCAAGTAAAACCTTGAATACATAAAGTATAAAAGTAAAAGGATATTTTTAAAGGCAAATACTCTATAGTTGCTACTAGCAGAAAATTCAACTGTAATGACAGGGGATCTGTGCAAATACACATTTCTTTGGACATCTGGAGTTTTCATCAAGATGGAACTTACTGTTGATTAGAAATACTTTTTTTTATTTCAAAAAACAAATGGTACAGAAAAGTCAAAAGAACTGCTTTTCTTTCCCGACCCTTCTATTGCTCTCCAAGAGACCCTTTGACCAATAAACAATTCCTTCCCATATTTACTACGTGGCCTATATTATTGTATTGACCCTATAATGTAGATTTATTACTAAGCCCGCTTCTTAGTTACTTCCACCTTTTCCAAATTATAATAGTCTGGGTTGAGAAACATAGAATCATAGAATCGGTGAGGTTGGAAGGGACCTTTAAGATCATCAAGTCCAACCATTAACCTACCCTGACAAAAACCCCTTCTAAACCATGTCCCTAAGTACCACATCTACCCTTTTCGTAAACACCTCCAGGGATGGTGAATCTACCACCTCCCTGGGCAGCCTGTTCCAATGGTTAATAACCCTTAAGAAGAATCAAGAATCTTGAGAAGAATCAAGGAAGCAAAGGGGCAGCCCAAGAAGGGGCTGGAGGGGATGGAATGAAGGAGCATGAGCAGAGTACGCTGTGCCCACTGAAGTTCTCATCCTTTCAGAACCAGAATGGAACTGGCAATCAAAAGAATCCTGTGGAGCCACACATAAAATTTATTTCCTGTACACTAATATTGTTTGAGAATAAAACAGTACAGGTACTAGTAACCTTATGTCAATCCTGTTAGTGATCTTCAAATGTGTCAGTATTTTTTATTTTAAAAAATTTCCTGTGGTGAAGGGCACAGTGATTTAGTGTCATTTTTAAGATCTAGGAAATTATATCCTCAGCATTCCCAGATTAAGAACCTCATGTAACAATTCTGGGAAAAAAAAAGAATTTTTTTCCCTATATGATATTTAATTTCCTTGCACTTGAGATCTCTTTTTCTCTTCTCAGGTCACTCCCTCTGCACCATCCAATATGCATATTAGAAGGAAAAAAAGGTCCTAGATGCACAGGCTTCTTTTTTCAAAATTGAGTACTTCAAGATGCACTAGGTAAGCCAAGCACTACTCAAACACCTGTCATTCTGGCATTTCCTACCATTTGAGGGCCCGAGTCAAATAATTTTGATAGCGATTTTTATTATAGTATTTTGTGTATAGATACACACTCTTGCTAATTATGGTTTAATAATAAAAAAATAATTTATACACCAATTTTATAAAAGATTTCATAGACATGAACACAAAGTGCTTTAAAGATACTGCACAGAACGGGAAAAACAAGTACCAGATAGTCTAAACAACTGCCTGACATGGCTGACAGCATATTTCAAAATGAAAAGACAAGCCTGGGAGAGCATCACTGCATCCATTAAGCCAGCCTACACCGAGATCCATACAGATACCTATTTCTCTAGCCAATTTGAATCTTAATAAACACCTCCCAGCTACAAGTAGTTTGGAAGAAAAGTTATTCTAGAAAGCTCCCAAGCATGTATGCCTATTTTTCAATTTATATAAAACAATTCTATTTAAAATATAAGATTAAACTTCTTTGAATTTGATTTCAGAACTCCGAAAGCTATTAAGATAAACTTACCATAGAAAAAAACATTTGACAATATGTACAAGTATGTTACCTCAAACATTACTTACAAGTATCTCTTCTTTATTACAGCCACACAGAAAAGATATTTCACAGAAAGTTGTACCTTAAACAAGGTAAAGTCATGCAACCTCATTAGAGCTATACGTTACAGCTCATAAGGCAAAGGTTGTTCTATGATATCAACTACCATTTTGGACTCAATTCCATTCTAATTTACTGGATATTACGTAAGTATCATTTGATGGAATCACAGAAGAAAATGGTAGAGATGAATCACTTGGAGTTTGGGGGTAAGAGTGGGATTTTTTAAATGTACAGAAAGTCAAACCTCTATTTTTTTCATCTAGACACAAAATAAAATTGGGCAATTAATAGCACATAAATACCTATAATGCAGCTACCATTGCTTTTTGATATGTCCTTATCAAAAATTTGGACTGTTTAACTATTCTCATTATGAAAACAAATCCGAACAAATGCTTTTTAAACAGGTAAGTTAACAAAAGTGGCCTTGCACATCAGATGGTGTTATATTACTACAGTTTATAATACCACTCATTTGGGGTCAGATTAGCAAACTGATGCTCCAGGGTGGGACACAATTTTAAAAGACTAACTTAAATTAAATTCAAGGATGGACATTTCACTTTGCTAATGCAAGTGAAATGCAGCCAGACTTTCTTTTGCGTTAAAGCCCACATTGATTTGTAATTCATCACATCAATGCTCAAAGGTTCAGCTTCACAAGAGTTTAGCCAGAACTAAGGCAAAATCTACAACTGTAAATCTAATCATATAAAAATAGGAGTCACAGAATCCAGTATCCTGAATATCTAGGATAGGAAATAATAAAGAGAGGGATGCAGCTAAAGCCCCAACCCCAAAAGGATAACAGTACCTAAATCCAGGCTGCAGCGAAGCATCAGGGTCTGCCCAAGAATTGTAATAATGAATCCTCTCCTTGAGCTGGCGCCTGAGCAGTCATTCAAAAAATACCCTTCTTTTTATTCCAGGAAGTCTGGCAGTTAGTGTCTGGAAACATGGAAAACTGAGCCCCAAGTTTCTCTTCTGGCTTCCTCAAATGTGCCCACAAGGTTCTCATCAACACCCTCTTGGTTATTCCAAAGGGAGCTGGTCTTTGCTGCTGAGGCTGTTCTCTCTACCGTAAAATAATTAAATATTGAAAGAACTATTTAATTCACTGAGTTAAACATTCATTGAAAATGGAAAAGTGATACTGATTTTATTCGCTGGTAGTCAGGTCACAGATCTATGATGGAAGATACTGAAATTCCAGCTAAGAGACCAAATGTTGTTACAGAAAATACCCACTAACAAACTACAGTAATGTAAAAGAAAGCAAATTCATCCTCATGTTCAATTGTCAAATACTGCTTTTTCTTGCTTGCATTTTCATCTCAGTATCTTCCACATTTTCCTGTTTTCTTCCTTTCCTTTTTCAGGCATTCCATCCGTATTCATATAAGTCTTTTCAATGTCCTTCTTCATCTTCTTCCCTTTTAGCCATTTAATAGTAATCTATATTCTCCGTTTTGCCTAAGTCACAGATTTTTAAACCAAGAATATGAGACATAGAAACCTGGACAGTCTGTTTACCCATTTTTCTGTCCAAATTTCCATCCATCACCATGATTAATATGCTTGAGGAGACTGGTAAATTTCACAGGGGCATAAATACTAAAATAGTTGAATTCCAGCAAGCTGTGTGAAAGTCAGCATCATCATAGGAGGAGAAAGACCCAAGTCAGTGTGCATAGAGGAAAGATGGGTAGAACTGAGCCATTACCTATTGGCTTTGGCAGTAGAAAGACAGTCAGAATATGAGCAGTAAGTAGCCACATCATTGCCATCTTAAGTTTTACAAAATTATCATAAATGATAGGAAAAGGGGCTTAAGTTGTTGTGATCCTCCACCACATCACAGAGGAAATAGGATACAAAAACATGAGACACCATTATAGGCTATATTGATTCTGGTGCTCATGGAACCACCTCTCTCTGTTGTATTTTGGTCCCTCATTTTTCAGTGTCCATACTTTTCAATACTTCAGGAAATGAAGCTTAAGTGATCTGGTTCAGGTTAAGGTAAGAATAATGTCAGTGCTCCAGACAAGATGTGTGAACCCCAAACCATTCTCTTACTCACTGTGTTTAGGGTACTAGAACTTCACCATTCCAAAGTCTGTTGAGCTACCATTCCCTGTAGCAGCAACTGTTTAGTAGCCTAATTCCAGTGAAATCAGGGATAACACTGCATGCCAACAGTCTTTGGATCAAGGCCCAAAAGCGCAGTTCAGCACTATGCCTCTAGCGCGTTTCCAAATATTGGCTGGAACTGCTCTAGTGCCAGTGGAAGCAGTCTGTGCACTGTTCCTCAGTCATGAACTCACCCAGCAAGTGCCACAACACTCCGAATGGTTAAGAGGATGCTCTGATTAATCTACTTACAATCAGGAATTCAGGATAAAATATAAAGATAAGCTGTCAGTTTACATTTTGCACCTTTACAGGAATCTGCATATTCCCATCTCTGAAAATTCTCAGAAATAATGTCATCAGTACAGGGAGGGGGAAAAGGAGGCAAGGAAATGTCTATTTTTTAATGAAAGACAAAATTAGCCTTGACATTTACAGATTCCCAAGAAAGCAAAGGAGTATAGACTATTATCAGCCCAAAAGGACAAGTCTTGATGGGAGATTCCAGGTGAGCTTTGGACTTCCTAAGCAGGAAAGTGCCAACTGTCCCTAATTAGGTGTGCTGAAGTTCCGTGATGAGACAAAACAATCCATTTTCCTGTGTTTCAGCATGGTTTACATAAATGACAGAAATAATAACGATCCACTGATCAACATGGCTTTAAAACTTTCTAAAAGGTGTCAAGCAAGTTAAACATGAGATTTTACCTGCATACTTAATAGTTGGGAAAGAACATATTTTACAAATAAAATATTTGGAAGCTGAGGTTTTATCTTATTTTGACCAGTTCTGGCTTAATTAAATTCTAAATCTTTGAAAGGAAAAAATGAAGATTTATGCAAGTTAAATGCTAGATAACTTGGTTGTTATAAATAGCTTCAGTGTTAAAAAAAATCTACATTTTCTAAAACTCAGATAACATAATGGTAGGTCTGATTTTGCTCCTTATGGAGATAGTAGGAAATGTGCCATATGTTCACTTGGGAAATCCTGCTGTTAGGCCTAGTATGGACACACACAAAAACTGGCACTGTCCATACAAATTGCACATTCCAGGATGAGTAAGGCAGGGGAAAAAACCAAACAAATTGGACAAGTGAAATATGAAAATTGTCATTTTAAATCCTTTTGTTATTAATGATGATAGACTATATCATGACAGTACTACTTCTTGAAATGAATCAGTAGGTGCACCTCAGAACCAGGTATACCTCCTAGTATAATTATTTTTAAGCTACCTTTAACATGAATAACTTTGATTTATTGGTTAATTTCCTTAGCTCAATACAGATTATGGCTTCTCAAACCTCGCCGCAGAATACTCTTGAATACATTAGCTGAAAGGCAATATGGGAAATTTTATTTAAATACAATAAGAATAGTTGAAAATAATTACATGAAATGTTTAATTTTAATTATTTCTCCTATCTCTGTCCTTCTTACCCCTCTGAAGATTACATAACAAATATACAACTTGCATGGTGAAACAAAAAGCTTATATTGCTAGGGCACACCACAAAATAGAGAAAAAGCACAAGTTGCATCTTGTGACTTAAAAACATGCCATGAAAATTTAAAAACTATACCATGAAATGGTATAGTGTTGAGTTCGAGGGGTTTTTCTAGCACAAGCAGAATAAGGCATTTTGGATTTTGCTATTTTGATAATAATAATATGCGCTAAGCGTCATGTTCACAAAGTCAACTCTGAACACTAAGTTTTAAGTAGATTGTTGCCTACCTCTGGTCCTCAACAAAGCTTCCGTGCCTAGTTCCTGCCTCATCTGCCATATCTGGGCATTTCTAAGTACTCCTTGCTTAGGGAACTGTGTTCTTAAAATGAAGATATTATTGATTTTTGGCAAATCCAGAAGTTGAATTTAGATTGTCTGAATCATTGTCTGAAGTTATTAACACAGACACTCAGATTCATCCACTTCAATATAGATGACTAATGTGCGTAGTTCAGAAGCTTAGCCATCTTTTTCTTCCTGCATAATCAATAGGGAGAAAGAGGACCATGTGGAAAAAAAGTCATGTGACCAAAAATCGCATGAGTGACCAAAAATAGGTTTAATGAAGTGTTCTTACGCTTGTCTAAGTACCTTATTTAGGAGGTATGAATGTAACTCTGTGCTTGCATTTCTATTGCTGGATCTGAGAACACTTTCCAGTTCCTGCCTTGGTTGTGTTCTGACACCACATCAGAAAAAAAATCCAGGTGTGTACATTCTCCCCCTTTTTCCTACCCGTGCATTGTCCCAGTATATGATCCAGACTTTTTATGGATATGCATGTTTTCTAGCAAAATTCCCATAGAAGATAGATCTCCCATATTAAAAAACAAGCCCTAAAATCTAGGGATATGTGGTTTTTAACCCACTGCCTTGCCTAAGACATAACTTATCTAAATGCTGCTGAGACAGAAATTGCACTTGGCAAACAAAACCCAACCTATTTGTCTAATAAATGTAAAAATTACTTCTTCAACCTGCAAGACCATGATTCTAGTCTGTACTAAACCGTTTCATACATACTGCAAATTTTGTTTCATGTCTGCAGGGCTGGTAGGCTTCCTACGGGAGAAATACATCTGGTTTTCTCCACAAAATAATGTCTGTAAATTCTGGGTCACATAATGATCCTATAATCAGTTCTCCACTTTCCTCAGAATGTCTGACAGCTCACTGAAATGGCTATACATCCTAAACTTTTAATCTGGACATACACATTTGTGCAGGTGCACACATGTGGTATAAAACATATAACTAATATTTTTAGAAGTATTAAAGGAATACTATTAAGATGGAAGAATCGGGAAATCAGTTAGAAAAGGTCTAACTGAGACTTCATTTCCCTGACTAAAAGAATAGCTGCGCTACCTGACAGGAACAGAAAGCTGTTCTACTCTGGTTGAATAAGCAGAGGGAGTATGTGTGATACCTGTTGATACAGCAGGCTCAATACGCAGTAGATGCTGTACCTTGCAGAAGGTGTGGTTTATAATATATTTCAACCAATTTTACCTTAAGCTGACTCACAATCAATTGATATTTCTTTGCACCTCATTACAGTACATGAATCCTACTTTATGCCTCATTTGCAGTTCTGGATGGTTCACCAGTGAGCTGTGTCTCACTAGTCAAGAAGTGCTGGCCCAGATCAGAGATTTGATTGATTTTTGAAACAATGCATTAAAAACTTCATCTGCTACAAAAGAGACTGCTGTTCTTCACTTTCATTAAAAGTTATCATTTGTCACCTTTCGAAACAAAAGGTGATTTAAAAGATTACTAACAAAGTATTACGCATGATTAAAAATGTAAAATACTAGAACCAGAAGCTGAAAGTGCACGCACTAACAGTTTTCAGACACCGATCTTTTCTCTCCACCTCAGGATGACTATTCAAGGTGAAAGTTGATTTCCTCAGTGCTCGCAGGCGGTTTGTACTTATATACCTTATTCTCCAAATTGTATCAATTTAAGAGAGCACATGACTAGCACAAAGCAGACAGCAAAAATTAAATCCCACAACAGTCCACTGATGATTACCAACAACATAAGTGCACCCAGCATAGCAATGATTTCAATATACAGTAAAGAGATACACGTACTCTTTGAGAAATATAGTTATCATCCTATTGGGATGAGATTTTTACACAAACACTTCTTCGGGTGAGCAGGCTGATCATAAAGCTCCTTATGATGTAAAGAAAGTAACATTGATCTTGAAGTCCATGGTGGTTATACATTGCGGAAATTGGCTTTCATTCCCTGTGAACTTGGGAGTTTAATTAATTTTAGAAATTCCTTTTCCAGTCACCTGGAAAATATCTTAAGAGATTTATTGTAGTATCTCTACTTTCAGAAGACTGATTTGGATCTTTAAAGGCCTCCAAACTTGTGCTGGGTGTCAATGTGTCCAGATGATCTGTGATGGAAACAAAGGCTAATATATGCGTAAACTAGAAGATAGATCATTCTCCAAATGACAGTAAGATTAAGATTAGCCTTTTAATTTTGTGAAACAGGAGCAAAGAGAACACATCTATGCACTGGATTGTTTATTAATTTCTGCTGTTCAGAACACTGGATAAAAGTTGGTGCCTTCCATATCTGGGGAATGAGTTCAAAGAGACTAATTTATCTTCCTTTCATGTCATTATAAGATTTATGGTCTCCTGGGTTGCTCCTATCTTCAGCTGATTGAAATACCAGAAGAATATTTTCCTGATGATTATACACCTCTGGAATTCATTTCCTTTGACAGTGTCATGGAGCCTGGGTTTTATAAGCATTAAGGCAGTGCAAATACTTTATTCTGGAAAGATTTCCATTTAACTGTGGAATTTTTATGTTAGTAGAGTAAAGCCAGTGCTGGCCATTTCATTAAAAGCTTTGGGGAGGGGGTTAGGGTTAATTTCATAATAGATTGTTATCATATCTGCAAGGCTTCCTGATACTTGGTGATATACCACAGTATAAATTTCCAAATAAATTTCATTTTCAGAGACAAACGCTTCCAAAAGAAGTACCCATATGCCACATAGAGCATGAAATTTAAAATGCTTCTCTTGAGGGAAATCTCCTGGTTTAGTTAGCTTCAGCGGGCTTAACTCTGAAAATAGCTGACAGCTTTTGTGAATATCTACAAATGGGACACAAGCGTAAATGCTCTTAAGTACTTGAAGGAGAAGCGAAGATGTAGGTAAGAAGGAATGGTCCTGAACTACACCAGTGCATCAGTTCTTACCGCAATATAGTCTATCATCATCCCAAACAAGTTTGTTGAGGAGGAGAAGCTGAGACAGTACTAGCACTGGCCTTAATATCCAAAGCTCCAGAGTTTGAGTGAGTCGCATTTACAAAACGTTCCTCCCTTTTCCATTGTTAATGACATATCTTCCTCTTTTCCTTCTCTGATTGTCAGGGTCTTTATAATTTACATTCTCATTCAGGGAAGAATCTCTGCATCCAAAAAACATCTGCTGAGTAGCAATTAAATTATTTTTGCTTTGAACTTAATTCAGAGATCCAATTTCTTGCTTCAAATATTGATACGTATTTTCTAAATGAAAATAATTTTTCCAATCATTACATTTACTTGACCTAAGAGACATAGAAAATATCCAAAATACACTGTGTTTTCTAAGACATGCAAGCACGAGTTAAACTGGATTTCTTTCAAGAATTCCTTTTTTGTTCCAGTCCCTGTTAATGAATGGTACAGGAAGATGAATCATTACATGTCCATTCTAGGAATAAAATGCAATTATCTCAGCATCATGAGGAGGTGAAATTGCTGAACTAACTGTTGAGTTGTCAAATTTTTTATATTCAAGAGGTGAGACAGTTGAACTAATTGTGATTTCTCATCTAGCCTAAAGTATTTCTCACAGTTCTAACTGAAACATAAAGATACAACTAAGGCAGGTCCTTTTTTTTCAGCCCAGCACTCATGCCAGAGTCAACAAGATTTAATTAAAACTCATCTACCTCTGTGAAAAAAAAATGGTTCTGTGGACTGATTTGGAACTTTAGAATGCAATGTCCCTCTGAAGCTTCCCAGTTTATTTGGAATTACAAAGAAAATCAGATGCTTTCTGCTTTAATCTCATCTGCCTTGACAGCTATTTTTTTTTTTTTTTATGTGAGCATCAAGGAAGTCTATCATTTAAAGTCCAGCTAAGGATTTTCACAAAGTCATTGCAGAATAAAACCTCTTGGGGCTAAAATGCATTGCTTTCTGTCAAAATATTATCATAAGAAGTGTTGTCCTTGCTGTTTTCTTTTTAGCAAAGCAAATGGGTTTTCATAGAATCATAGAAAGGTTAGAGTTGGAAGGGACATTAAAGATCATCTCGTTCCACACCCCCTCCATGGGCAGGGACACCTCCCACTAGACCAGGCTGCTGAAAGCCCCATCCAGCCTGGCCTTGAACACTTCCAGGGATGGGGCAACCACAGCTTCCCTGGGCAACCTGTTCCAGTGTCTCACCACCCTCACAGTAAAGAATTCCTTCCTAATACCTAGTTTAAATCTCCCCTCTTTCAGTTTAAAACTGCTACCCTCATCCTATCACTCCATTCCCTGATAAAGAGTCCCTCCCCATCTTTCCTGTAAGCCCCACCTCAGGTGCTGGAAAGCTGCTGTAAGGTCTCCTGGGAACCTTCTCTTCTCCAGGCTGAACAACCCCAACTCTCTCAGCCTGTCGTCACAGGAGAGGTGCTCCAGCCCCCTGATCATCTTCGTGGCCCTCCACTGAACTCCCTCCAACAGGTCCATGTCCTTCTCGTGTGGGGGCCCCAGAGCACAGTACTCCAGGTGGGGTTTCATGAGAGCACAGAAAAGGGGCAGAATCCCCTCCCTCACACTGCTGGCCACACTTCTTCTGATGCAGCCCAGGTTGCAGCTGGCTTTCTGTGCTGCCAACAGACATTCCCAGCTCATGTTGAGCTTCTTATCCACCAATACCCCCAAGTCCTTCTCCTCAGGGCTGCTCTCAAGCCATTCTCCACCCAGCCTGTATTTGTGCTTGGGACTGCCCGAACGCACATGCAGGACCCTGCACTCGGACTTGTTGAATTTCATGAGGTTTGTACAGTCCCACCTCTCAAGTCTGTCCACATCCCTCTGGGTGGCATACTTTCCCTGTAGCACGTCTACTGCACCACACAGGTTGGTGTCATCATCAAACTTGCTCGATCCCACTGTCCATGTCACCAACAAAGATTTTAAGGAGCACTAGTCCTAGTACTGACCCCCGAGGAAAGCCACTGCAGCAAAGTTCATGGTTAATCCTGTTACAAGATGCATAATAAAAACTTACTTTGGCAGGTAAACTACTTGTAGGGATGCACTCAAGCATGTAATATCAGCTGACAAAACACAGGGCTAGAAATTGGGAAAACTGTCTTTGGAGCAACTTTAAACTCCTCTTACTCCATGAAGATGATATACTTGCTGGGGTCCCTGATAGCATTTCCAGGAAGCCCAGTGCTGCAAAAATTTTGGGTGTGACATCAAAAATTCACTTTTTGATGTCACTTTCTGAAACACCAGGGCATCATTACAGGGCACAGTGCTGCACAGTGCAGAGATGTCAGAACAAGTTGCATATACACAAACCATTGCATATCATACATAGATATTACCTTGGATTTTAAAACTCCACTTTAAGTTAAGAGTCACTGACTTCAGGTCACCTACATTTTCTACTTAACTTGAAATGACATTGTACTGCACTACGTTGCTGAAACGGGTGACTGTTCCTTTAAAATGTCTGTGTCTTCCTTTTGGTTAGTAAAGAACACAGCAAGGCCTGTTTTCACTGAAAGGCATAAAAACAACATTTCTCGAAGCTTAAGAGAGAAGTGTCCACTCTACCACAAATTTGAAAGGACGCTTATGAATCATTGCCAGATTGTTGGAAATTGAGGAGGAGAGGTGAGCTAGAGCTCGTTGAAAGAAAAAAAAAATTGGGTTAGAGAAGAAAAGAATGTCTGTAGGGGAAGGAATACCAAGGGTGTATCTTTGAAAACACTTCCAGTGTTTAGACAGAGTTTTGTAAGAACTCACACCAGTGAGAAAGAGATGATGAAAATGAGCTAATAAAATAAATAAATGCAAAGATAAATACATTCCAGAGGAAACAAAGGGACAAAGAAGGATTTAGCTTGAAGAAGGGGCAGAAAAAGGAACAGAATAATCATGCTAAAGACAAGGTAGAAAACAAAATGGTATTACTTAATAATGTAATTTATAATTATAACAATATAGTCACCCTGGTCCTATTAAATTAACTTTTTAGTTATATTTGTTCCTCAGATCTGACTTAATAAAATAGATTGACATTTACTAAAATTATTAAACTTGCCATGTAAAAGACAAATGACAACTAAATTGCACCACAGAAGTTATGCTTTATCATTTGTGACTTCTAGAGGCACAAAGAAAGAGCCAAACAAAGAATTTGTACCAGTAACAATTATTCATTCTCATTTTTTATTTTAATTCGGTCTATATGGCTATGGTAAAAAGTACAAAACTAAAAGCCCATTCATCGAATTGCCTCCTGCAGATTTCAGAACCACTTTGCTGCCAGAAACTACAAACTTGAGTTAGCAGAGTCCTTTATAAAATGTTAGCCATTTCCCTTGGCTGCACTCCAAAGATGTGACTTATTCACCTTTAAACACCAATTTTGTAAATATGGAATTCAAACAAAACCTGTTATTTATACTTCTGAAGATGAACTAGCCTCCAAAGAACAGAGCACAGCACAGCTAAGGATTATGAACTCACAGTGAGCTCTAACATTCATGTTTGAGCAACGTCAACAAAACAGTACTTTCAGAAGACATGGTCAACCCAGAAAGGTACTGGCCTTATTAATTGAAAAAATTTAAAATGTTGCTACCCTCAATTTTTTTCTGGCATAGCTTTCTTTCAGGGTCAATTTAGCTAAAATCAAAACTACATTTAATTCCATAAATGTTAGCTGTAGCTAGTACTTAATAAAAATGTTCAATATTCTAATACAGCTGAGACCTGTGTTTACAGAATTAGATTATTAATAGTCTTTTAGCGCAGCTAAAGACATAGCTGTGATATACAGAAGCATACCACTGCAATTGAAAGCCAAACTCCGTTTCACAGATACCAAATATCATCACTGAATGTCAAGACTTCCCTGAGCTCATTCTGCATAACAGTGAGAAAAGCCAAATAGTCAGTGCTAGCTTTCAGTATATAGTATGCAACAAATATGCATAATTAAAGAAAAAATCAATTAATGAATAACAGTAAGCAAAATACAAACATCATGATGCACTGGAATTATTTTTGAAAAGGCACTTTACAGTAAATTATGAAAATGAAATTCCCTAAAACCAACATGAGATTTGTTCACTGCAGAGAATGATTGCTGCTCAGTTCAGATTGTCACTTAAAGCTGGAATTCAATCTCTTTTTTATGTGTTTAATTAAAACACTCTTTAATCTTTGAAAAAGAAACACAGCAGTTTTAGAGTACTTAATAAAAACTAGGTTAGTTCTGCAGCACTTAGGGAAGTTTCCTCTTCCCTTTCTCTCTTCTCCAAACAGATTAGTTTTCCCAAAAAAAAGGATCCCAAATTGTACCTGCTGCTGGTCAGAGGCCCAACACTACTCAGTACAGATTCTACAGCTAGGTAAAGGCTGGCTTGAACNGGGGGGGGGTGAAGTGGAGGGAGGGAAGCAGTGCACATCTCAGAAAAACCACTCTGAAGGCAGGGTGTAGCTGCAGGTCCCAAATGTTGTGTTAGCTTTGTCACTCTTTGCAGGAGCGGGAGACCCACAAAACTGACATTAGGAAACAAACAGAATTGTACTAACAGTTTTGTTTCTCAGAAGACAGACAGTTCTGCAAAGGTAATAGACAGAAAAAGCTATCCAGAAGTTAGAATAGAATAGAGCTGCTATAACCCATTGCAACCTGTTCATACCAGGGAAACCCACAGTATGCCACTATAGGTAGTCTGGGCTGTTAACAGACAATGTCAGCACCACTCAGGAACTTCTTACAGAGACTCTACAGGAAGACAATACAAACGGTACCAAACGCTTTACTCATCCTCATAAGTAGGTGTAGCTTAATCCTTGTTCTAAGTGTCTAATTATTTCATTAAAATTTCTGCAGTGAAGGATTTCTGACTTTCTTGGACCCAAGGTACTTCTTTTCAATAATTAAATGCTGCTTTTTCTCTGGCTCCCTTACCATAAATTTCTATTGCTTCCTCTGGCCATAGCTATAAATAATTTCCTTTTTATGACATTCCAGACTGAGACACCAGATAAATGTAGCTTTATTCTCTACCTGAAAACTGGAATAGCCATGAAATGTTGATCAACACAATGTAGAGGAATAAAATAATTAAAAGAGGAGGTCTGTAAAGAAGAAAATAACTAATTTGTTCGAAGTTATTACCTCAACAATCATGCAAAGTGTACACTGAAATGTAAGACAGACACTGCAAGAAACAAAAGCAAAAGTACTGAGACTAGTTTTCAGATTGACATTGGTTTAACTTTACAGCTCCAAGGACTGACTATCAAAGTGGTGAAAAATGCTGGAACAGGAGTAGGAAGATAAAAGATAAAACCTTATTTGGATGAAGTTCAAATCCCATAAAACTTAAATCTTTAGTTAATATGTTAAAAATACGGTAGGGTATCTCTAATGCCCAAATTTTGCATCCTGTTCTAGCACCAGGGAAAGTCAGTGATAGCTCTTTGCAGTCATGCATGGAAAAGAATATTGGTAAAATATTAAATTCAACCTGAAAATACTTGTACAAAGTATTAGATTAATTCATGAAGTGAAAGAATATCATTATGCTTTCTCAACAATTGTGGGGTTTTTCTACTGCAGTGGCCAAAATGTTAAAAAAATAAATTGTCAGCTAATTCTTAGAGAAAGAATTCTAAAAAATATAGAGACGCTGTTGTCTGTAATGGATACTTCTGGACATAAACAAATCTGCACATAGCATTGTCACTCCGCCTCTTAGATACCAACTCCCTTATTTTAAACACTGTCTCTATATAATTCTTTTAGTATTTCTCCCTGTTTTTAAATATGTCAGCAGGTAAAAAAACATAAGTAAAAAAGTTAAAATGCCTCTATTTTTACTTGAGATTGCTTTTAAATATGCTCCATTTCTGCAGGTCCAAGTAAAGATTGTATGTTTTTCAAGATACCTGGGCTAAAGATGTCTTAACTCGAGTACTCAGCAATAGAAATAATCAAAATCAGAGGCTGCACTATAGTGCTATATCATAAGTGTTGCAGAAGAAAAATAGTGATAATCTTGGGAAATGGCCAGTTTTCAGCCTTTCAGAATGAAATGCAATTGACTGATTCTTTAACATTACATTGCCATGTTTTCAATTGCAATAAACTACCATCAGTGACGTTCTCAGTATCGATTGTTCATAATCCAAGAATTAAAGAAGAGCCATTTGAAAAAGATATAACATGAAACAGATGGACACACATTTTCATTTATTTAATTTATGCTGCTCTTTGATGTTTCTCAGCTACCTTATGCCTGCTTGTTCCTCTTTCCTCCTCTTCCCTCTTATTTTGGTCTCTTTTTTTCCTCTCTGTTCACACCCTGACATCCCCAACTGCAGTCCCAAAAGACAGAGCCTACGCTGCCAACTCATACTGGCACTCCTTCCAAGAACGGAAGCAAAGGGACACAGGGGACCACTTTCATTCTACTGCCATTGGTAACGCAATAGAATAAAACCTTTATGTGTGGGAAACACGCATATGCATTCCATAAAGAATATACGCACAAAACCTGCATCTTCAGACCCAAGTAGCCTCAACAGTCTTGTTTGTTCTTACCCAGAATAAAATGCATCTTCCAAACCAACTCTAGTGTGTTGAAACCACCATATAAATCCTCTTTTTTCCTGAGATAAAGGAAAAGTGATGATAGAAAATGAAGCCCTGAAATGCATATATATCTTTGAAAGGAGAAGGGAAGGAGGAGGGAAGGAGGATATATTTCATCTGTGTCTGATGGCCTGGAAAATAAATACTGCTGTTGTGCAACTCTGCAGCTGCTCACTCTCTCAATTTGTTGTTTTCTTTCTGGTTTTTATGATTTAATCTCATATCCTTACAGTTAATCTGAAAAGGGTTTGGGTAGCTTTATTCATTAGTCTTGCTCCTAATCATGATCTTACAGATCATGATCTATACAGATACCAAGAAACAGTTCTCTTTTTTTTGACATGGCTCACCTTCTGATAGAAGCAGCAATGATAAACTGTTTTAACAAACTTTCTCACAATATTTTTTTTTTTTGTATTGGATCTCATGAAAAGTGTCTTTGAGGAGAGCTTTTCTTCCAGTGATAGAATGCACGACAAATATATATTGTAAACTCAGAGCTAACATTTTGAAATTTTGGAAAGCATTTTGGATTAACACAGGATGGATTACGGGAAAACAAACAAACAAACAAACAAAAACAAGCCAAAACACTCAATCATTCGCATCTATCTGAACTACATAACATAATTTCAGATTTGGGCATTAGATTAGAAATAGTTATGTTGTCACAACCTTGCACTGGGAAGATGCATGTGTTGTTTCTTAAGAGAGTTATTGCTTAAAAAGGATTGTGAATTGCCAGGTATATAGAGAAAAAGTTTGTGAAGCAACATCTCTAGAATGTCACAAAAGATTCAAAATCTGAAACACTGAATTCATATGTGGAAAATGACTGAAATGATCCTTCCAAGAGCAAGAAAAATAATTATGCTACAACTCAGGCACTGCAACACCACCTAAAGATCTAACAATTCAGGCAAACAGAATGGCACATAAAAAGGCTTTGTATCAACATTAAGGTTACCTGTTCCCCAGCTTTTATTATTAGGATGTTATACACGTTTTAATAGGACATTATAAACATTTGCTTTGGCTTAAGCTTTGGAATGAAGAGATCAACCATTTCACAAGCTGATTGCCTGCTACAAAATGCATGAAAAAAGATTATGCCTATTCAAACAATTTTCTTGCTAGAAAGAAAACATAATGTGTTGAATTATGAGTAACATAGGTCCTAGAAACAACAGAGTACATCAATGCTTTTGATCAAAATAAAATAAAAAGGATCTTTTTGTATAATACGGAATTAATGTGAAATTGGATAGCACAAATCAAAGAACTGCAGTGTACACAGCCACAAATCTACATGTGTACACAGCAGACCTCAGAATGCACCTTCTGAGCCTACAGATTACATAGAATAATATTTTGCATTTCTTTGATTCACATAGTTTGGCGGTTTTCAGGGAGTTCATCATTATACTACTTCAGTGTCCGTACTCTGCTCACAAAGTCTGTGAATACCACTATATATGGTTGCTTCTAAACTACCCTTAGCATAAAATCTCCATGTGACACAAATTATGCTAGTCTCGCCTCAAACAATGGCAAATATAAGATGGTCAGCTACTGAAATTAATGAAACACTGGATCCTACAGTGTGCCTGCTGTCCCCGCCTTCTCCATGGGTTTACTACACAGAAAGCAGTAAAAACACTGTAAGGCAGATTACAAATATTGGATATGAACTAGAATAAAATTTAATGATGGAAGACTGTTCTACTGGTGGTAATTACAACTTGCTCCTGAATAGTTTTTGACTTCTCTTTTCCTCTGTAATGGATCCAATACAAGAAAAACCTCCTTGGAGAATATGCAAACCAAAATCACCCCAGACTTTTTTATGACAACAAATTTCAGATCAGTCAAAGAAGATCTATAATGAAATACCTCCCCTGGTGCAACCTGAGGCTATTTCCTCTTGTCCTATCATTTGTTACTTAGGAGAAGAGACCAACCCCCACCTCTCTACACCCTCCTTTCAGGTAGCTGTAGAGACCAATAAGGTCTCCCCTCAGCCGCTCCTCAGAAGACTTGTGCTCTAGAGTACTCAGCAGCTTTGCAGCCCTTCTTTATATGTGCCAGAAGCCTTTCAGAAAAGCTATATACAATTGCTTGACCACAAATGCAAGTTTCAAAGGCACAAAATGAATTTTCTTAACTTGTTCAACAATAATCAATAGAACATATATGGATTTATAAATTTAATAATAAAATTATATCAAATTATGAAACATAATCTATGCATTACTTCATTATAGATATAATAATATATCATCTTCTGTTCTTAACAGTGGTTGAATATAATAAAATTGGAAGAGCACTGGAACAGGCTGCCAAGGGAGGTTGTGGAGTCCCCTTCTCTGGAGACTTTCAGGACCCGCCTGGATGCAGTCCTGAGTAATGTGCTCTGGGCAATCCTGCTTTGGCAGGGGAGTTGGGCTAGATGATCTCTAGAGGTCCCTTCCAACTCTGAAGATTCCGTGATTCACAGTATCACTGCTGAGAGTAGCAATGGCACCACAGCATATACCCATCCAAATTTAAGGCCTATCCATCCTTGAATTCTGGGATGGTCTCTCTCTGATATTCTCCTCTAAAAGCCCATTTGCCCAATCAGACACTGATTGGGCATCAAAAAGGACTTTTTTTCATTACCTCCAACAAAGGAAAGGCAGTCAATGTGAGGAACGTTAGGGAAGCAAATTATTCAGAAGACTCTCTAACCTTCCAAAGCATGCCATATATATTATAAATACATTCTCAGCATATTTGTGTATGTTAATTAGGGGAAAATAGTATTAGTATCCAAATGAAAAAGGAAGATGATAATCACTGAAAAAACAACCTGGGTTTAAACAACATTTTGAGTCAAAGTGATCACAAACAGCAGAATTGTTCTGCTTTTAGGCTCAGTCTACATTCCTCTTGTTGATATATATTACTTTATACTATCCATCTTTATAATATAGCCCTGCTTAGGGTAAACCCATATTACATATCTGAATTACATATTTATATCTATATCCCTCTCTCCCTCTCTCTTTCTGCATGCATATTATATAAAAACACTTTCAGAGTTGAATTACTGCTGCGAACAAGAAGGGGGATTGGTGTGTTTTTTTCATCCCATTATGTACGATTCCATTTTCCTGGCAAAATTAAGGAAAAAAATTGAACCACAAGAGAATCATTCTTTCTTGCTTGCTTCTTAGCATCAAGTTAAGCTGCCAGCTGTATTTCTCAGAGACTATGCACACAACTGAGGAACATTCAGAGCAACTACGTACTGAACCCATCAGCCGAAATCAGAGCAAAGGGCAACAGGCAGAATAAGTGAAACAGAAAGAGTTAGGTTAATTACATCCAATTTGTTCCCAAATAAGACCAAAAATAGGGAATAAAATATGATGGAATACAAGAGGTGGGGAAAAGGAAAACAATTTTAATTATATTAGCCGTAAAAGATATTATAGCTGTCTAACTTGTTTCAAGCTTGAGGAATAAATATTGTAACGAGGTCATAGCTGGGCAGAAGAGGAAGGCTGCCAGACTGTACTGCTCTGGCTGCCAAATTCCAAGGCAGGTGGAGGTCTCATGAGAGAGAGGGTATCATTTCCATGGAAACATATAAGCAAGCTCACTCTTCCTTCCCTTTCCTGCAATATTTAAAGTTCTATCCTGGACTTGCTTAGAAAGAAATTAAGCTTATTCAGTGAAACACTTTTTACTTTTGTGTTCCACTAAAATATAGCTGCAGAGGTTGAGAGCCTTCTGGTGCCTTTTAGAACAATCCCATCAAGAAAAAGGGAGAGAATTTCCAGCTCCAGCCTCCTACTAAACTAGGTCTTACTACGTCAGTGCTGAAACAGCCACAGTTTCAACCAATGCCAAGTAACACTGAGATAAACCAGTGAAGAAAAATTTTTCATACTGACAAGAAGTAACAGCAAGAAACTGAGAAACCATGAAAAGACTCAGGTCATCACACAAAGATTTTTCTTCAATACTATATACTGCAAGTACTACCAGATGTTTTACTTCAGTAGCCTGAACAGCCATCATCTTCCATCAACCTGCTTTTTTGAGGCCTATTTTGGATTACTAAAATTCTGCCATGAAGTTAGTGGCCACAAAACAAATATGGTAACATTCTGTACAGCGCAATGACTATGCTTTGACAAAGTTGCAAGCATACGGACAACCTCAGTCACACTGCAACTGTAATTTTCTGTGGGTTTTTTTTAATGAGAAGGAACAAAGAACACACATTGTCCACAACCATCTGAATACAGTAAGATCCCCAGCTGCTACTTGTTAGGACTGTTTCAAAAAGCACACTATATATTTTATAAGCTACAGAATAAAAATAAAATAAAACTTAAAAAGATAATATAAAATTTGTGGCATAAATTCAGAAAATCTTATCAGTATAAAAATTAAATACTTTCTTACCTTTCTGATGTATCACTTGTTACTTGATGCTTTACTCCTGAACCATTCTTAATTGAGTCTTGTCTTGTGAGCCCTTGAGGTCTGCTTTTGTCCAAAACTTGTGTGGATACATCACCTGATGGTCCTTGGTACTGTGCATGCTCTTGCAGCTTTGCTTTTTTCTCTTGAGGTGCTTCCTCGTTCCGTAGACCTCTAGTGCCTTCTTGGTCAGGCTGCTGTGGTGCATTTGATCCACTGTTATAAAACCAGGCTCCTGATTTTGTGAGGATTTCTTGTTGTTTTCGGCACAAGTTACATACCCACATTACCTGTACAGACATATGTAAATGGAAAATCTGTTAGCTTGTAAACACAGTATACAAAGTTTTCATCAAGCATACATCAACCGATTGTTGCCATTTCCAAAGAAAGAACACTATTTTAACTCTTTCTATTAAAATTGCAATAATTTAGCCACAGCATAATAAAATATGTCTGTACAGCCTTGCAGGAAATTGTTTTAGAAAAAAAATACTAACACAAAAATACTTTTATTCTACTTTTGCTTCATCATTTATAACACAAGGGAAAATCACAGATAGTAGCCATATAAGTGAAAAGGATCTACTGTCTATTGACACTCCAATGGCAGTAAATGTAAGACTCGAAAATGACAACTATACGTTGAGGATGATAGAATGATAGAAAAAAAAAAAAAGGAATAAAAAAATCCATTAAACATTCCATGAATTCTCTTACTAAGTAAGAAACTCTGGAATAGATCCTCTGCTGTTGCAAACAAGTAATTTTACAATTCTCAAAAATGCTCTGATTATTTACTTCAGTGGTTTTCTGTATTTACATGAAGAAGCCGACTTCAAAAACTGACTTGATTTTCAAAGCTATTGTAAATTAAAGCCATTTTATAAATAAAGAAAAATATCTCCACTTCATAGCCAAGATTTAGCTTTCACTGTATTCTTACTAAATTGTTAAAATGATTGCAGCTTCCCAGTTGTGAGATCCAGCGCATAGTAATGAGATTGTTTAGTATTCTAAAATGTACTTGCTTGCAAAGCTTTTGTATCTGATCACCTTAGTCACATGGCAGTGCAGGAAACTGCCGGTGCCAATTATCTGTAAGTTAATTTCACATTCAGTTCTTATGTTATATGAGAATAAATCAGGATGTAATGAATCAAATACACCAGACCGGTGATTAATACAATGCAATGGCACATTCAAATTGGTTATTGTGTTATCTTAAAATTTGGATTCTGAAGATGTAGATAGCATTAATTCACCAGAAATTTAGTCCTTCACTTCTTAATATTATTTTTTTTTCAGTCTTAACTCAGTTTTTCTGTTCTTTATATATTTTTGCCTTAGTTCACAGACAAAGTTGTATCATTTTTACTACATGTTCTTGAAAGTCTACACTCAGCCTTCAATTCAGTTATCATGACTCCAGTTCTAATCGTACACTGAGCTGCCTCTTTTCCAAGGGTTTACAGTACAGGACATTCAAAGGCTTATATTAATGCTCTTCATTATTCTTTTAAAGGCAGCTAGCTGAATGGTTGAATTACATGGAAAATGTAGTTTCTACCTCACAATACATCTAGCTCAGTCCACCAGAAAAGGTTTCAGAAGCTGCAATCTGTAGGCAGTTATCTAACAGATATCTAATAGGAAATTTGGGCCACGCTGTCTAGTCCAGTCTCACCAAAAATATTTTGATGAAAGCTTCATATAGAAGGTTACTTGGATGCAGGGCTGTACTCAAACTCACTGACTCCCTCATTCACAAACTGCTGGGATGGAGCAGGAAAAGGAAGTATCACTCGCCCATTTAATGGTGGCAATATGCCCCATCCAGGTAAATTTCCTTCTTAACTTTTTATAGTGCTGATACTCCATCTTTGAAAATTCTTGTCTGCTTATTTCAACAAGACAGAACAAGCTATCAAAGCACTGAGGGTAAAAAAAGAGAGACTCCCTGAGTAGCAGCTTGCTCTCTGAAGGTGGTTAGACATTCTGAGAACAAAGGTCAGTACTCTGTATGCTTCAGGCCTGGCCATCATTCAAATACTCGTGTAGAAACAGTTCTGTTCTAACTTTGGTAATTAAGTTAGAAAGTACACGAAAACTACTAACCGAAATTTCAGCACCAAAGACAGAAGTATTTTTGCCCTCTAATCAATAGCAATTAAAAGCCTTTTATATTTTTGATTAGTTTTTACACAGATGAAAGAAGTTTTAAACATTCCATATACGTGTCAGCATAATGAAAGCACAATATCTGAAACAATTACTTAAGTATACAAATGTGTAACAATTTGAATGACTACAGGATAAAATCCCCCAAAGTTTGTGTGTGCTATTTTTCCTCCCATTAGTAGATGTTAAAATGTCACAAAGACTAGATATCGCAGTCTAAACACTTGAGCAACTATGTCCTTGGCTGACAGCCACGTTTTGTCCCAGGCCAATGCACTCCAGGATGACCAGTATTATTCCCTTGTACCCAACAGAATGAGAGGTCCTTCTGAATGAACACGATTTAATATCTCCTCCTCTAAAAGTAGAATCAGGAAGTGGACTCCTGACCTAACCTCTTTGCCGTGACACAGAGAATTTAGTGATCTGTTTCAACATAAATGGCAGCTTCCGCCAAACTGGGTAGATGGCGATGTATGGCAGAAGAGAACAGAGCAATTGTCAGTGCTGTGAGACCCATAGGAAACAAGCAAACATTTTCTGATAAAAGTTCGACCAAACCAGTCCCTGATTAAAGATGCCATGCCTAACTTTGCATTTGCTATCTACTGTATCATCATCTGGTATTTTATCCTCACCGCTACGTCTTGGAAGCTGTTTTTTACTGACTGTCAGTGATGCTTCAAGGAAGACATCACATTATCTCCCAGGCCCTACTGAAGTCAAACTGGTTCCAACTGTTTCCATTGTGCAATGTTTCTTACAGAATGCCAAAGTAATTGGGTCATACCTGCAGGAAACAATATGAAACTGAAAGCACCTCATGAAACAAAGAACATAAAAAAAATATATATTACTTAAGGCATTTCATGTTGAAAAAAAAAATCAAACACACAGCATGAAAAATTTATGCATTTATATTTATGCATTTGCAGAATTTTTTATGCCTTATGACTGTCTTGTAATATCTATAGCTAACAGTTCTGATAAAGCCTTATTTCCAGTTTACTTTCAGCATGCAGACTTCCATACTGTTGACCCAAGCAGTTATAATTTTAGCTTCAAATAATCACACACAATGAGCAGAATGGCAACTGTCACACACATATAGAAATTTATGTGCTTTCAGTGACCACCAAGAAACTGAAGCCTTTGATAATTACAGGGCTAAACTGACATCTCTATCTTACTGTAGCATGTAGAAGCATTCTTGCAATTTAAAAAATACTGGTGATTTACAGTGCAGACCTCTCAATTAAATGACAGACACGCTTTCAGATAGTGTCATAAGAGCACAGACGGGAAGGTGGCATATTCCTGGACAGGATTTCTCTTTCTGCCCCTAGGGGCCTGTGACAGAGCGCTCAGCAGCTCGCACACACACAGAGCAGCTCTGTCCCCACCAGGTCCCCACCAGGACAGAGCATCTTATGTGACTGTGAGAGCAGCCCAGCAGAGAGGGGAAGGGGAGACTACACCAGTGGACTGCACGCTTAATACATGCATTTTGACATGTCTGCAAAGAAGAACACACAGCAGTTTCCCTTCTAAAACAGTCATTTAAAAAGGGCTAATGCCTTACATCAGAAATCTACACGCTCAAGTCGGCACACTATGTACTACACCCATTTCCCGATCTCCTAACCCCTGAAGACAGTTTGTACGCAAACATCAGTATTGCAATTTCTGTGTGTCAGTTGTTCTCAGCATGGGAACGCTAGCAATTTGAAAAGAAAAAAATGGACAAAAGTATGCTTTTGTATGTATGCTTACATCTCTGATTATTATTTAAGTACTAGTTTAAAACTACAATCTAGAGGGCTAGTGGTACTGTATTGAGATGTGCATTTCAGTAGCAAAGACTGAAACACCATCTAGTGCCTAGGATAAGAATTGCTGAAGTTCTTTTCAAATAAATTTCTCCTGTAAAGTGTGAAAATAATAATACGAAATATATCTAGCCTGATATTTTCACATTACCTCTTAATTTAATTTGGGGTGTTTAAGAAAAAATTCCTTTTTTTATACATCACTAAAAAGAATTATTCAGAATCTGGATTAGACAGATTTACCTCAAACGTTTCATGTGCTTTCCATTCGTAAAAATTCACTCTATACTTGGAACAAACAAATTCTAAGTTCTTCTGATTTCTTCACCAATTTTTACAAGATTATTCTATAATATGCTCTAACTTCTGCTAACACTGACCAAAAGCTTTCATCACATAATATTATCACTTTTTACTACATAAGCACACAAAACCAAATTCTGCAAAACCTGCAATATCCAAATAATCATCCATTGCACATCTACACATCAGATATCATTAAGGCACAAATCCTCACTCCTTTGTGTTGTTCTAAATAAAAAATTACAAAGTTGTCTAGCAGATTAAACTATTCAAAACGCATTTCACACACTACTTTATTCTAGAGGTTCTAGTCCAGATTCCCAATACATCTTTTGTAGTTACTAAGATCTATTTAAAAGACAGAAATCCATTATTTCGGAATGCATGGAATAAATCATACCTACTTTACGGTCATACATTGTACATAGCAGAGTCTTGATATATTTTCAGTGAAGCAGAAGCTTTTCCAATTAATTTTCCTGCTCTGACTCTAGAGACAAGTCATCATCACGGAAACAGGAGGGCCTGTCCATCATCAATTTCTATTTTTCGAAGAAATCTTGGGTGTTTCTTTCCTGCTGTTTTCTTTCCAAACATCTATACTTTTTTGAAACGTAATAGTTTTTCTCTTTTTTTTTTCCCCTGTATCAATCATACTTTGAGGAGGATGTTGGACTAGATATATCCCAGGTCACTTCCAAACCAAATGATTCTATGATCATATGCAACTGCATTTTGGTAACTATTTTTCTACACAAAAATAAATCCAAATAACTGTTGTAAGATCAACAGAACTACTCTGGACTTAACTGATTGTAACTGAGAATGAAAAGTCCTTGCAGTGGTTACAGTACTGTGAAATATACCTTGAAGATGGTTTAGGGTTTTATTTGATATCAATCAATTTTACTACTTATCTTTCAAAGCAAAATGAATCTGAAAGATTCCATATCCTCTAAAATAAATGAATAACATTATTGACATTACATGGTAGCTTCTTCTGATACTGCAATACTGCACTATAGCAATCAGAGGTTGTATCTTAGTATTTACCCATTCAACTTTACCTTATTCTTTCAACGGTACCTGTGGGCTACCTTCATCCTTTGTGTCACACAGTTTCCTTCTGTGAAATTAATTCATTTAGTCAATGAAATATACTACAAAAGCAAAGATAATCTCTGAATTTCTGACTGTTGTAAGAGTTGGTAAGTATTATCTGTTTTTCAATATTTTGCCACTGGTATGTGCTATGGTACTGACTTTCACTTTCATGCAAGTAAAAAAGTTATAAATTTGACTGACTGCCAAAACTGATATAATGTGTATTGGCCCTATATCCATACTAACATGGATACCCATCCCCCCAAATTGTATTAAATACAGAAGGATTCCAATACCAGTTAATAAAAGTGGGGAAGCTTACAATACTAGTACGAGACTAACATCTTTACATATATTTTACAGGACGTGTATTTGCACACAAAAATTCTGAATACTAGAGTAGCTGACCATTTGCTCTTGACTTCGTGGTGAATGGATATATTATGTATGAAGAGTTATGATGGTCATAAACAACCCAGTCAGCAAAAAAAAAAGAGTATATCCCTTTTTGTGCATGAATTTGATAGTGTATATGTACATAATTCTTTTAAGCATAAGAGAAGAATATCATAAGTCACTACAATTTTAAAAAGGTATACTCACTCTTTTGTACTAACGCTGTACTTATCCTAATTGGACGGTGCATCTCTCTTGTATCAATTTTTTTATTATCTTTAATGTATATACTAGCAATTTCATTCATATGTTTTTCTAAACCCAAGAGTACTATTAGTGAATAAGATATCTGACTAGGAAAACCGATTATTTATGTTCAAAAATGTGACAAAGACCTCCACATGCACAGTAGGACTAGAAACTGTTAGCTGGAACACGATCTAGGTGGGTTAATATAAGCCAGAGCATACCCTTCCTAAAGTATAATGTATGAAAAGGAGTAGTTCCCATATAAAAGAACTGATCCTTCAAGATCTGTAAAGGCACTAATCTGCTTTTTTCCTTATGGCACAGACACAACTCAACACTGTCCAGTCCAAAGTGCTTCTGATCAATGCCAATGGAAATAGTGCATAATTCCAGCACAGTGCCATATTGACAGTACACAACTCTTTCATGATTTAATGAAGAACTAGACGGTGTAAAGACTTCCAGTGAGGAAATGCTAATGTGAAACTAGGTGTGATCTGGACATAGTACACACCAGTGAGTGTTACGTCCCAGCAAATGCAGCTGTGCTGCTTCCTGAACAGTTTCTGAGTCCACACAGTGTTCCACAGGGCAACGAGGGCTGATTAAACAAGTGTGGTAGGTTTTGGTATGAAAGAAACCTGCCATAAGTGAACACAATCTGCAACACGGTTCCACAAAGCCTTCCTTTAACCTTGGAAACTTGCATAATTACGTAATATATTTAGAATGTAAAGCTGACCAAGCTCCACCTTTACCAACGGTTCAGATTTGTAAGAATCTTAAGAAAGCAAGAAAACTGAGCAAACATTTGCTGTCACTTTTCTCAGCAAGTTTAAGCCCACTAAATAAGAACATAGCTAGAATGAGACCTCTATATTGATTACAGTTGCCTGCTGCTTCAGGCAACGGGATTTTATTTAGCAACTATATAATTTAATCAAGTTCCATCTTAAAATTAACTAGAAATAATGATGAAAAAATCTGTAAAAATGCTTTTCCAAGTCTTACAGCTACAATTGAAAGAATGCCTTTTAATATCCAGTGCTTATTTATTCCAAGCTAGTTTATTGCTATTTATTCTTGTACCACTGTTCTCATTTAGTTTAAATAGCTCCTTTCTTTCCTCAGTGTTTGCTGCCTGATGTTTTTATAGCAACCAATCACATACCCTCTCTCCTTTCACTTTTCAAGGCCAAATAGATTTTGCTCTTTCAGGCTATGCCTATACAAGCAAGACATAACCATGTCACAGGGCCAGGTGCTGGCCCATAATTGCCTGTTAATTCTTACACTTCCTGGCACAGTTAGGTCTTTGCCAACCAGCATCTTTCAGAGAATGCCAGCATGCAGTGTTGGAGAACAGCATGAAGCAGGAACTGCTCCTATATCAGCAGCTTGGACACAGCAATCCTACTATGGAAAACAGAATTCAGGGTTCTTGACCAGGACTGAGCCACACAGGAGTCCCTGACCTGTAGTTCAGAGTAGAAACTCTTACTAGTCTTTAAATTCCTGTTTTTACGCTTACTGCTATTTAATCTCACTCATTTTTACTACTGGAGTTCACAAGGTCATGTGGTTCCTTATTATACAGTATCCTGTTTCTCCCCTGTACTGATAAGTATCCAAATTTGTGTCACCAGAGTATTTAATTATGGCATCCTTGTTCTCTATGCCAAGGCCACTACTGAAAATACTAAAGATCTTCCCCAGTGCTAATGCTTGAAGAACTCAGCTAGGAAGTTGCTTACAGCATTGCCTTGTATATCATTTTTCAATTAATCCTCATTGTTTCACTTTGACCAGTAATTTGTATCATTTAATCTTCAGTAAAGAAGTTACAGTTAATTATTATACTCTAATCCCTAGCTATCTCTGCACATAAACTAATTCCTTGAACTCCTCAGTCCAACTGGTTTTGCCTATTTGTCCCCTTAATTCCTAAAAAAATAATTCTCTCTGTAGAGACTGTTCTTAGAGCAACTTTGCCGACGGATTACAAATTTGTGATGGCGGAAAGGCACTAAGATTTTTGGGAGAAAAATACAAATAGGCAGTTACAGATTGAGTACGGTAATATAAAGAGACATTAGAATTACAAATTTTCCAGAATTTTATAACAAAGTGATTGATGCTAACAGTTCATAACACAGATAAAGGATGTTTGAAAATACTAAGTTTATTAAAGAAAATATTATTACAACAGTTTCTTCTTTTCTTAAATATTTTTATAATAATTAATTCAGGCAAAGTACTGTGTTCCATGAGATTTGGCACACAACAGAAATCATCCAAATGACACTTCCAAGTTGTTTTATTTCATAAAGATTTTTACTTTCAAAGTCACTGGTAAAAATATTCAAATATTTTACTGTGATTTGATTTTAAGACTTTTGTTGCCTGAAAGTCTCAATTAGATGTTATTTATACCACTTCGTGTTCAGAGTTGTGTACTAATGTCACAGCTTCATTAAGGAACCAGCTAATAAAAATAACAAATGATCTACAGCACAGAGGTGCTGAGCATATTCATTAGTTCACACTTGTAAATTGCTTGAAGATGAATGGCACTGAATGTTCACAGGTTATTTAGTGCTACAAGACATGATATCAACATCAATAAGAGGCCAAAAAGGGAGAAAATGTGACAAGACCACAATAAGCCTGGGGTATTTATGCATATGGCATTAAACTGAAGTCAACGGAACTATACCACATACATCATCTGTGTCATCACTCATTACTGAAATTGTCTGAGAAAAATGAAAGACCCAACTGTAATGAAATGTAACAGAATGGTGATAGAAAAATTGAGATGGCTATCATGCAATTGCTGTTGAATTGAAACCCACATTCTTCAACTTATCATAAAGTTGCTGCCTAGACTCTAAGAATATAGTTACAGCAGCATAGCTCTCAGTGCAGGCTGCAAAGCTCAGCCAAGAAAATAAGACATATGGAATCATAGAATATCTCGAGGTGGAAGGGACCAATAAGGATCAGTGAGTCCAACTCCCTGCTCCTCTCAGAACTACCTAACACTAAACCATACAACTAAGACCATCGTCCAGACTCTCCTTGAAGTGACAGGCTTGGTGCCATGACCACTTCCCTGGGGAGCCTGTTCCAGTGACCAACCATCCTCTCAGTGAAGAACCTTTTCCTAATGTCCAGTCTGAATTTCCTGTGATGCAGCTTCACTCCATTTCTTTATGTGAAATTCTTTATTCTTTCTGGGTGACCAGAGAAAGGAGGTCTGCACCTCCCCCTCCACTGTTCCCCTTGAGGAAGCTGTGGACTGCGATAAGGTCACCCCTCAGACTTTTCCTGTCCAAGATGAAAAAGCCAGCTGACCTCAGCTCATCCTCATAAGTCTTACCCTGGAGACCTTTCACCACCATAGTCACCCTCCTCTGGACGTAGTCTTATAGTTTGATGTCCTCTGTACATTGAAGCGCCCAAAACTGCAGAGAGCACTCAAGGTGGTGCAGTGCAGGGTGGGACGATCACCTCCCTCGACCAGCTAGCTATGCTGGGCTACCTGGGCTGGAATCTACACTGAGTTTATTGCTCCACATCTTACGCCTGCATGAGGTGCAGCCACAGTTAACCCTGACAGAGCAGTAAGAAAATGTAAGATTAAAAAATGTTTACATGTATGTCAGTTTAATGAATTTCAAAACAGAAAAGGAGAAAAAGAGTAGAAAAGGAACAGACTTAGCGACGCCTAACACAGTCGGGTATCTATTCCTTATCAATATGCTGAAGAGAACAATCATATTTCATGATAGGAAAAAGGACTTTACATACAATGAAATAAAGCTAATCTTTTTAATTCCAGTGTCAAATAATCCCCTTTGTTAGGAAACATATCTGGTTAACTGCCTACATTTCTACTTTAGATAATTGACAACTCTCTGCATTTCCTTTAAAATATCTACAAATTCCACATATACAAAGTCCTTCTGCTACTTCATCAGCCTGTTGAGGTAGCTAGGTGAATGCTTCCCCTCTGCTACTAGTATAAATTAGCAGGATTTGAAAGTGTTATTAGTGAGAATTACTGTCTTCCCTAAAATAAGTACTGCTTCGCATTTCACTCAGATAATTTTATCTACAGTTTAACGACCACTTTCTGCTTTATTGTTCTTTTGCATCCTTCCCTCTTGCACGGAAAGAGAAATAGGAGGTGGTAAAACTATTCACATACACATTATGTGTACATGAACTGACAGTATAAAGCAGAACAATGCAAACTCTCATACCTCAAGTCATCGATCTCCTTCAAAATTCATAATACGAGAACCCAGACGAAGTAAAAACAGGAAACAAGTTGCAGATTAAGTGTCTTAAGGAATACCAATAACTGAATCTCTCTCCAAAAAAGCATACACACTACAATTTCAGTTTGCAGCTAACGACTATCAGACTTTTCAAAGAACATTACCTAATTATAAAGATAATTTAGTCCTGAAAAACTTTGCGTCAGGGTTTGAAGTTCTCATCAGAATAAAAGGCTTTCTAGAGGCATGTCCTGGAAACTATGTCTGTGCCTTAGAAATGACATGCAGTTTGCCTAACAAAGAGCATGTAATTTGTTAGGAAATCTTTTTAAATATGCTGTGCAGTTATTACATTTCACTCACAGCTGGAAGCTTTTATTAATTTACCTTGATAAACCAGAATATCTTACTGTTGTCATCTCTATGTGGCTTCTGCTTGTCCCTTCATTTTTTTGGCATACACTACAGACAATGTTGAGTGAAGCAAGGCAAGGTCTGTGGATACACCACATGCAGCCTACATAAATGGGCTAGGTTAAACGTTTGAAGCTTCAGAACGAAAAGTGGTTGAATAGGCACTTCTGTTGAGATTAAATCCTGACACAATGGTGCCTTCATGTAAGGATTTTTTATCTTCTCGGGATGTAAAGTTATATGGTGTTCATTCTCAATTCTGGACCAGACCTAACCCACATTTAACCACATTGAAAGTGAAGACAGCAGGCTATTTCTCTCTGATAAAGTCACCCCTTTATTCCCTAGCTCTTACATGTAAGTTTGTAACTGGTGCCATGCTCTACCTCAAATAATTGCCTACACAGCAGTCAGCTCCTGTTTTGTGGATTTGGGGCATGAAAAACCCCTTTCTTAAGATAACTATATGACATGCAGATTAGAATGTGCCGTAAAAGACACAGCATTATATTACACTATCCTAGAGTCAGATAAAAAGTAGAAATGGAAAGCATATGAAATACTGATTTGGCAATATCATAATAAATATTTCTGGCTCCCTCTAGTGGGCTTTAGTCGTGTATCATGTTAGCAATGTTACAGTAGCACAGCAACAGTAAAACACTTTTGAAAGTTCTAACAAAAACTTTTATGTCTTCTCTTAATACTTCTGGCATTTCTGTAAGCATTCCCTAAAATTAGCCTGATGCCTTTAAACGTTCCTGTTTGATTTTATTTTTCTTTTCTTTTAGATTTCAGATCTAGATACTTTGAAGGCTTCAAAATACGGAAGGTCATAATACTAAAATTATGATGCGCAGGCAAAAAGACCCACATTCATACAATTTCACTGATTGTTAAAGAAAAATAGAATGAATATTAAATCAAACTTCAGTAATTCAAAGGATTCCTTGGGACCTGGATCGAAGTGATTGGAAAGCCAAATACTTTTCCATCTGCTAAAGATTTATTTGCAGAATAATCAGTTATTTGACAAGTTGATTTCCTGTAAGCACATGGCACATAAGACAGGGGTGGAACTGCTCGCATCAAGATTAACATCACTATATATATAACTATAACCAGATTTTGAACGTGATGACACACAGCTGCAAGGATGAAAGCCACAGGGTACACTGGTTTTGGCTGGGAGAGAGTTAAATTTTTTCTAGTAGTTTGCATGAGGTTATGTTTTGGATTTGTGCTGAAAATACCGTTGATAACACACTGATGGTTTAGTTAGTGCTGAGCAGTGTTCACACAGCATCAAGGCCTTTGCTCCTCAGACTGCACTGCCAGCGAGTAGGTTGGATGTGCACAAAAAGTTGGGAGGGGACACAGTTGGGACAGCTAAATGCAACTGACCAAAGGGGTTTTCCATACCATACGATGTCACGCTCAGCAATAAACTGGGGGGAGGCTGGCAGGGGCCCGCTGCTTGGGAACTGGCTGCGCTGGTTAGTTGGTGGTGAGCAACTGTTTTCATTTGCATCACTTGTCTTTCTTGGGGTTTATCTTCCACCCTATCTGTGTGGGGTTTTCCCCCCTCTTTTCCTTATAATTTTATTTTTTATTATTATTTCTTTTTAATTAATAAACTGGTTTTATCTCAACCCATGAGTTTCTTTCTCACTTTCACCCTTCCAATTCTCTCCCCCATCCTGACGGGGGGGAGTGAGTGAGTGGCTGGGTGGTGCTTAGTTGCCAGCTGGGGTTAAACCATGACACAGGACAACAAAGCTTCTATTCCACAGTAACACAACTTTTTATGAATTTACAATGGTAACAACTAAGGTCATTGCCTAAGTAGCATGTTTGCAATGCTCTCTAATTAACTGTAGAAAATCTGGTAAATGGTGGGATATATGGGATGACTTTCAGTAACTTGATTATAACCTCAGGCTTTAAGAATAGTAGCCACATCTCCCTCACTGGACAACTACAATTGTAAGATCTCACTGCAGAATTTTCAAATGATGAGGAGGAAGAATCCAACTTGCCTTTTTACATTTCATATGACGTCATGAACTTTCTGAAGGACTGCTTTAAGGTTTATTGTAACTAAACAGAATCATATAACCAGATCTGGACCAAAGGATTTTGCTATGCATGGAAAGAGTTCTACTTCCACTTTGAGTAAAAAAGGATACTTCACCTCTAGTGGTTTCAAAAAAAACTATGCAAATTACATCAGGGCTGTCTAAAAAGAAAAGTTCCATTAATGCCCCAAATTCAGTGTGGGATTCCTTCTCATGTGCTAAAGCTGCTGCTACTGAGGTAAGAAATACTGGCTTTGGAGAGGTCAATATGTGGAAACTCAAAGATTTATATGCAGCTCTTCTCCTTTGGGCATAGAGACACACCCTTTTCAATTCAGCATCAGCTGCAAGAACTACTGCACTGAGGGAAAAACAGGAGAGAGCATGGCTGTGTATTTACAACATAAATTACAAATTTTCAATATACGAGTATCATTTAGCTTTCTCTTTCCACATCAACAGATGTGAAGAAAACACTTTCCCAGGTTAATTAGAGGCTTGAGAAATGTAAATCATGACAACATCTCACCTACTGAGAGCATTATCACAGTGACAGGAAGAAGGTGGCACACTGGGGCAGCAGGTTTGGATCAGTCGTGTCTTCACCATCCTTGAAGGAAGTTATGCTGTGTTTCCTATGCCTACCAATTTCATCACTGCAGAGTACATCCAAACTTATAGTACTATTATTCTCATTTGGCTCGGACACTGTATGCTTTCAAATCAAATGCATACTTTTGCAGTTATCTTCTTAAAAATGTATTTATGAACACTTTTTGACAAAAGTATCACTAAGAACTGAAACAGTGACTGATCACAGAAGTTTTATGAAACTTCTGATTTAAAATATCTTGCAGCAGAAATTTCTGAAGGACATACACTTCACAGATGGGCTCCACAGTTTATACATACAGCTAAAACAATATATTTATGTTAAGGCCTGGATCTTTATCACTAAAGGACCCAGTTAGTCCACAGCCGCTTTTGTTCAGCATGTGAACTATGCTCTATAGGAGGCTTCAACTAACAGAATCTCATGCTGATCTGAACGGTAATCAGTAAATTAAAACATACCTATTTAAAAATCAGCGAAAAGAAGGGCCATGTTTTCCAAAAAAAAGGTAATTTGTTTCATTTGCAAGAGGTTTTCTTTAAATAATATCGAGATGATTTATGCTGGTAGTGTTCTACTAAACATGAGAAGGAAAGATTAATACAAAACTAAAAGTTACAGGAAAAGGAAGAGCATAATAAGGCTTAGATTTGTTATTACTTCAGATATAATTTTAAATTTGTGACAACTACAATAGAAGTATCAGAATCCTATTCACAATACAAAATGTATCTATGAGATTTTCTTAAGCTTTTGGCACAATAAAATTACAGAAGTCTAATGGTGCAGGCTCAGAGCTATTTTGTTTCAAAGTCCTTTATAAATAGTCAGTTAAGATAAATAAATGAAGAAGCTATGAAACAAAAATAATCATATTAATCTAGAAAGGGTTGAGAAACATAATTACTGCAAAAAAAAAATCTCTTTGCAACATGGTTCATAATAATAAAGCATTTTCTCTTGACTATAAAAAATAACTTTCTTAGACATTTTTAATGAGCACTTGAGACTGGTATCTGGGTGTATAGGCTAAATTGTGAGCTGATTTTCACTTTTTGCTATAAAACAAATATGTGAATAACAATGCAAAAAAATATGCTCTTCCCAAATGACTGAGGCCAGACATCCACTACAGTGTAAGTTTTCTTTGTCCTCTCACAATTATGTCCATGACAAAAAGAAAACAAAAACAGGATTAGACAAAACTAAAACATAATTTAAAGCAAATTAAGAGAGACACATATGAATTTCCTTCCCACCTACAGAGAAAAAACAAACTATTAAAGAATGTACATAATCATCACGGTACTACAGTTTAAAAATAAACTAAATGAACTAATACTGAATGCAAACAGACACCTAGACAATTGTACACAACAGGAGAAAAAAGCATTTGAGCCCTATCATCTATGTAGAGGTAAAAGTATTCTAATCTCTTGGAAAGTTACCATACATTGCCTACCTAGAAATGTAAGAAATCCAAATCGTTAACAACAATAAATATCACCTTTCATAATCACGTGACCAAGTGCCTGAGAGCAAGAACACCTTAATTAACCAGGTCATGACTCTGAAGTTATGTAGCAATTACACTGAAACTGAAAGATGAACAGGTTAAATGAACACTAGTGATAAACACTGCCCAAGAAGTTTAAACATTTAAAGATAAATGGGAGGTGTACCTGTATACATAGTAAACTAAATGACTAAGATTCTAACTTCAATTAATAAAGATATATCTACAATTCTATCAGTATAAAACCACTAGAGATTTATTTTGTGAAAGTATATTATCCTCAACATCAAACAGTGCTCCTGTAAATATTTCTCATGAATTTGGTTTAAAAAGCATAGATATTTTATTTCTTGCAGATCTAAAATGATAAGAAGGACTTGTGAACTGCATGAAACTTAAAAAACTACAAACATTAATACACATCATTTGACTGAAATTGAATTAGCTACCTGAAATCCAGGCTTTTCTGTAGATCTCCTTGGTGCTGAATGAAGGCATCTTTATAACAATTCAAACCAAGGAATTTTTGATTTTCAAATACCCTCCTATTTATACTTCACAGATAACATCTCATTTAAACACTGTATTTTTCATATTTATTTAAATTTCTCCATGAATGCACTCAAGTCCAATATCTGCTCAAGTTGTCTACATAAAGTCATTCATACTATGCTGAATAATTATCTTGCCTGTGAATCCAATATTTGATATATTCGCCATATGAATTCCCTTTTTCATACAGCAGATCTAACCAGCAGCCAATATTTGTTTCATTTAATTCCTCAACCTATCAATAAACTCTTCCTTGAAGACACTATACAAATAAAGCCCTAAGTAAACAGTTGAGAAAAAAAAAAAAACAACCACCACCACCTTGAGAGGTTTGCCGCTTTACTCTATTACTAGCAATGTCTTCATTATTTATATATATAGGCACTGGTTTCCAGCCACTGAAGCTGAATCTAGATAATTAAACATTTATACATCCCCTGCTGTGTCATAATGTCTAACTGTGTCCAAAGAGTCCTAGGTGTGCTGTTACACACCTGGGACTGAAACAAGGAATTTGCTGAGCTACCTTTGATAAAGGTCTACACCTGGAACTTAATAGCACATGATATGGTTTCTGAATATTGCAACAGGTGGCAAATATAACTTACTGCTCAAGAACTGTTTCATCTTCTGGTTCCAGAATTGCAAATAGCTTTAGACTTGAACAAAAATGAAAGTGAAAATTTGTTGATGTGATAAAGTATATATTACTATTACACTGTTTCCATATTCATTTTAAGATAAAAATATTTTAGGATAGCTTAAAAAAGAAATTATATGGAATACGCATCTATTTTTCACAATTTGAAATGAAAAGATAAATTTCTAGTGCTATCCGGATAGAAAAAATTAATGTAATAGAACAGTTAGCAAAATGAAAGCTAGGCCCTCTAATTCCACCAGGCTCTCTCTAAATCAGCTCTAATGCTTTTCAGAAATTCAGTACCATCTAAAAGCAAACCAATTACTTCTAATTTCTGTACTATAAAATTACAACACCATAGTGTACACGTACAAGACAAGGTTTATATTATATGAGGAACTAGCAGCCTTTATACTGACTGTTGTAGGTGAAAAAAATATACAAGCTTTTGACCGTATAAACCCTTGCTCATCTAACATAGAAGTACATATATTTTCAGACTGACTTACTCTTCTAGTTAGTTTTCTGTTTGTTCTAGTTAGTTTTCTGTTTGTTCTTAAGCAAGAAACATATCTGAGTCTTCTCCAAGCATGGAGTTTGCTAACAAAAGCAAAGAATCACTACATGGATATATAAAAGCCCGTGTAGTCATTCAATTGGACTAGTTAAGACCATTCTGAAGGTCCACTATGTCAATAAGTTGATTTATTTTTATTTTCCAATCAACTTTCAAATACAAGAGAAGCTGGAAAAGGAGACTGGCAGCTCCTAGGATCACATCCCCCTTTCCTTGACCACGGTGGAGGGTATGCCATTGATCTGTGCATGAGGAAATGGGCCAAAGGGCATTGTGGTGAAGAAAAAAAAAGAATAAACAGAAGTCAATACAAAGTCAGTCTATAAAGCAGTGTAATCTCCCTGTCCCTTGACTGTGATGGCCAACACAGAGTGTATTTAGTATGACAGTAAGGCCGTCAAAGTTAACAATATGTGGGAAGAGATCTAATTTATGGAAAATATTTGTATGCCAATTTAACCATCAGTATGATGCATTTCTATGTGTGGTCTTCATCAGGATTTCAGGCAAGATTAAATCTGCAGCTTTAATAAGCTGTATGCATACTAACTGCATTCTATTACATGTCACATTGTGACAGTCTTGAAAATGCTGAAAACAGAAAGCTAGGTAACATATTTGTGAGTAGAGAACATGATTTGACTGTGAATCAGAGAAATTACAACAGAGAGAAAAGAAGCAACTTAGTACTTATATTTACAGAGAGTTCATTTTATTTGTTTTGCAATCCAACTCCAAGAGACAGAAGGCAGAAAAACCATGGGCTTTCAGTGCCGTGTTGATTAAAAGCACCTTCTGCTACTTGAGGTGTATTCTGTAGTGATGAAGGAAACAAGAGCAAGCTCTGAACACAGTAAGATAAAGGAGAGCCGCTTAGACAAATGGATACATGAGAAACAGGATCAGAGAACAGCCTAGGACAAGTGGCCCAAAACAGGAAGGTCTAAGTTGCCAACTCTCCAAATTACTTTTAGAGATCCCAATCTGAAAGACAATACTCAAGACCTGAGGAAAATCATTAAGGTTCCCGCAGCAGGGAGATATCTCAGAAAACGATCCTAAAAAATAGCTGGTACAGGAGTCTTCAGTCAGAGGTAAGTCTAGGAAATATTCTATTGCTTTTGTGAGTCTCGTTGTAAAAATTATTTTTCCAATAATCCGGAAATTAACGTATTTCTTTGTTAAAAAAACCCATATCCTTTAGAGCATATATAGCCCGTGAAGAGCTTGATGAGACTCAGTGTCTCATAAGACACAAGTTTCCTCGTAAGACACAAAGTCAGTCTGAGTCAGGTGCCAAGAACAGGGTAAGAGTTTACCCAAACAGGTCTATTCCAATAGCAAGAAGGCAGCAGTAGGAGGAGCAACCTATGGTTTCTACAAATACTTGTCACATTTATGCAATTCCAGATGAGAAAGTTATAGGGCACTGTGAAGGTACAGACCTGCAACATGGATGGTTTAGAAACAATAGGATACTTGACAGGGCCCAGGACCTCTTCAGAAAGGCAGAAATAAAATGAGAAAAACCTTCAAACTTTATGCAGAACAACTGAAAGAACTGGGATTGTTTAGCCTGGAGAAGAGGAGGCTGAGGGGAGACCTCATCACCCTCTACAACTGCCTGAAAAAAGGCTGTAGAGAGATGGGGGCTGACCTCTTCTCCCTGGTGACAAGTGATAGGACAAGAGGAAATGGGTTCAAGTTGTGTCAGGGCAGGTTTAGATTAGATATCAGGAAATATTTTTACACTGAAAGGGCTATTAAACATTGGAATAGGCTGCCCAGGGAGGTGGTGGATTCCCCATCCCTGGAGGGGTTTAAGAAAAGGGGGAGATGAGGGACTTAGGGACATGGTTTAGAAGGGGCTTTTGTCAGGGTAGGTTAATGGTTGGACTTGATGATCTTAAAGGTCCCTTCCAACCTCACCGATTCTAAGATTCTTTCTTGTTTAACTGTGTAATCCCCACAAAATGACAGGAAATATTCTCACCACCACTTTGGTCTCTCCTGACTGGAATAATTCATTACTCTGGAACACGGTGAAGGAAAACTACAGAATAGGCACTTTTAACTGCAGTAAGACAAAGGGGGGGAGAATAATGCCCTATGATAATTGCTTTTCATCTTTTCTAATGTAATTTTATATAGAATTGTTCTTTGAAATTAATTTGCTAGAAATAAACTGTCATTGTCTGAACTCCATCTGGGAATCTCAAAAATTACTAAACTTTGATTAAATGATTAAAGTCCAAATAAGAAATCCAAAGTCAGGCAAGTTATTAGGGGAATTAACCTAGGAAACTATTCAGTAAATACATTTATGAATTTGCTTAGAAGAGTCTTTGAAACGACTTTGTAAAAAAAAAAAAATCTGCAGATTCTTAGGATTGGTGAAGGCTGAAGACCTGATTTTTAAAGACAAGCTACTTTTCTATGTCTTAAGTATTTCAAAATGCATAACATTACAAAGGTAGAAGACTTACTTCAAGGAAAATGTCAAGTGTTTTATCCACTTGCACAGGAAATAAAGACAGAATAAAGAGGAAGTTCTCTAGCCTTGCTCCTCAGGTTTATTATTTACAGAATTATTAAAGTTCTGTTGAAGACTTTGATTTACCTGTAGCAGTTTAAAACACTTTCCCTAAAACCAACTTCCTGAACCCACTAAAAGAGATGAAAGAACAAAGAAAGAAACAGAACTTCTGAAGTCCATGCTACTGAAGTGCCCATTTCACTTTAAAACCTGTCACTTGAAAACGAATACTTGAAAAACATGAATCGATATATCTGAACCTCAAATGTCCATAACTAACTACTGTCCACGGATTTTTTCAGAGTTTTTAAAAGCCATGTCATTACCAGCAAGAGAAGTGTTTACTTGATTATGCAGAAATTTAGCTACAAAGGAAAACCTGTGCTTCCAGTTTGAGTTACAGGTCTGTGTTAGAATCTGTGAGATTAATACCCAGTAGTTCATAGTCTTTCCAGTTTCTCTGATGGAGTCCAGATCAGGCTCCAGTGCCGTCACTGCTAATTCAGTGCAAGGAGCACTGAGAAAAGCAGATGCAAGAAAATTAAGACTTCCTCTCACTAGCAGGAATATAAAGGAATCACGGTTTCTATGAGGTCCCCTTTCTCCTTCAGATTTTAAGAAAATATGTGTTCTTTCTATCATGTGTATCTCTAAACACGCATACACATCACCTTTTTGCTTCAATTGACTCTGGTTTTACGAGAGACAGTCAGCAATTGCATCCTAACTTCTAAGATGGAGAGGAAAAAAAAAAAACATACCACACTTCACTATTGGCAACTGGCATTGTGTAATCCAGAAAGACATTTTCCCTCTCTTTCAGACAGGGCAGCACTGATCTAAACATTTGTTGCAAATAATGTTTCAATGTAATTTAAGTTGCATCTAACTTGAACCATAAAACTGGTCTTTTTATCTCTGTACCTAAGGCAGTTATGAAGCAAAGAGTAAGAAAATGAAAACTTGAAAAACAAAACATGAATCAATGTATCTAAACCTCAAATGTCCGTAACTAAACACTGTACAGGGATTTTATCAACATTTTTAGAAGCCATATCATGACCAGAAAGTGAAGGAAGCTAAATCAGAAGAAACCATGTTTTCTCCTGCAAACTGTTTCCAAAATTTTCCTCTATTAGGTTGCTTACTTGTTTTCTCCAGAAGTATCAGTGATTATGTTACAGCCACTGCCTCCAAGAAAAAGTATGTTTAAATTCATTTAAATTCAGGGAAACATTCAGTCAAAATTAAAATATTCTACTACCACTTCATTTCCTACTATTTGCAATGAAGATATGTTTTCACACAAACTATATTGCACTTCTTAGTTCCTCATCTTTTTAATCACACCCTCCATGATTTTCAATGATGTAGCCATACAATTTCAATACCCTAGCTAATGGTGCTGCTCATTTTAATAAAGTTATTTGGTTAGGATAAGAATTGTCAAAATCTAAGTAAAAGGAAGATGATCTTATGAGTCTCTATTTTTTTAAACAAACTCCATTTCCATCAGCCTTAACTGACTCTGGTTTCACAAAGATCATTTTGCTACCTCATAGTCACATTTTCATTTAATAATAGTGACAAAAATGCAGGATATCCTTTAAAATGTACCTTTGTTATTTAAAGAAAAAAAAATCCAGAAGATGGAAAAAATTCACTAATCGCACTATTTTTCCATTTTAAAAGTCCATTGTTTCCTTCCCAGAAATGATCTTACTCTTTTATAACTTAACATAAATTATTCCTTCCTGTCACATTTGGGTGTCCATTTTGCAAAAGTACTTCTTTATAGACAGTGACACCAAACTACTGAAAGACTGGGACATTCCCATATTCTGTGTGGGAAAAGGCACAGTAAGCTTTATACTCCAAAGTGGTATTAGTATGTTATATAAATTCCCTTCCATGCATATTTAATGGTATATCTAAAATGTTACAACATAGTCAGAACTTCTGTCCAACTCCATTCCCCGCCACCATAAATAGCACCAGTAGGCTGGTGTATGATTGTCCCAATCATTTGACATCATGTGCTATCCTACCT
>VXBO01002103.1:0-19788 GCA_013400135.1 Rhinoptilus africanus | reverse complement strand
AGTTTCAACATTGGAATTTTGAGTGCAGTAATTTTCTGCTTGTTTGTGTATCGAAGGACTGAGCGTTATGATTTATCTCAAAGTAACAAAACATGGCGTAGTCTCCCTATGCCCATACTGGCACCATTTCAGACTTGTTGAGGGTACCCAAATCTCAGGCACCATTTGAGTGAAGGAATTGGATCTAATGCAAAACATATTTCACTCAGTAGGAGGACTTTCTTTGTAGAAGGTAAGGACTGTTCAACTGAAGCTCCTTGTACCATTTTGTTTCACAGGTGTATATACAGCCGCCCATAACTAGCTGTCTTAGTCTAGAAGACTGGATCATCTTGAGAATCCAGGTCATTAACTCTCAATTTCTCCCATCAGCTGAGTGAGTGTTGCCTTAGTCCTTCAATCTGAAAGGAACTCTTCCTGTATTTAAATATGCTTTGTTAAATTTTGTACTCTCAAGAAACAAACTTTAGAGGAAATATTAATATAGCAAGTACCAACTACAGCTACAAAATAATTTTATGGTTATGATGTTAAACTGAATTAGTTTACCCTTGCTTGATTTAGCTGTGTAGGGTGGACTGGGGCACTAGAAAATAATGAAGAAAAAAAAAAAAGGTTGATTTGAAACTAAATCAATGGAGAAGCTTAATGATGAAAGTGGGTCCATCAATTTACATTGGTTGTATTAAAACAACGCTTAAGGACCCAATCTAGCTTATGAAGGCCATGAAGGAATCCTAGAACACTCAGCTTCATTAAGATAAGCAAGAACAAAGCCTCATTTTTTTACATTCAGCAAGCCTATGGAGCTATTAGGTATACCTAATGTGCATTTCATTCTGACAACCTATTCCTTTTGTAACTTTTACCACACAGAAGACCAAGGGCACTTTTTAATTATTGATAGTGTTACTTTAAAAGGTGGAGGATTGATGTGGGTTGGTTTGATGGGTTTTTTGTTTTCAGTTTGGTTTGGGAAAGCTGCCATTACCTGAGTTCATTTACATAGACATACATAGAGTATATGATAAATAGTAACCAGACATTATTAAAACTTTTCCCTTTAAAAATTAAGTTGTAAAGTAATTGCTAAGTCACCTTTCTGTCTCAAAAGATTAGATCTCAAAGATGAAATAGTTTCTATTACTGCAAAAATCTGTTACACAATATTTTATCACTCATATTGTGGTTCGATTTAGGATATGCAGCAGCCTCATACTCCCTTATGTCAAAAAATCTAACCCTGAATGAATATATCTACATTCATACTTGAATTGAATATACATTTAGCTGCAATACAGAGCAAAAAATCAGTTCAACTGTAGTCTGTACTGAAGAAGATTGACATGTCCACAAAGGAAGTATCAGTTCTCAAGAAATTTCTGTGATTAAAGAAACAGTGTTTAGGCTTCTCATATCTTGGCTGCTTTCATTGTTTGGATTATCATTAAATAAGAGTATTTTAGTATTGCTGAAATGCAAAGTAGTGGTACATATTTGCTGATGATTACATATACTTTATTGGCAGATATGATTTACTTTTTCATATTCCTTATCTAATTCTTGAGGCTAAGCTAAAACTTTCAAAATAAAAGACTGTCCTTTTAGACACTCGGTCAAATTAATTTTACTTCATTTGTATAAAATGCAACATGGCACTATGCTTCAACATAAATATTAAAATCTCTTACTCATACGCGATACAAAAATGTATAATTAATATGGACAATAGATGGAAAATTTGCATGAATTTATATAGTTCTGGTGATATTATTTGTTATACTGTTTGGTTGGTTGGTTTTCTTTGTGGAAATAATAATAGCAGAATTAGTATTTGCATTAGTATTTGCAAAACAACAGCATTTTGGCTTCAAATGCAATTAGAACAAAACCCACAATAATGCATTACAATATAAATCTGACATGTAGTTTTCCTTCAGAGATATTAGGTTTTAAGTTTTAAACAACTCCCTTAGAAGCTTTAGGGTTCTTAGGATGCCTGGAGTCAATTTTGAACAATTTTGCAACTTACTACAGGGAATATTAATTCAAATTCAACAAAACAGTGAAAGAGGTAGTGCTTTGGGGTACTTAACTTCCTCAAAAGACCATCAGTGTGAAACCTCAGATGGGGAGAAGCAACATGTAAATAAAATATGTCAATCTAAACCCATGGTAAATAGCAAGAATATCTCTCTCTTCTTAGACAAGAAAAATTGTATTTTGCGTTATCAGGAAATACAACTTTTCACAGTGATAGAAAGCAAAATTACTAAAATGCATTGTTTCACTGTTAGAGAGTGGGATACAATGACTCTGTATTAGAAGAGGTTGAATTATTAGTTGCAAATACAAAATCTAATTCCCGGATTCTTATTTGGGAGAGATTCTGCTAAACTTGGCCTCCAAGTCTTCATTCCCCAAGGAAATACTTCCTTTAGTAGTTCCAAATAAAATACTTAATGATATGGGTGAATATTTTTCTTTCTGTGGGGTTTTGGCACTGGATGTTAATGATAACATCTGACTCATTGTTTAAGTTACATTGTTCTGTTTCTGATCTGTGACAAGCCGTATGACAGCTTTTAAGATAGAAAACCACAAATGATGTATTGAGTGCTCTCATGATTAATTTGGGCAGAAAAAAACAAAATTTTAAAAAATCCTGTCACTTGCAAACTGTGTTGGTAGTACTGAGCGTTTGGCTGTGTGCTCGTGATTAACAAATTATTTCACACTGAAATGCGTCAACACTTATAAATACTTGAAGGGTGGGTGTCAGGAGGATGGGGCCAGGCTCTTTTCGGTAGTGTCCAGTGATAGGACAAGGGGTAATGGGCACAAACTTGAGTGTAGGAAGTTCCACCTAAACATGAGAAGGAACTTCTTTACCTTGAGGGTGGCAGAGCCCTGGCACAGGCTGCCCAGGGAGGTGGTGGAGTCTCCGTCTCTGGAGACATTCAAAACCCGCCTGGACGCGTTCCTGTGCAACCTGCTCTAAGGTGGCCCTGCTCTGGCAGGGGGTTGGACTAGATGATCTCCAGAGGTCCCTTCCAACCCTGTGATTCTGTGAACAGTAGAACCTCCTCAGTATATGTATCTAGAAAACTGACCACAGTCTTTTTATTAATATTCAACAGTCCTGCTCCTCTTTGAATGCTGCTCTTTCAATATCATTCTCCAAAAGATATGTAAGTATCACACATTCTTCTTCAGTTAGCAGATTCAGGTTTCTGAAATTATCACATTAATTATGGTGATGCAGTAACATATTAGAATAACATTTGGTATAGGAGAGTTTTGAAAATAACATTTCATCAGGAGGTACAAGACAACAACTATTCTGTTCTGAAATTCCTAATTTTTTTTATTTTTTCAGATTGCCTGATACAATTGTGATACTAAGATATTTACATCAATTATTTAGAATAGCTTAGTGTTGTTATTTTTTTTAATCTGTGTGATACAGTTACTAGTATGCATATTATAATATCTTTGTATATTAATCCTAGTTAAAAAGCTTTTAGACACTTACTGAGATTCGTAAAATCCATTTTCTCAATGTTGACTGTATAGATATACCTAGATATTAACAAAGGCATTACAATATAAACTAAAAATGTGATTTTTATTCTATTTAGAATATTTTCACCAAAAGAATCTGAAGGACCATGTAGTCACATACATCCTGGATTGAACTAATGCCTTATAGATCTAATCCAGCTTTTCTATCTGGTTTATTTAATTTTCTGAACTGGAAATTGCAATGAAGATAGATATGATAGATAGGTAGATTAGAGGTAGATATATGATGGATAGGTAGATGTAGACTAGATATAAGGAAGAAATTTTTTACAATGAGGGTGGTGAAACACTGGCACAGGGTGTCCAGAGAGGTGGTAGATGGAGACATTCAGGGTGGGGTTGGACAGAGCTCTGAGCAACCTGATCTGGTGAAGTCTGTCCCTGCTCATTGCAGGGGGAAGCTGGACTAGATGACCTTTAGAGGTCCCTTCCAACCCACACTATTCTATGATTCTATATGCAGGATTTTGGCTTCTTCTGTTCTGGAAGAACAGGAATAAAAATGGCCTTTGGGGAGGGGGAGAAGGGAAAGAAGCCTCTGTATTACTCACATACACTATTTCACTAACTTGGTATTTCACTGCACAACAGGCCTTTATCATTACTAACAATACAAGGAGAGTCACTTAAAAAATATTAACCTTGTATCTAACCCTTGAAGACATGAACTGTCAGATAGCTTTGTGTTGTCTATTAAGGAAACTGTGTTGCTATTTTTGTTTGCAAACAATGCACTGGGCTTGTTTTTTCCTTGGCAATTATTATATCTCAAGGTCCTTTCAAAATTATTTTTGACTATTAAAAAAAAGCCTCAGATCTGATCTGAGAAAGTTATTTCTATTGATTAAATGATTTGTATATTTCTGAACAGAGTAGATGGAATTTTTAGAATCAAACTGTTAATATTAATGACTTTCTCTGCCAATGTGTGACAGAACATGCACATAAACAAGACCAGTCATAAGTACAGCAGAAGGTATTGCTCCTGGCAAACAGTGCCAGCAGAAATGATAACACTTGTAGTATCTCATCACCACAGCACAGGGCTGCAAGGTCAAAATATTTGTCCCATGTTGCTTTCCCTATTCTCTTCAGTTTGACATGCTGCACTAAAAAGATACAGACCTGCTGTCACAATCCCGGTAGATAGAGTTGTTGATGTCAAATATTTTCAGGCCCTTCAGGGCAAAAGCACTACACTGGCAGCCTCAGCAGTGAGCCAGATGAGCCCTCAGTACATCATAGAGTCACTTTATTACCTCTGTCCAGTGTTGACTGAAGAGCGTCAAGAGTAGATGGTTGTGGATAGTCCCTTCAATTTTTTTTTTTTCCTTCCCTCAGGCACCATGGCGCAGTGGGTAGGGTTGTGTACTGAGAGTAGGCACTGTGCTGGTTTGCCAGTTGTTTTCTGTATTGCTTTTTGTCTTTTGCCTTCACAGAACTTTCTGTGAGCACCTAGAAAAATGGTAGTACCCCCACCATTTTCAGGATTCATTGATAAATAACACCGCATACTAAATAATATGAATGAAAGTAAGTTTTCTTTAGTATTTTGTCACAGCTGCAGTTTAATGCTACTATTTCTTACAGTGATGATTCCAGGTAGCCTGAACACTCTTATCTTCATCTCTTGCCTACTTACCTGGGAATGATCATGTGTCTTTCTTTCTGTGCAAGGGGTTGGTAAGGATATCGCTGTCACTTTCCTTCTAGTGGGCCGGAGGTCACAATTTGGGAGGGTTTTCTATCTCTCTGTCCTCTAGTATTGTACAATCTTAGATAACAAAATTGCCTTTCATTCCAGTTATAATCTGCCTTTAACTGCTCTGAAAGTATACTGATACTTCCATATCTTGATTAAGAATGTGCTGCAACTCCTCTTGGAATAAGAAAAATATTGCTTTAATGTAGAAGAAAAAATTGACTAGCACAATACATGACTACCATAAAACAGATTTGACAGAGCTTCAGTATCTCACTTAAGAAAAAGAAATCTTCAAAAAATCAATGGCTAGGATTAACCTGAAATACACAAGTCTGGGTCATACTCACCAAGGCACTAAACTTCAGGTTTTATTTTGAGCTTTATTCACTTTAAGGTAAACATAATATATAAAGCAATATAACTTTTCAAAATCTAATTTTATAGTAACAATCTTAAAAAAATTTAAAACAAAATAATAAACAGTACTGAACCAAAACTCAAAAGTCTTTTCAGTCACTTGCTGGATAGTACATAAAGTTTGTAAAGGATCCAGAAGGTGTTAATTAGCTACCTGTAGTACTTATTTTTTCCTTCTTTTCCTCCTACCATTGTCTGTATCCCAGCTATTCATTGTTCTAGACAATGGAGTTGTTGGGATTTACTTTAGAGAGACAATTTTATATAAACACATACAAATGTGCATCTTTCAAAGCCAAGGAGAAAACAGCTTTCCTGAAACAAGTCTGCATCTCATCCTGCTATCAGAACTGGGACAGGGTGTGGCAAGGGAGCTTCGGTTTTTGTTTTGTTTAAAAGGGAAGTAATACCATTTATAATAGTGATAGTAACAGTATCTTAAAAAAACCAACCAAAAAACCCCAAAACACAACCACCGTTACTCTTCTCTTGTTTTAACAACTCTTATTATGCTCATGACAGATAATGATGTCTTAGTTTAAGGAAGGAATTTCAGGTATTGTTGACACGTTTTCTTATTAGAATTTATTTTCTTTTAATTTCATTGAACTCTGTTAAATTTTGACTATCCAAGAAAATTACACTGTTTACTATCCAAGAAAATCTCTTGATAACAAATGAGGTTAGGGGTGGAAACCCAAGTACTCCTAAGCGTAAGACTCGTGCTACCACTGAAGGTGATTTTACATTATTTGGAGTTCACTAAAATAATGAACTGATTTTCTTGGAGAAATCCAAAGCCAAATCAGGCTTGTGGTTAATAGGTGTAAAGAGTTTTATAGTAGTGATTATTTATTCATTATTTGTAAATTTTGCTTATTATTAGAATGGGTGACCAGTTAAAACTGTGTTATTTGGTTTGACTTGCTTATGTAAACCAAGATATACACTTATTTGAAAATAACCTGTTGTTGTGTAGGTGACATTTACAAGAAGATCCCTTTATTAAATCCAATATTAACAAATAATATGAATACGCAAAGTTAGCAGGACTTCTGAAGAAATGGCTACTGTTGTATACTCTTTCACTGGAATTGATTGTTATCAATAATCTAGTCAACAAATTTAAAGCTTTACTGTCAAGGCTTTAGTTCTTTATAATACTATTCTTTATTAAGAACTTAACTGTTTGAGGCATTAGGCTGCAGGATCAGATCGATATGTTCTGTTTGTTTCTGGATCCTCATTCTGCTGGAAATGTGGAGAATACTGATCATTTTCATTGGTCAGCATTCCCTTGGGGAAACAAACGGTTTCTATTTGAGCCCCTTACATTTCATGAAGGAATTGCATCCATCAGTTTGGTGGGAATTAGGCAGCTAACTAAATTGATAACAAGATCATTGTATATAAGATGAACACCACATTAAAAATATGTATATATATATAGCTGACAGTTTCTGAAGGGCAGATACAGATCTGAAGTAGACAGATACATTTCTGGAGGCCACAATGTAGAAAAGGATGGAATTTGAGATGGAAGTATCTGGATTCTACTTTAAGGATCAGGTGTCTGAAGGATGTATGCTATCTTTTAGGTGCCTAAAGCCCTTAGAGTGTCAAATTTTCAGATGTGACACATTAATATTTAAGATTTATGATAATGTTTCTGTTCCTTCAAGGGCAGATGGAAAAACCAAAGGTGTACATAACAGACTATGGGATGGCTGGCCACATAAAGTCTTCAGTTTTTAAACTTAATGCTAGTAGATTAATATTTTGATTAATATTTACAATACCTTTGCTTTATCTGAATGCACTGGAAAACAAAATATTACTCCTGTACTCCTTATTAAAAAGCAATAAGTAAGGACGTGATCACCATGAAACAAAGAATGATGGACAGAAATTTAGTGAGTCTCACTTCTTAGAAACAGGGAGCATGAAATACTATAGCTGAGATAAGAATGAAGGACAAATGCCTTATTCTTTACATCTGATTGAGTTTTGGTTTACACCAAATCTTGATATTGATCCTGCATTGTCCCTAAAAAAACAAGGCAGGTTGGTTTTGTGCACTGTTCACCTAATTCCAGTCACATTCAAGAAAGCTTAGTTGCTACAGTGAAATAAACAGCTGCAAAAAAATCACCCTGACAATTGTGGGCACAATTAGAGTGGTGCAAACTAGCTAGAATCAAAATGCTTTTAATATAATAATGTCATTGTTGTTGGAAGTGGTGATGAAAACTTCTTAATGTCCTCTGTAAAGATGTTTCCATCTCTGGTACATTATCCACCCTGGTGGAGTTGTTGAATAAGTCAGTGTAGCTTAATCAAATACAGACGTGGATAAGAAAACAAAGTTACAGTGTTGTATTCATACAAATACATCTACTCTTTTTTTTAAAAAAAAAAAAAATCTTTGAAGGCCTCTATGGGATAAGTATGGCTAACTTAGTTACAGAAGGTAGTATAGAAAAATGAGTATTTTTTTTTCTTTTCTGTGAAAAGCAACTGTTATGTACAGACAAATGATATAACTTAAAAGAAAAATAACAACATCACCTCTGCAGTTTCATTTGGTCCGAAAGCAACATATTATGTGGAACACATAATTTGTCAAGACATTCTGGCAGCTCTCATCAAAAGTCCAGTATAAGCTTTACTAGTTTGGCTCATTAAATTGAAAATGGGCTTGGAAAAGGTCATGCGGAATTAGAGGTTACAGAACCAATAATCAAGGCAATTAGCTATAACTTGAATCTTCTGAGCTGCCTAAAAGAGAAAGCAGACCTGACCTTGTCAAAGAGAGGATATTAAAATTGCCTACCAAGAAACAATCCAGAAAGGTTATTATAACTATGTGGAGCATTGCAGAACTTTGGAGTTATTTTATATTATTTTATATAGAACAAAACCATTAAGCCCTCCCAAACTCCAAAGTCTTAACATTATTCTGTCCCTGGAGTAATCTCCCTATCTGTTTTAAATGTTTCTGATTTGCAGTGAGGATTAATATGCTTATTTATATTGTGACGGTAGATACATTAAAGTCTCAGGGTCTGATCCTGCTCAGATATTATATTGTAAATCAGAAGTAACTCCATTGAACTTAATTGAGTTATGTCAGTATAAAAGTGATGTGAGAGGAGAAACAGGCCATTAACGTCCAGATTAATTTTGATTAAAATAATCCATTCTGTGAAACATGAAAACGTATACCAGGTTGTTAAATGCTTTTTCTCTTAATGTATGTTCACATAAAATTCTTCTTTGTTCTTGTAGCAGTTAGCCATTTCTCTGAATTTCAAAACATGTTATATGTCAATACAAAATTGTCTTGAAAAAACTTACAAGCTATAATTAGGAATTTGGAAGCTATCCATGTAGCACCAATTTTTAAATATATTTTTTTTTTCCTGAGGAAAAGGGCTATTAAGAGTTTCCTAAAAGAATTCTAGTTTATTATTTTTTTTAGGTTGCAGGCACATATAAGGTAAAGGTCTGATAAAAATCTGAAGTAGAATCAGACTAACAAAATGAGTATAGATTGTAATTATTTTTTAATTCATTAAAGGTTTGTCAGAGGAACATTTGGTTCACATAAGCACACTGAAGATTATTGCTGGAGATCCCAAGTTATCCCACTTGATGGGATATCAGCCTTCCCTGACTTCTCTGCTTCTCACATTGGCTGATATTTTCAGGGCTGTTCTAAACTTTAAAAACGCATTTCAGTACACTGTGTTAATCACAGTGACTACAATTTATATTTTCACATGCGGGCATGCTTTAAATTATGATTCTTACCAAGATGGGTACCAAAAATTCAAACTACTCTGTCATCTGAGATTATTAGGCTGCATTGGCCTCAGCAAAGAGGCTATGTAATTCATTCCATCTCAAGATTTGGCTCTATTGCCTTAAAGTTATTGGGAAACCAGAACGTAGTCTATGAAAGCATTCACACCAAGAAAGGGATTCTGCTGGACTAGAATGCAAAGAAGGTTCAAGTTTGGAAGTTTTCCTAAAGATCCAGGAACTGATATGTTTCAGTTAAAAGAAAATCATATATAAACTATTTAAGAGATGTAATACTTTTATCAACGCAAAAGCAGAGAAATAGCAGAAACTAGCAACTGGAATGACTGTAAAGCTTTTTAAATTAAATGGAAGGCAGCAGTCACAGATGGAAACCTTAGGTTGAAAATGACCATCACATTGTGAGTTGATGATCTAAGTAGGAAAGTGGAAGGCGAACGCTACACTGCACATGGACAGCACTTGTTAAGAATTAGACTCTATTGAACAGAGCTGCTCACAAAGCTGGAAAGAAAACTGAATAATGGCATACAAAGACAAAAGATTTACCAAAAGGCAGCATTTGTGGTAAGTGCTTTCGAAGTGCTAAACTGTCTTTTTGGATTTCAAAGGAGAGAGCAGTTGATGAGTTGAAGGTGACAACGGGTCACTTCTGCAGGGCCAGAAATTACTTCAAAAATATAGAATTTTCAGAATGAGCCATCTACCAAAGTTGTAATACAACAGTGTGATAACATGCTGCTCATATTAGAGATAAAAGATTTTAGTGGTATACATAGCTGAGTTTCTCTCACAGCCCAAATACATCTATGTTTTTGGGGAATTATGGATGGAATGGTTGAATAATATTAAGCAGGAAATTTCTTTATGACAGAGAAAACTGTATTTTCATCATTCTGCAGAATGTCGCTGGACCTGTGGGGAGATCCTTTGTTGAACTTTTCCCCACAGTTTTAAAATTAAGGTAAATTTGTGGTTTCAAATAATTTTATTATGGTCTATGTTGTTTTATGAAAATAAACCATACACTCTGTATAATTATTTTTCATTACGCTGCCTTCCAGATATGCACTATTTCTTTGGCTATCTAGCAATGCAAGAGATATTTTTAAGTTTTCTTTTCTTTTCATGAGAGTGAAAGAAAAGGTGTGGCAAAGTGTTAATTTTACATCAGATAGTGAGGGCTCCTATTTATTCTAGGTTGGTTTGGTTTAGAAAAACATGTGGATTGTCTAATTGTGATAATTTGACTGCAGTTTGATCAATTCTTAATAAAAGATTTGCCCTTTATTTGAGATATTACAATAATATCTTTCTCTGGAGGTTAGATGTTCTTTATTTCCAAAGTCTCTTATTTTTTCTTTTTTTTTTTCTCTGTGTATTTATAGTAAAGTATTGAAGAGTAGAATATTCACCATGATTAACTAGCTAGTAATTCATATAAACTTTCAAAGTAGAAACAAATTACTTTAGGCCACAGTAGCTGACCTATGAACAAAATGTCATTTTGTATACCTTTTACATACTGTCAGTTTATTAGTTTTTTTAATCTAGTAAAATAGATGGAAATTAATAGTATTTGTGCCCTTCTGCCAGCTTTGACTTGGGGACTATATGAACTGTATAGCCCCTATCTGAAAAGTTTTGCTCTGAAAGCTCCACCAAAGCCTTAATCTTTGTCCTCTGAGTTGTTTTGGATTTAGGGTTTAGACATTATCTTCATTTTTAGTCCTTTTGTTTTGTTAAAACTCTGAAGTTACACCATATGTTTAAATGCAGTGGTCTGAATTGTAGGCAAAAGTTGTGTCATATATGGCCATCGCTGATTCTAGAGTCAAAACCAAATGTTATACAGAGTATTACCAAAGGTTTTATCTTGAAGTGTAGCAATGAACAGTTTCCTAATTTATATACTAACATTTTCTATCCTTTCTTGAGCAAACTGTAGGCAGATGTCTTAGCAGAAGGCAAATGTTCTAGGGAGAGATTTGTAGTGAAAGAGGTATTTGGGGAAAATTTTTATAGAATGAGATCCAAGCTAAAGCAGAGAATGAAATGTGTGAATGAAAATAAGAGACAGTACTTTTAACATGCACTGCAAGTACACTAATATTTGAAGGAGTGCTTTATAGCACTATACTAAGTGCTATACTATACTAAGTTTTAGCCTATACTAAGAGCTGAAATATGAGGAATGAGGATTTTTGAGTCAAAATTTTATGTGTCTTAGAAATCTGTAGAAGGCATATGAATGAGGGTAATGCACACTTTATGCCCATTGTCAGACTTTCTTCATGAGTAGTATTTATTTAAACAGATAAATAATGTCTTTAAATCATCATTCTCATTAGGGAAAAATCTGGGGAGACTGCTCTTGTTTCAGTTCAGCTGCATGTCTACAAAGGGGTAGAGACGAAACTAGGATAAATGTCTTGTCTCAGGTCAGATGTAGTTCATTAATAGAATCTGAATTGAACCCAAATTATTGACTTGCAGTACCTTTTTTGAATGTGATACTTTTATTTTTTAACGAGAAATAATATAGTTTATCTATTAAGTAAAAATAACCCATAACACAACAATCCAAACACCTCATGAAATATTTCTCATGAACCAGTTGCTCATGGGATGCTTCAGATAGAGCACAGGCTAGTGTTGCTATATTTGCTGAAAGCCCTACTGATAGGACAGCTATCATCTCTCAGATTAAGGGAAATGGCAGAATCTCATCAAAGCTGTGTAGAAAGGGTTGGCCTCCCCTTCATGCAACAATTGCATAATCTTCCTAGCTGTAGGGGGAAAAAAATACCCCAACCAAAACTTAAACCAAAAAAAAACAGGAAGGAAACTTGGTTGTGATGTTGTTCAATGAGTGAAGTGGGTATTGACATGCTTAAGTGGGTGAAGGGAACATAGAGGCACCTGCCTTGGGCTGTTGTGTGATATTGCTTGTAAAATGTCCTTAGGAATCAGCTTTGTTCTGAACTTCCACAAGGAGAGAAAGAAGCGTTAAAACCATTTAGTGAAATAAGAGGTATCCTAATAATTTTCAATTATCAAAATTATATATAGTTGCCAAAGATTTAGCTGACAATCATTTACTCATGAGGAAGTGGCAAATACAGCCAGTGAGACACAAGTCAGATTTTAATAAAGGCGAACTGAAGTTCAAAGTATAAATGTGTTGCAATATAGTATACTTGGATTTGATAGCTACAAAAATTAATTAAAGACAGATGAAGAGAAAATAGAGATAATAAATAGAAGGCCAAATCTTCAGACCTGACAAAACATAGAACATTAATTTGGAATAGAACAGTCTTTTACATTAAATGTAATATCTAAAATGTTCAGTTTCATAGAGGGCATTGTTGTGCAGAGGAATTTGGAGAGAAATGCTGGTCAACAAACCAGCACATGCACTGGAATGCAAACTAAGTATTTACATCCCTTATGAGAAATGTTGTACTGTGAATTTTTATTTCTAACCTCTGAGTAACTTTATGTAATTAGAAAATAATTATCTGCTGCTGAAGCTTGGATTAGGAAATCAAAATTCAAGAGAGAGAGGGTAAGCTTAAAGGAGTCATCTTACAAAAGTTGCATCTTGCTGAAGTTGGAAAGTTACTAAACTCATGCTCAGTTTTATGCTAATGTAACTTCATCACTAGAAAGGTAAATCCATTTTAAAATTGGGTAACTTTTTGGTAAACTAAACCAATTCACACTTTATGGGATTACATAATTATAATTTGTTGTATACTGAAATCATTCTGGCAAAAGCTCAAAAAAAGTTAAAAAAAAAAATTCCAAGTCACTTTCTAAACAAGCCTGGTTACTTTGTATTTAACAGATTCCAAAAACCTGCAGGAAAAAAAGAAGTATTGTCCAACTCTACCCAATAATGAATTATGACAGGTGGGATTCATGAATCTCATGACTTGCTCTTTATTGATCAGAAGCTGATCATAGCAATTGAATTAATAAAAGTACAGTGAAGACCATTCACAAATGATGCTTGGACATAAGTGAGAGTAGGCTTTATTGATTTGTAATGTCAACTGTGCTTGAGAGAGAAATACCATATGTTCAACATATGAAAATAGCAGAAACAAAAATCAAAAGAAATCTCTCCTACCTTATCAGCCAATAAAGTTTTAAATGTGTTTGTAAAGAACTGCATGGGCTCAGTGCAGCACATCCATATGTGTTTCATAATATCCCATCATTTAAATGAACAGCACAAATAATCAGTTAAAAACTATTAAGTAAGTTTTTGCTGAATAAATTACTTAAAACACAGTTTTACCATTTTACCCATATTTTTCTGGCTACCAAGTTATTTTAAGTATGTTTTCAATAGGAAAAACAATGAAAATTAGTTTTCTATCTATGTCTGTCCTATGCAACATACCTGCCACGAACACATAACATTCCAGTGGGAAAATAATCATAACCAGATTTAGTATGCCTTCATCTTCCAAAAGTATTTTCTAAGCATTTTAAGTGGCTCTTACAAGTCTTCTGCATCGTATCATGTCAAGTTCTGGTCATAGGCCAAAGAACCTTTGGTTTCTTACCCTACAAGGTAGCATGCCAAACATGCATCCCTGAGAAATCAAAGAACTAATACAGTGTAGATATACAGTGTGGAAAGTAAGACTTGATATTGTTACTCGGATTTTAATGTGGGACTTGCAGTCATTATGAGTGTGTTATATGAAAAAGATGTTTATGTTTATTTAATACCTAACCCCTTGGAATTGGAGGAGGATGGACATTGTTTCATTGATTATAGAGTTAGGGGTGGTTGTTTCCTGTAAGTGCTTATTCATATGAACTCTTACCCCACTGCCAGTAGATGAAATGGCTTTTACCATTTGGCTGTTGCCAAAATGGCTTTCACTCAGTTGTGGAAGCTCACAGTTCTCATATTTAGACCTTTTACCTAGTATATTCATAGGTACATTGATCATAATTACTCCACTGGTCAATTCAATACAAGCTTTGAGAACTTGTAAACAGTTTTTTAAAGTGATTCAGAATTTTCTGAATCACAGAACTGTTTAATCTTAATAGAATTGATACAACCTGATGTAAAGAAGAGGATAAAGTAGAAAAGACATTACCTAAAACTGTTGCAGTTTAACCCCAGCTGGCAACTAAGTGCCACACAGCTGCTTGCTCACTTGCTCCCCCCACAGTGGGATGGGAGAAGAGAATTGGAAGGGTAAAAGTGAGAAAACTCACGGGTTCAGTTAGGAACAGTTTAATAGTTGAAATAAAATAATAAATTGTAATGAAAAGGGCAATAACAAAGAGAGAGAAAGACAGACAAGTGATGCAAATGAAAACAATTGCTCACCACCAGCTACCAGCTGGCCAATGCCCAGCCAGTCCCTGAGCAGCGTGCTTACCCCCTCCTCCTCCCCCCCCCAATCTTCTCCTAGTCTCCTGGTTTTATTACTGAGCATGATGTCATATGGTATGGAATATTGCTTTGATCTGATGGGGTCAGCTGTCCTGGCTGTATCTCCTCCCAAATTTTTGTGTGACCCCAGCCAACCCGCTGGCAGAGCAGTATGAGGAGATGAAAAGGCCCTGACTTTGTGTAAGCACTGCTGAGCAATAACTAAAACGTCCCTGCATTACCAACACTGTTTCTAGCACAAATTCAAAACATAGCCGCATACTAGCTACTGGGAAGAAAATTAACTCTACCCCAGCTAAAACCAGCACAAAAACTTACCACTTCTTTTACCAGCTGTTTCTTTAAAAATTCTTTCACTGGAACTTATCCTTGTGCCAGCCTGAGTATCTTTGGCCTGTTTCTTTTTTTTAGATAATGACTTCTGAATATTTGAGATGGTCTATCCCTGTTTGCTCCTAGGCGGTTATGTAGCATTGGAGAAAAGTGAAAGAACTGGACTTCTCAGCATGGACATTGTTTATTAACCCCTTACCTTCTCAGCTAAAATTTGGTTTAGATCGAACTTTTTCTTATTTTCCATGAAGAGGCTGCAGATAATCTCAACCTTGATTCAGTAACTGCCTTGCATTATTTGACCACTAATATAAATTAATACAGACCAGTGTTCCTGCTTTTTCTAACTGTTGTGGGTTAGCCTTGGCTAGCAGCCAAATGCCTACCCAGCTGCTGACGCACTCCCTTCTCCCATGGGATTGGGACAACATAGAAGGAAGGTGTGAAAACTCATGGATCAAGACAATGACAGTATAGGGAAAGCAAAAGCTGTGCGTATAAGCAACGGAAGAGGAGGAATGCGAATGCATTTACTACTACCCATAGGCAGGCAGATGTTTAGCCACTTCCTGGAGAGCAGGGCCTAAGCATGCCTAATGGTTGCTTGGAAAGACAAACACTGTAACCACAAACATTCCTCCTTACTCCTTCTTTCCCTGAGATTTTATTGCTGAGCACAATGTCATATGGTATGGAATACCCCTTTGGTCAATTTGGGTCAGCTGTCACAGCTATGTTCCCTACAATCTCTTGCCCACCCCCAGCCTGCTCACTGCGAGTTAGGAGAAAGAGAAAGCGCTGACACTGTGAAAGCACTCTTCAGCAATGGCTGAACATCAGTGCTTTGTCAGCACTTTTTTAGTCACAAATTCAACGCACTGCTGTGAAGCTAATCCCCTCCCAGCCAGGCCCAGTACACTAACATTGACCAAATATTATTTAAAAAGTTGAGAAAAACTGTGCATTGTAAAGTACTTCTGGCGATTAACTCCTTTATGACAGCTTATACCAGGTTTGTCTTCTTGCATCAGAGAACAAGTTTAGCTTGCCAGAGCAAGAGGAAAGGAAGCATTGTGCTTATCTGTAGATCTTACATATTTTCTTTTCCTTCCTTGTTAATGAGACTCATGTATCACATGGCCAATTAAAAAGAAGGATACATTTGAGAATACTATTAATTTAGTAAATAATATATTTAGCTGCTCACAAACATGACAGTCCTGAAAAGCCAGAAGAAATGAGATAATGGCTTTGAGCTGGCTTTTAGTAACAACTTTCCTGTTTATCCTGGAAATGCTAATTTTTTGTAGTGTGAAAAGTGCATTTATTGTGATATTATCATTCTAGGTGAAGTATGTTAGATTTGAAGGATGACATTGCATATTTAATAGTTTTTATTTTTTTACACCACAACTTCTATATACTGTTTATTGTTTAGAAAGCAACTATGTCATTGCAGAGTATAAGATGCATACGATGAGGGAAGTGGTAAGGAGCCTCGCAAAGACGCATACTCAGAATACTCCGTACTTAAAAATATACAGTCTGTTATATCCATGCAAATCTGAGGCAGAGCGTGTCTCCATGTGTTGATCTAAAGACTACATCTAAGAGACTTTTCAGTGGTATGCATCATAGAATACTGCTTATTCATCTAATAAAGTTGTAGAGCTGCAACAACAGAATCAAGATTTGAAATTGGGGTCTTATGGAATGCAGATTTTCCTCTTGTGGCGAGTTAGTGGTTCAAACCAGTAATCCAAGGACTTTGGCAAGTATCACTTTAAGTGAATGAGAAGTTAGTCTGCTCTGCGCGTCTGTATAGTTTTTCTTGTTCCACATTGTATGGGCATGCTCTACTTTTCAGGAAGTGCTGTGCTAGTCCTGTTTAGCTAATATTCTTCAGAAATAGTGATGTGACATGTTTCCAATTTTAGAGTATTCAGACAAATAAAGGGTGCTTGCCAAGTGTTTGTAAATTGGGCCAAATGTGTATTTTTGCTATTAATGAAATAAAATTTTTCATATGCAGAGGTTATAATTTCTAGATCCTATGCAAAATAGGATTTTATCAATTTGTGGAGAAAGAAAAAAAAACCCAAACAAATCCTTGCAATGGGAAAAATTTAATTGTCTGAAAATTTTCAAAATCTCTGTTCATTAGATACTACAATTTTCAGTGGAAATCAGCTAACTTGAAACATACTGTAGTTGTCAACTTAAACCAAAACAATGTCATCATAAATTTCCAAGCAGGCTGTAGAGAAACATATGGTTCAGTAAATACAATAAACCTTCACTGCAGAAATCATGCACATAAACCAGATCTCCATCTGAAGTAGTAACAAAGATTATAAAGGCAGCCCTTGAATAGGCATCCCCCACTGTAATGAAACAAGTTTCAGTTGAAAACTAAAAGATTAAAGAACCACAACAAAAAAGTTTCCTGAAGTCATATCACTTATAACTACAACCAGTTTCCAGATGCAGAAATGCTCAGCTGTTTCTACTATGAGCACACAATTCAAACCATGTCTTTCATTGATCTTTAGAACTCCTTCAGTTTGACTTTTGTATATAGTTCTACCTATGTGTTAGAAGTCCAGTCACCTTCATTGGGACTGGTCATATGGAGAAGAAGTCAATAAACAACTTACAGCATCAAGACCTTATATTTCTACTCAAATTTATATCTTTCAAATCTGTTCTCATCTTTTGTATTTGATATGCATGATTAACAAAATACAGTAAACAACTGCATTATAAACCTCTTAGATTTATGACGTCAAAATAAAACATTTGACCTGCTTTTGAAATTCTACTAGGAAAAGCAAACAAACGAAGAAAAATAAACAGAACACTCACCCCTAGTTGAATGGAGACTTTCATACTGTTTCTTTTGAAATCAAAGGGATCTTAATGCTGACTGCAACAATAGTGTCATAATTAATTTTAATATCCAGAAATAAGGGAAAAAGAACATATGATTGGTTGTGTAGAGTAAGTAAACTGATCCTTTCTGGACAAACAGAAGTTCCCAAGTTGAGGAATAACCCTGACAAACACTCTGCCCTCTCATGATTTTAACTTGGATTATTTGATTACTCACTGTCCTAATTAATAATAGTCACTTAACATTGCATTGATGTGATTGCATAGTTTAGAAAGACCTTATAGATTAGGAAATGCAAAGGAAAGGGGTACAGGAGTAGGGAGAGAGATGAAGACACCGGGAAAAGGCAAGAAAGCTCTAAATTACAGTTGCAACACTCTAAGATCTAAGAGTGTTGTTAGGCACGAATAAGATGTGGTCAAGTATAAATTTAGTTTGCAAATTACAGGAACCATCAGAGCAGTGAAGTTCTGAGAGAACCTTCTAAAAAGAGTGTTAACATCCAAAATATCCATAAAGGCTTGTTGTGCTAGGACAAGCGGTATGGGTTTAAACTAGAAGAGAGTAGATTTAGACTAGATATAAGGAAGAATTTTTTTACAATGAGAGTGGTGAAACACTGGAAGAGGTTGCCCAGAGAAGTTGGAGACACCCCATCACTGGAAACAGGGATGGAAACATTCAAGGTCAGGTTGAATGGGGTTCTGAGCAACCTCATCTAGTTGAAGGTGTCCCTGTTCATTGCAGGGGAGGTTGCACTAGATGACCTTTAAAGATCCCTTCCAACCCAAACTATTCTATGATTTTATGATACATTAACTGCAGTGATTAGACACTGGACTCAAAGATCCAAGCACTCTGTTGAGTCTTCTGTTCTGCTGTTATAGTATATAGCATAAAAAGTGCCATTCTTCAAGATCAGGCATAATATAAGGAAATATGGAGTTATGTTCTGTCATTTTATGTTACTAAAGGTATAAGGTACAACATACTAAACAGGATCTAATGAATGCTGAAGAGTGCATATTTTACTTAAAATTATTAGTTGTTGCCACTTAATGAAAGACAGCACTATTTAGAATGTATGTGTGCATGTTTGTCTAGGAATGTTTCAATACTTCAGTACTGAATACATGCTTCAGTATTTCAGTAAATAATTGCTGTTTACTTTGGTCGAGCTAGCTGTCTGCTGACATAGTATTTGGTTTCCATCTACTTCATTTCCATAAGGCATTACCCAATAGATTACGGCTAGCCTCCAAAATGTTAGCATCTCTACTAGGAATTTTACTGTCTCCTTGCCAGCCTCCCAAAATAAAGAATAGAATTCATATACTAATTCAATAGTAATGTTAACTTAGTTTGACAAATGTTCATGTCAGCTTCAACTGTGACTGCCAAAGGGCCAAGTGTTTGTCAGATGGATGTTGGCAGTGGATTAAAAATGAAATCTATTTCTGTTCCTTTTTTTTTTTTTTAATATTAAGCATACATTTTTCACTACTTTTTGACACAGTTTTAAACTACTAAAGTGGCATTTTTTAGTACTGCAGAAGGACATGAAAGATATGTGAAAGAATGTGGCCATGGATGGCTATG